>OZ017738.1:94845707-95445707 GCA_963969285.1 Odontomyia ornata
TTTCGAATCCTAGAATGGCTACAAAGCCTATTTGCTAAGAGCTCTCTCCTCTTCCTCCTCGACTTGTTTCACTTATGAGTATTAATTGTAGGTACTCATCTTCAGTCATTCATTAAATTGAATCAAGTGTTAAAAGCATGCGCCTTGAACGTTGAAGTTGGGGCAAAATAACTCAAAATTATTCAATCTTCGCATTTAAAACAGCCACTTTTTTCCTTTACGATTACTAATACCATTAGCTGAGCCAATTCTCAAAGAAATTCATGATACCTATCATTCCTTAAACTTTCATGCAAATCCTAGCACAACTGTAGTATCTGAGTCGGTAAAAAACGCATATTGTTCCATAGCCATATGTTTCAATAGTAATACAGCGCATATTGTTCCATAGTCATACAGGAAAATTCAAACCGCTATAACTTCACTAAATATCATTCGATCTTTATGAAACTTTCAGGACAGATTAATCTTATAAATAGTCATCTGTATACTGAATTTTATTAAATTTAAGGGCACCGTTAAGATTTTATTCAAGAAAACATAAAATCGATAAATCATACTATTACTAACAAAGTTGAGTGAATTCCGACTTCTCATGTATTTGTTGTTGTTGTACTCATAAAGGTCTATTTTCATGATTTTTTTCAGATTTTTCGGGTCGAAGGTGTCCAATCGTGAGAGGAGGAACACAAAATTTCCGTACATTTTCCCTTCCCCTGCACCCCTGGCAGCAAAATTTGTCATTTTAAGACCTGTTTTGAAAAGTGCTCATTAAGACTTTTCATTTGATATTGCCTACATGCGATGAAAACTTTTTTTTCAGGGACAACCCCCCTATATGGGGAGACCCCCCTTAAAGACCTTATAAACTTTGAAGAGTGCGTCACTTCGCACCTACTTGCAAAAATTTATGTTTTTAACCTTATGTAGTTTGCGAGAAAAAGTGGTGTGACACACGGACGGACGGACAGACGGACAGGCGGACAGACAGGACGCGAAACTAGTAGGGTATTGTTAAATGATTTTACAATACCCTAAAAATGGTTAGCAAAATACAACTCATCCCCGGAATGGAAAAGAAAAGTCAAAACATTAAAAAAACTGGCCAGTATTTGGATGACTGAAAACTATTTTATCGGGAGTGGCGATGGGCAACCCACTTTCCCCTCTACTCAGCGATATTTTCATGGGATGCGTCGAAACTATTATGGAGGAAAAGGGCCTCTTCCCAACCATTTGCATGCGATATGTAGACGATGATTTTGCTTTTACTAAGGCCAAAGAGACTGAGAAGCTTTTAGAAAAAATTAATAAAATCCACCCAAATATAAAATGCACTATGGGAAGGGAAGAAAACGGTAAACTACCATTCTTGGATTTAGTGATAATAAGGAGCACGACTGGCGTTGAACTCGTCATTCATAGGAAGAAAACTCACTCACGGAGAACAATGCCGAACAATTGAAACCACTCCTTTGGAAAAAAAAAATGGCAGCCTATAATAGCATGATCTGGAGTATGCTCACAGTACCAATGACAACCGAACGGAAGAACGACGAAATCAAGTAAATACTTGAAACTGCGACTATGAATGGGTACGAAAAACAACTAATTACCAATCGAATCCGGAAACTGGAGGAACAGCATCGAAAACGGGCTCTTTCAACATTGTTTACACAAAATAAATCCAAAACGAGAAGGACGCAACTCACATTCTCAACGGCAATAAAAAAACTACAGTGAACCCTGAAAAAAGCGAATATCGACGCAACACCCTCTTCAAGATCATTCCAACTAGAAAATATTCTGGGATCAGCAAAGAACGCCAAAAAAGTTGAGAAGAAGCGCGGTATGTACAAAATCACATGCCCCGAATGCTCCATGGAATACGTAAGTCAGACAATTAGATCGATTAAAACCAGGGTAGCGGAGCATCTCCAAGAAGCAGCACTTGCCAGAAAATTTGGAAGAAGGACAATAAGATCTATGGTAGTGAAGCACATGGTCGAATCAGGACACAGTATTGCATGGGAAAATGCAACTCCGTTGGAAGAAATCACCGATTGGGAAAAGTGGACGCTACGGAGAGCTATTGGATATCGAAAACTGCAGAGGAAAAGGGGTTAAATACGGACATGGGAAACATATACAGCAACCTATTGAAACTAATTACTGATCAACATTATGACGACGGGCAGGTAGCCAACAAAGCAGCGGCAGGGCGATTTTTAAAATGCATAATTAATTACTTTTTGCAAATATCTTGTATCTTCTTTTTTTAAATGTGATTAGATAGTATGGGTCAACTTTTAACTTCTTAGCTATATAAGCAAAGGAAATGTTAAATTAAGATTAGTTGCACTGAAGGAGATCCGATAATGTTTCTTGAGCAGAGAAAAATTTTCTTAAATCTACGGATTTTGATGTTAAGTCGAAAACTAATCCAATAGATGCGCATTAATTATTTTATCGATGGACTTTCTTCAAAGGTTTGGCAACTATTGTACAATACAATAGAATGGAAAATTCTACATTTAACTTTCTTTTCTAAGTAAGATACGGATGAATTGCTTGAGTACTAATTTTGAAATCACCGGCAAAGAATTCAACACTTGGCATATGACTTGTATTCAAAACGTAGGCTCCTCGATGAGAATTACTAGTACCGGCAGAAAAAGAGTTGAAACAAGTCGAGTAAGCAGGAGAGTGCTCCTACCAGAAGGACGTTTTAGCCCTCTTAGTGTTTGAAACAAGTTTTCTAATGGTATGAATCAATGACATCAATTATTCATTTCATATCGCACTTTTATAAGAAATCGTTCAAATTTATCAAAAAGATATAGTTCCTTTCTTTAGCCCATAACCGTCGAAAATTTTTTCAGGCTTAGATAATTTTTCTGAATAGTCGTTCAATTGAACATATTCAAATGAAATACTATTCCTCAAATTTCTATGAAAACCCGAAGAAAATAAGAGTGCCTAGGTCGATATGAAATATTGATATCGATATTGAGCCTTTTTTTTCATTTTTCGATTGAATATTTCTTTTATTCAAAATGGATTTTATTTAAGTACATAATGTCCATGACCTTTTGCTATTTTTTGCGTACAGCCATTATTCCATCTGTGTAGAACTTTTGTGGATTATCGGCGAAAAACTTGGCCAAGTGATTTTCATAGTCCCTTTTTGAAGTGAATTTCTTTTCATTTAGGAAGTTTTGCAGAGACCGAAACAAATGGTAGTCTGATGGTACAAGGTCTAGACTATACGGTGGAGGCATCAAAACTTCCCAGCCAAGCTCTGTCAATTTTTGCTGGGTCATCAAAGATGTGTGTAGTCTGGCAATGTCATCATAGAAGACAACGCCCTTTCTATTCTATTCTGGCCGGTTTTTTCTAGTTGCTTGTTGCAATCTGGTTAATTACTGACAGTATAGAGCCAGATTTAGTGTTGGGCCAGGTTCTAGTACCTCATGATAAACGATTCTTTTCCAATCCCACCATACACACAGCATAACCTTATTTGGTGTCAATCCTGGCTTTGAAGTCGTTTGTGATGATTCACCTTTTCTCGACCATGACCTTTTTCGAGCGAAATTCTCGTATCTTACCCACTTTTCATCGCCTGTAATAATTTGCTTCAAAAATGGCTCGATTTCGTTGCGTTTTATTAGCATTTCGCAAATGAAAATTCAGTCGATCCAATTTTTTTGTGTTAATTCATGCGGTACCCAAACGTCGAGTTTCTTTGTGTATCCAGCCTTACGCAAATGGTTCAAAACTGTGTGGTGATGGATATTCAGTTCCTTAGCAACATCATGGCTGCCTATGTGTCAGCCTTCTCCAATTTTTTATAAGATTTCATCGACTTTTTCAGTGATTGGTTGACCTGAGCGATGTGCATCTTTGACATAGAAATTTCCAGAATGAAAGCGAGCGAACCATCTTTTGGCTGTGGCTTTTGACAAAGTACCTTGATCGTAGATACCACAAATTTTTTCACGAGCCTGCGATGCATTCTCACCTTGATCGTCGTGATAGTGTAAAATATAACGATTTTTTTCAGATATTGCACTAATTTTTAAATGAATACAACTTTTGATACGAATGACGAGATACAAAACTGTCCATATCAAAATTTTAGACTGGAATATCACTTTCAAATGCATGTCAGTTTGACTCAATCTGATTAGTATTGCCCGATTTATGACTACGAACACCATCTAGTGACAAAAAAGGCTCAATTCTTTTATATATATATATATATATATATATATATATATATATATATATATATATACAAGGACAGAATAATAAGTATCCGGACTGACCTCAGGAAATTTTTCATTGGCAAAATATGTACAATTTTTCTTTAGAAATCTTCACAGCAGTCCCCATTGGAGTCGATAACACGCTGATACCGGATTTTTCAATCCCCGAACGCTCCCTGGAAGTTGGCAACCTCGATGTTGTCTAGAGCCCTCGTCGTAGCACATTGAACGTTTTCCAGAGTCCCGAACCGCGTTCCCTTATGGTGTCTCTTGATCTTGGGGAACAGAAAGAAGTCCGCTGGTGCCATATCCAGGCTGTAAGGAGGCTGTGGCAACGTTGCCCTCGACCCGTCGCTTCTCTGTACCTATGCCAAACGTTTTCGGTATACCTCCTTGCTGAGAGCGTCGCCCCATACCTCTGCTCCATACAGTAGCACTGACCCTACAGCACTCATAAAGAGGCGTCTTCTTGATGGGCTGGGTCCTCCTACGTTGGCCAAAAGTCGACTCAGAGCCGATATTCCCGAAGCAGCCTTCTCAGCCGTTGCCCTGGTTTGCTCACAGAAACTCATCTTCGAGTTGATCAGTAGCATCAGGTACTTCACCGCTGGCTTCGATTCGATTTGTATGTCTCCAATACTGATCATCCTTACTCTAGGGATTCTTTTTTTGTCAAGATGACCACTTCGGTTTTCTCCAGTTCTAAACTGAGCCCGCGAGCAGTCATCCAGTCCCTCCCTCGGCGCATTAGCATACCTAGCCTAAGTTTTGCTTGTTCAACGGTGCGTCCAGCGACCAGAGCCGCAACATCATCTGCATAGCCGATCAAGCGCGACTCATCTGGCATCTCCAGTCTCAGTAGCCCGTCGCAAGACACGTTCCACAGGTCTGGACCAAGGATAGATCCCTGGGCAACACCCGATGTAATTTCCATCCTTCGTTGGCCCTGTGTCGTATCGTAGAGCAGGCTTCGGTCCTTTAGGTAGTTCCTCAAAAAGCACATTAGATATTCTGGAATTTGATAAGAGTTTTCCAGCGTGTCCAGAGCATCCACCCATCTAGCGGAGTTGAAGGCATTCCTGACGTCGAGTGTCAGCAACAGGACGATCCGTCGCTTGGTGCGACTATGTGCCTCTGCCTTTTGGACCGCGTTCACCACCTCTGCAATCGCATCAATGGTAGAACGTCCTGCTCTAAAGCCATACTGCCGAGGGAATAGGTCCCCAGCAGCCCGAATCGCGTCAGTGAGTCTTCCTTTGATGAGTTTCTCTAGCACTTTCCCAGCCGTATCTAGCATACATAACGGGCGGTATGCAGACAGCGATTCGGGATTTCCTTTCCCCTTGCTGATCAGCACGAGCCTCGCCACATTCCATCGTACCGGGAAAACCCCGTCCCGTAGGCAAGCGTTGAATGTGCTGAGCAACAAGTCAGGACAATGGTGAAAGACGAGCTGCAATACCTCAGCTGGAACACCATCTGGACCTGGAGCCTTCCTAGCTTTCAATGAGAGGACTGCCTCCTATAGTTCCAGCTTTAAATGGTCAAAGTATGCCGATTCATGAAATAATGCGGACGATAAAACAAAATGAGATGCTTGGATTAATCGAGCAGTCACACAAGCCAACTGCTCGAAAACCTTCCTATCTCTTACTCGGAATTTTGTGGCAGATTTGACAAAAATATGCAATTAATTTTATTTGTAATCATAATTTTGTAGAATACTGTTTCTTCTTATTATTTTATTAAATTTCATTTCATAGCAGTTTTCCTGTATATTAAAATTTAAATGTCTCCCTTTAATTTTATTCGTCATGAGATTTAACTTTTATAATTATTTTAAATATGCATTTCGTTGCTCTAGTTAAAATTTCTTTACTTTGTTTAAATTTCTTTACTTCATTACAAATTTCTTTACTTAATTTAAATTTTCTCTACTTCAATTAAAATTTTGTTTTAATAATTTCAAATTTGCACGTAGAATACCGGGTTTGGGAATGCTGATGTAATACTCCCCAACGGTGTTTAACATCATGGAAGACAAGCTAACTGGGCTGATAGAGCTCAGCTGAGGCGATTCGCTGTATACACGGGAGGCGAATGAAAAGAGAGTTTTGGGAGATGGATTGTGGAGGGGTCGAGTTACAACCTACACCTGGAAACTACGCGGGAAACGGCGGAAAAGAGAAATCATTTGAACAAAAAAAGAAACGTTCGGTAGCTCGTTCCCGGAAGTGAAATTGAATTTAAAGAAGTGCTAAGAGCAAGCAATAGATAGTGGAGTTTAAATTGCTCGATTAAATGTGGTGCTCGGGCGATTTATATTGGTTCACTGCTTCTTTCCGGTGCTTCGATACGAATTCGAGCACATGCTCGTACATGCATTGCGTGAATATTGTATTGATAATGATTACTTTAACTGGAGACGAATTGTTTTGTGACGGGGGTAGTGGTACCTTTGCTGTTTCGGAAGGTGCGGGTGCGCTTAGCTGGAGCGACACGATTGTGTGGGGGTACTCAATTGATTCGAAAGGCATTCAGTTCGTTGTTGCTTGTGCGAAAATCATTCCGTTACGCCTGAAAAATTTCAAGAAAACACGGATTGGAGTGACGTGGGCTCCTACCCCGAGCGGAGATTACCTCCGTCTGGATACCCCACTCTTATTTGTGGGCCATAAGAATCGTCGTTAATGACGAAGTCTCCGCCAGTCCGACCGTTTTTGATCATCCCAACTTGTTCTCTGAACAAGCAATTTCAAGCCTTCGTAGGTCACCTCGGCCTCGACACCAGTCGATCGGCATGTTTTACACTCCTTAATTCGTGAATGTGAAATTTTTTTGTAGTGGGTCCTTGTGCTTGGGGGAAAGAACCCGTCCCACGACACCGCAACGCTAGCCTGTCAGCGCATTCACACGTCCCCAGACAAGGTCAATCTCGGCGGATCTTAACATCTTCTTCTGCCAAGGTAGCAGACCATCGGAATTTAAGCAGAAAGTTTGATTATCGTGAAATTAATTTTAATTTGGAATTTGAGAAGATTTTAATTTGGATTTCACCGAATTAAGTTTTAAGAAAGAGTTCAAGTTGACGAACTCGTTTGTTCCACACGAACACGTTTTTCAGGAAATTCAAAAAACTTACCATGTCTTGTGGAGTGGCCAGATAAAAAAAATGTTTTTGCCTTTGGAATGGTACAGCTACCCTGTGGAAGTGAGCTTGGAATGAAATAAAAATACTGATTTAAAGGTAACAAAAAAAAGTAAAAAAGTACGAAACGAGAAAGTTTCGCAACAAAATGTTTAAAGGAAAGACTTTTGCTGCACACAACAATGGAGCCAACGCATTTAAATTCACTTAGCATAAGATACTCTTCCAATAAGGACAATAATATGAGATGAAGAAAACAAAAGCGAAGTTTTTTTTAAATAAGTAATATTAACTTAGGTTTACAACCATTTTATTAATAAATTCGGTAAAATTTACAAAATAATATCACCCACTGACTTAAAACATAACATTTTTTTTTGTTTGATGAATTTTTCAAAAATATCAGCGTACTGATATAAAACATCTGACTACAAAAAAATTACAAAAAGACTAAATCCTAAGGCCATCATTATCTTCAATAATAGCGACTGCATCAACCTGTTGTTCGTCGTTCCCTCATCTGTGGTAGATATATCGAGAAGTCGTGTGTAATACTTCAAAGTATCATTGGCCCTCCGCTGGTCACCAAAATTCTTTCTCAGCAGATTATCAACGTCTTTCAGCTTCTCTGGTTTAATGCTGACTTCGTTTGCTGAAGGCTCTTTAATATCTCTTTTGCAGCTCCTAAGTCAGACCTATAATTGACTTATCCTTGCACAAACACAAGACCTTGACCATTTTTTTCAAAAAAGATTCGCTTGGAAAACACAAATTCGAAATGGAGCTGCGCTGGAGTTTTCAGGACAGATGAAACAGCTATTTTCCAGTCATATATCGGTATCTCTTCACTGACTCGTCGAATGGTCCCAAACTGAGAAAATAAATCGAAGTATTCCTGAGGGTCTGTGATTGTATGCATTTTTCAAATTTACTTTTCGATACAGCCGAAGACACAATCGGCGGGAAGGTAAGATTGGCCAACGACAGGAAATGTAATAGACATTTTTTGGCAATTGCTTGTTTCATTAAAAAGCTTGCACAATATACCTACCACAGAAATGTTTTTATTCTAGCCAGGGCAGCCATGTAGTAAATCAGGTATATAATTGTTCGTTCAGGACTGCAGCGATGGTCTGCTGCCTCAACGGAAGAAGATGTTAAGATCCGCCGAGATTGGCCTTGTCTGGGGACGCGTGAATGCGCTGGCAGGCTAGCGTTGCGGTGTCGTAAGGCAAGTTCGGTCGGGGTGGATTTGGAGGTGGTGGATCCGACAATTGTTCCAATTGCTGCCGCATTTGCTCCATGCTGGCAGCCAGTTCCTGCATGGCGTCTAATAGTTGTGACATATTAATGCTTGTATCTGAAAAAAAACTAATTTTAAATTAAAAAAAAAAGTGGCTGTTAGTGGCGAACTATAAAAAATGACCTCACAAAAAATATATACAGATAGATTAATATTAACAAATAAATACAAACAACAAGATGACCAAGCATTAATTTATATAAATACTAAAATTGGGATTTAAGTTAAATATTTTATAAAAAGTAAAGTGAATTTATATTAAAAATTAAAAAAACCATGGTCAATATCAATAATTAACTCAGTCTTTCAATTTCATTGGTTCCTTTCCAGACAAGGACACCAACGCTACGCTCTTCCTCTGTATTACAGGGACTACTCTCTTGAGGTACCCTTAGAATCAGGATTCAGAAGTGCTCTCGAATACGGAAGTTTCGACCAGGTAAAATTTGTCTGCCCACGGTGAATTCTGGCCCGCTAGCAGCGCGTGTCTTGTCATGGATAGTCATGGACTAGCTGCCTTCCCCAGGTGCAGTTTATCCTTTTTCGTCTGCAATCTCCAACCCTTACCTTTAGTTGGTTACCTCCTTTTTTCGACTTCAGTCGACTTTTTTTGTGACCCAGGAATTCGTGAATGCGAAATTCTTTTTGTAGTGGGTCCTTGTGCTGCGAGAAAGAAACCACCCCACGACACCACAACGCTAGCCTGCCAGCGCATTCTCGCGTCACCAGACAAGGCCAATCTCGGCGGTTCTTACCATCCTGTTCCGCTGAGGCAGCAGACCATCGCTGCAGTCCTTCACGGACATTCATATACCTACTATTACTACAGCGATCGCAGAATAATTTGATTTCTTCGATGTCTAAGCGGTCTTTACTTTTAAAGAGGTGATATGAGATTGAAGATATTTCATTTGATCCCGTCAGTCTTCCATTTTCTAGCCATGTATAGATGAAAACTAATTCGGTGTTGTGAACATTGGTGGAATGGCCTTTACAGATGGTAAAATTATCGAGGCATAATTGCCTGCTACAATAAGTAGCTTGGTCCAGAACTTGAGTTAGGACTTAATTTTTCTGGCAATCAAAAGAAATTTTGAGCACAGTCGGGTCCTCTTCTTATTTCAGCAAATCGTAAAAACCTTTTGCCTTCATTGTATGAACTGATGCTTTAAACATGACATTTCCTTTTTCAATTCCAAATGCCATAACTGAGATCTGGGCTTTCAGGCGGAAACACTCCGAACGGGCATCTGTGGCTGTCGACATAAAGCTTATATTGCAATTGTTATTAAAAACTCTTATGAAGAGCCAATATTCGGCACACATTTCTGGATTGGTTATAAGCTTTCGAAAGTTTTTTGGCTGTGCAGTCACTAGGGAAATACTTTCTGGCACTCTTTCTCTCTAGTTTAATGGGAGTCCAAAAAATGTAGAAACTGTAAACAACATTTTACCGATTCCCTTATTGGCCCATACTTAACAGTTTTATAGTCACCTTCCCCTCTTTTCCGAAGAGATTGGCCGCCGATGAAGTATTTTTTTTTTAAATATTTTGTACTCGGTACTTGGAAATATCAAGAATGTCAAGAAATGCTTTGGGAAAAACCTGGATCTGCCAACGGCCTCGAGTTTTTACGAAATACTTAATAACATTTTTTCCTTCCTTGTCTTCATTTTTCCTGTCCAGTCCTTGACATTTTCTATGCCTGTCAGGAGTCACTTGACTAGTATGCTTCAGTATGTTATAGTCCTGATTAGTCTTTCTTTGCGATTCGTAAAATCCTTGTTGAAAACGTCTCACATCCTGCATGGCTAGTTGTTGACAGAAGAAGACATTCTTCTTTGGATGAGAGCATCCATATAGTGAAGGCAGCTTCTTTGAGACGAGTCTAAAAAAATACAAAATATAATACTTTACATTACATACCGATTTTCAAGATGAAAGAGTACACAAACAAAATAAATTAGGGTACGTCAAATCAACCCTAAAACACTGACCTTGCTTTTTTGTTGACATGTCTCTTCCATTTATCTTTCTTTGTCAGCTTGTTTCTTGTTGGAGCCATTGGAAAGTCAATTAATATAGTTAGGTAAGAAGAATCGAATATAAACTGGAATAAAACACGCGAGTTTAAGGAGTTTGTAGTGAAAGATAGGTATCAAAATGTCCGTAAAGGACTGCAGCGATGGTTTGCTGCCTCGGCAAAAGAGGATGGTAAGATCCGCCGAGATTGGCCTTATCTGGGGACGTGTGAATACGCTGGCAGGCTAGCGTTGCGGTGTCATGGGGCGGGTTCTTTTCCGCAGCACAAGGACCCACTACAAAAGAATTTCGCATTCACGAGTTCTCGGGTCTCAAAAAAGGTTGACCGAAGTCGAAAAAATGTAGGTAACCACCTAAAGACGGCAATTGCTTGTTCAAAGAACAAGTCAAAACGAGTCAAAACAGACGGACTTGGGGAGACTTTATCGTTACCCGACGATTCTTATGGCCCACAAATAAGAGTGGGGCAACTGGATGGATGTGGTGCCCCCTCGCACCCGCCCAACCGGATCAAGATCCAAATGCTGACGAGGCCATATATTTCTCTTTTGCGTGGATACTTTGCATGAGCCTTCCCATCAAACGAAAAATATAGATGTGCCCCATTTATGTCATAGAATTATGTAATCGGATCGCATAACCCTATGTCATAAAAAGGCACGCAAGCGGAAGGCCACTCAACCCGGCAAGAGCCCCTGAAACTTCGGACAGGTGGAGCGCGCCCGATGACCAGCCCATATTAAGTGAAAAGCTTGACCTCGTGGCGGGTCCTATACTCGGTCCGGGAAAAACGAAATGGAAAGACCGGTGGTATTATTTTAATTAATCATATCCATTTTATTCTATTCAAACAACGTTAATATAACGAAGTTCATACATTTCTATAGTATGATTTTTCGATGGCAATCAACACAGCAATTTATAACCAATTCGGAAAAGCATTTGACAATCGAAAGAGGAAAATTGACTGAATTGAAAAAGAAAATTCATTTTACTCCAATTTCGTGCATTATTATAATGATGGTAGTTAGCTCTTGTAGATGCCAATCTTTCACAGTTCATACATTATGCTTCAACAAATTTTTTTCACGGATTTATAATAAATTACTCATAATTTCCTTTAAAAACAACGATCTTCTACGACTATTTTTTTTATCCAATCAATATATACAAATAAATATGAATATGTATGTATATATATATATATATATATATATATATATATATATATATATATATATATATATATATATGCAAATGCATGTAAAAAAATTTAAAAGAAACCGAACGGGTACTTACCATCATCCACGCCGGGCGCCCGCAGGTGATGTGGTAAGACTTGGCTAGAGGAAGACAAATTTTCCTCGAATTTTAAATTAAGATTTTTCTTTCAACTATTTTTAAATTTCAAAATTTGTTTTTGTTTGAAACGGAACCTTTTATTATGGATTTAAAATATTACGATCAGACATCTTATGGTATTCAAAATTTACCGGAAAATTTCTTGTTACATAAATATTTCGCATTTAATTTTTCGGAGGTGGATGTGAATTCATCGTATTGCTCCTCCGTCTCTACTAATTTCGAATCAAAGTTTTTAATTGGTTATTCGACCGCTGAATTTTCTTATAAACTCTGTTCTATTAAAATCTACATGGACTGTAAATCCTTAATTTGTCATGCTTCGATTATTCCATTAACAAGCCTAGCATACTAAAATTGTAACTAGATATTTTCAACACTCAAATCCGGCATCTGTTGTACACGTGAAGTAGATTTACGCATTGTCTTAGATTTCTCACACAATTCCGAAAGCGCCAATACAAAACGCATCCGAAAATAATATTCTCTACGATCCGGACGAGCTCCGCTGCTTTGAATTGCGATGCGGATGAAGTGGGCACATGCATGTTGCATCTTTCCCGCTATCACTTGATAGTTTCAAGTATAAACATGAAGGCGAAGGGTTTTCGAGAGGAAAAACGTTCAAACAGGTTGCAAAGTTTAATTTGAAATGAGGGAATCCCGGATGTGTTTCATACAATCCAACCGTTTGCGTCATTCGCGGGATATTTAATTTGGAATAATTCACTCATTTGCGCAAACTTTCACGAAAGACCCGCCCAGTTTCTTTTCTTTCGTTTGCTACATGCTACATAACCCGTATGATCATGCAATTTCGTGGCATTCGGACAGGGCTTATTCCCGGCAATTTTCATCAACCACTTTAAGCTGCAACCGTTATCCAGCACACGGTTACGGAAATTTCAGCTGACTCTAACAACATCCCTACCGGTTACCCGAACGAATACCGAAATTCCAACTACAATGACTTTGGATCAAACACTGGCAAAGTATTTTTGATATTCTGACTTCCTTTTAACTTTAAACGATGCATGAATCATAGGTATTACAATAGCAATCAGTTAGCGTTACTGAAGCTCTTGCGCATGATTTATGCGAGAAAACTTAACTAAGCCGCTTAAACGAACTCAGCTTTAACACACAACATAAGCGTACATTGCTGGCGGGCAATGTACAATCGATGCACCAAATTTGCACTCGTTTGATGTTAATAACACGTAAGGTGCTCGTGTATTCTTTTTGTTTCGGTGGGTTCAAATCTACTCGATAAAAAAACGCAGATACAACTCAAGTTTCAAATTGAAGAATCTCTTTACTCGCAGTGTCCCCGCTGGTTGGTGATTTCAAGCAGACTCCCCGATCCATAACCAAAGCTTGTCTTTCTTCTTTTTCCCGTGTCGCTACCGGTAAACATTCAGTCAGCTGCCCACTCAGCTGAACTCGAATGCATGCCGTCATGTAATGCACCGTTGGCCTACACTAAATCAGTGTTTGGACATCCTAAATTGTAATGGGCAGATTTAAATTTTTTAAAACCAAAATTTAACTGAAGTAGAGAAATTTTAAATGAACTAAAGAAATTTGAAATGGAGTAAAGAAAATTTGTATGAAGTGAAGAAATATAAATGAAGTAAAGAAATGAAAATTTCAAATAGTAATAGAAATTGAATTTCACGAAAAATATAATTAATGGAAAACATTTAAATTTTAATATAGTGGAAAATTGATATAAAGTTACATTTAATATAATGATAAGAAGAAAAATTATTCTACAAATTACAATTACAAGGGAAATAATTACATATTTTTTTAAATCTTCCATTATAATTTTGGATAGGAGTTTTCGAGCAATTTGCTTGTATGACTGCTCGATAACTACAAGTTTTCGATATTTTGTTCAGAAAGAGAAACAGAAACTGCTGAAGTGAAGGACTGGCACGGTCGCAAAGTGAGAGGCTATTATAGGAATCAAAGAGCTTTGCTTCACAACGAGGAACGAACCAGTTTTGAAACACAATGGGCTATGGAAAGAATCAGTTCTGCAACAAACCGCTATTTTTTATAGCTAAAATCCATATGAAATAACAAGTTTTACTCCAATCTGATAACATATGTTGAAATAGCATTAAAATATCTTTAAGAATCCACCGCCATCTCATTTTTTTTAAAATGGAACGAACGAGTTTTGCACCTCCCCTCCTCAATTATTGTAGTTATCACCAAATATCATGATTAGATCGAACAATTTGCGAACGCATGTGATTTGAGTGTTGCCCAAGGTCAGCTTAAAATGAAATGTGTGTAGGCACCAAAATTAACTTCGTTTTGTAAATTATACATTCACGTTTATTTTCAAAAATACTGTTACTTTCTTCTTTACATTTAAGAAACCAAAATTGTTCTAGACACAATCGCTAATGCCTACCACTGCAGACTGGAGCACTAAAGTCAATCATCTCACAAAATGTTCCCAAAAAGTTTACAAATGCTTTATCTTGCACCTTTTGGTCAAAAACCTGGAACAGAAATTTCAATTAAATTTAAAAGTAACCTAGGCATACTCTATGGCTTACATCATTGAAAATTATAGTTGGCACGAATCTAGGACTATATTGCTTCGTACGTATTTCATTCTGCAATTGCAACTGTCTTCCCATATCTGTTGTGGCACAGTATATGATTTCAGCAAAATCAATTCCATATTGGTTACTGCACTATATGTGTATCAAATATGACAAGAAAAGAAGAGAATATAAAATTAATATTTATTCAAATTTATTATTTGAAAAAATGATGACCAAACACTCACGTGGTAACCAGATATGTCATTGGTGGTCATATGGCATGCAACAAATGCCATTTGTAAGTCCTTATTCCAAGTTGCTTTCAATGCACATGCTTGAACCATATTTCCAGCACATTCACTAGGACCATGCTGGCATGTGAATGAAGCGCCATTATCATGACTCTGAAGTAAAAGAAACTCAAAAGGATATGTTGGATGAACCCGGCTAAATTATCAACTAGAATTCGATTCTTACATCTGCCTTTCCGAATGGAACGAATTCCAAATCCATGTAGTTCCGCAAATGGTAATAGTAAGGCGACAGTTGATCTCTTATGAATCTCAGACTGTCAGGGCACAGAGACTCGTACAAAATGGTGACTTTTATCTGTAAATAGAAATAATTAAGAGTTTGTAATTATCATCATCTATGTCGTGACCGACCAAGCTGGGCCTTGCCCTTTTAGTTGGCTTGAAAAAATTGAGCAATCTTTTAACTTGACATATGTTAACTATGTACTACTGCGACCAAAAAATAATGTGACATTTGAATTTGAACTGCGCGTGTCGAAGGATTTGGAGAATTATTTTTTTTTAGGTTGGTAGTACTTTCAGTGACATCTATGTCAAATTTATGTGTCAAAATATTCATTAGTGTTTGAGATACGCATCGTTTCCGGGATGGCGTTCAGTTCCGTCTGCGCTGCGGCTTGAATCTCCTCTATCGTATCAAAACAGTGTCCCCGGAGCGGTCTTTTGAGCTTGCTGAACAGCCAGAAGTCGCACTGTGCCAGATCAGGTGAATACGGTGGTTGCGGAACGATATGGGTTGAGTTTTTGGCGAAATGATTACGAACTACGAGTGCAGTATGGGATGGTGCATTATCGTGGTGTAAAAACTAAGAATTGTCTTTCCACAATTCCGACCTTTTTAGGCGAATGGCGTAACGCAAACGACGCATAACGTTCAAATAATATTCCTTGTTGACTGTTTGGCCCGTCGGAAGGAATTCATAATGCACAACAGCACGATAATCGAAGAAGAGAAGAGGTTGATGGCCACCCAGGACGCTCTTCGTTTTCGACACGTTCACGGCCGGCTTGGAACTCACTATACCGCTTGTAAACATTTTTTAAGACATAGCCTCATCACCAAAGGCTTTCTACACCATCTTCAACGTATCCGCAGCAGAAAATTGATACCGCAAGCAAAATTTAATGCAAATTCAACAAATTTCGACATCGCAAAAAACGAAAAACCCACTTTTAGCAGCTCACAAAACGACGCATATCTCAAACAGTAATGAATATTTTGACATGTAAATTTGGCATAGATGTAACTGACAGTACTACCAACCTAAAAAAAATTCTCCAAATCCTTCGACACGCGCAGTTTAAATTCAAATGTCACCTTATTTTTTGGACACAGTAGAATACATGCCAAACCTTTTTGCGAATTTATAGTAGTTTTAAAACCCCATTGAAATGGCCATTTGTCTATTTATCCGTAGGCATGGCACAGTCATTTTTCTCCGAAACTGTAGCGGCTGCAACCACCAAACTTGGTATGCCTCTTGAAATTTGGATAAAGAAAAAATTTTCTAAGATTCTTAAGCAAGGTTTTTCCATAGAGAGAAAGACGACCTTAATTTTTTCACCAGAGGTGAGAACTTTCCAAAACAGGTTTTAACATCGAGGAGTACAAAAGGATCAAAAATGAACGAACAATTTGTGTAATCCCACAACAACAATAGACACCTTACAAGACGAAACTCACTCCACTTTGCTAATACTGTGATTTGTAAATTTCTCATTTTTCTCAATGGAAATTGAGTCGGTACTTTAAAATTCTATTAAATTAAGCAAAAGAGCAAGTATGTAAAAGATTATTATAACCTGCAAACCTTTCAAACTTTCATCAATTACAGAGACAGTACGTGGATATTTTACGGTATGGGCAATCTTTCGAGACAGGCCCTAAAATTCCGATCCAAATTTTGGTTTAAAATTCCAGATAAAATTAGTAAAATGAGTATGTTTCAGTTTATGTTCAGTCAATTATATCAACAGCATTACAACAAAATGGCGTCGCTTAAAATAAAATACGAACAATTTTTCTTTTCTCGTGAATTGCATAAGAAGTGTCTGCGTTTCATAGGTTGAGTACGAAACTATTTTGACAGGAGCATATTTCTTCTACTGATCTCGTGCTTTTTCAATCAACTTTGCTTCGAACAGTTCTGTGTTGCTCTAAATTGGCGTTTAATTTATCATAAACAAAATAATCGCCTCCGCCGTAGATGGTCCCAAGCCTGGTTGAGAACAGAGCAGGGATCTCCTTGTTTCCCCAACCCACAGCTTCCATGATTCCTCATCCCGAACCCCCCAATTAAATGGTAGTAAATGCTCTCGGGGTCGCACATTGGGTTTACTGGCTCCCCAAGCATGGGACATTAAATGCCAAGGAATGCTAATAACTGTAAATACATCTACAGCTCTGCTGCTAAATCCTACTTACACCTCCTTTGTGGGGACGTAAGAGGCTGAAGGCGAATCTTCCGCGCGTGATAACGGAATCGACGTAATAACCATGCCGCCAGAATGGAGGTTGGGCGACGGGCTAACTCTCCGTCCCTGGAAAGCCTTAAAATGTTTCGAAACCTGCAGATGGGCCTCGGAATGGATTAGACTCACGGCAACGACCTCACAAACGAAAAAAGGGCTATGACATTGGATCCTGGAGTGTCAGATCATTGTAGTAATCGAGCCGGTTGTTAAATTTATTATTTTTTTTTATTAATTTAAATTATTTGATAATCTCATGTAAAATTTAAATTTTATTTTTTTTATGTAAATTCATAGATTTTATATTTTATATATTCAATATAACTAAAACTGCTCGATTTGAATTCGGCGCAGACAAAGGGTTAAAGGAAATTCCTGCATAGTATAGGCCAAATCTGTTAAATCACTACACAACCAACAAACCATTTCCATATAAGAAATCCTACTATGGCTTGATAGTAGGGAAATTACACATTCTCGCATTCCGCTCATCGTAATCAAAGTCATACCCAAAAAAAACACTTACACTCATCGAATTGTTAGTAACAACTCTTATCAGTGAACAAGATACCCAACGCCACTTGCTATTCTATGCATCCCATCCACGGATGCACATTTACATTCAGGCGTGTCGCACGTACCATTTAAGCTCCACAACCTGTCCCTATACATTTGCGTGCAGTTTGTATTGATCACACAATGACAAGGTTCGATCCAATACAACGTCAACAGCATCCAGATCTAGATGGTCATGGTATGCTATTGGATTGGACACAGTAATGATGCTCGTCGCGATGATGGTCGTGAGCGCGGAGTCTGCTTGAACTCGCGAATGAACGCGGAACGCTGTGGGGGAGTCTGGCGGCAAGCTTTGTGTGAGGCGGCGTGATTTCGCGCGGTGCGGGAAAAAATACATAATTTTTACTTAAGAAGTGAAAATAAGTTAAGAAATTGCTTCACAAACTCGCCGAAGCTACGTATTTAGCGTTATCAACGAGCGCCGCGAAATTGTTTGCGATTTTGCGGATAGTCGTCTAAATTCTTAACAAAACCGCAGTGTTGAGCAATAATGATACGTTCCCGGCAAAATTACTGCCGAATTTCGGTGGATAGTCAAGCAATTTATTTTTAGATTCAAGTGTGAAATGTTTAGTGATTGAAAATCGAATGCATTTGTTTATGCTCATAGTAAACCATGAATTTTGTTGGAAGTCAACGGATAGTTAAAAGAGAAGAAATTGAAACACAAATTTCCCTCAAACGAAATGAGGAAGTGTAAAATTTTTTTTTGAAAATTGAATACATAGACCAGTGCGAGTGTGTTTCCTTTTGTTCAGCTTGGTGTGAAAATCGAGTAAACGGCAGTTTTTATTTTGCATTTAATATACCATGATAGAAAATTTTAGTTTTTGAATAACGGAGGCTTTTAGTGGTTCGAGCGCGGTTAGTGCCAAAAAACTATTCTATTTTTATGAAGTCGGGCTTGGTTCATATTTGCTTATTTATGAAGAAGGAGATTCGCAAGAGAATATCCAAGTCGACGGGTCTTTTTTTTTGCGGAAATAACTCGCACGCATTGTGATAGAACATTAAAAATTCTGCCAGAAGGTCGCACTGGCGAGTTGCAAATTGTGAACAGAAGTGGCAAAAAGATATGAAGAGTGAGATGAGATCACTCATCAACGAAAATGTTCGTCGCGAGATGAGATTTTAATATGGTTAATGTAAAATTTGCGTGAAATTTTGCAAGTGACATGAAAATCGTTTTGCATCGATGAAATAGATAATAGAAATTAACGCTCAGAAGCCTCGCGTATTAGTATCGCTAAGCTAACTGTACTTTCCCAAATTGAAAATTGCGTAAGGTTCGGAATTTTTGTGCAAGAGAGGTGCAATATCGTTCTCGACTGGCTACGTTGTTCAAATCCATGGTTAATCGTAGAATGAGAAAAATGTTTTGCAATAGTCAATAGGTGTAAATCGCGGAAAAATTTTCATGGTTTTACATCAATCTTCCTAATTTGACGGAGCGTAAAGCCCTAATTGAAGCGTTCAAATAAAGTGTTCATTGGCTGAGCTACGAATCTTGCTGGAATTATTGGCTAGTGATATTTCCCGCCAAGAGAAAAAAATAACTCTACCCCCAGGATGCAATTTTCGGAGTTGCGCTAAAAGTCCAAATTGTTGTTATTGGCGAAAGAAAAAGAAAAACAAAGATTAAACGTAAATTTAATAAGATAGTCACGAGTGTTGATGTGTTTACTTAATTTGTTTCACAATACAGCAACCTCACCACATCACCAACGGGCACCCGGCGTGGATGTAGGTGAGTACCGTTTTTTGGTATTTAATTGCTTCATAATTGATTATTTTTTTAAATTGTGTAATTCCTTTTTTTTGCTTGAGTGAATTTCCTTTTTTTTGTATGCATGGAGCTAAAATTTCGTTCCTTTGAAGTACCCTCTTGGTATTTTTTTTAAAGACTTCAAATTTATTAAAAGATTTCAAGTTTATTATTATTGTTTTAAAAATTTATAATTTAAATTTATTGTTAATATAATGTGTAGAAGCTTCATTTTAAAAACGTAAAACCATATTACCTACACGAAAAATGATTTTTAAAACATTTTTGTAATTCATCGTACTATTTATAACTTTTTGTACAATTCTCAGATTTGACGGAAATACTTCTTCAAGGCAATTATTTGAAATAATGAATTTCTAAATTAAACCATAAATTCGGTGTTTCTATTTTGGTTCCTTTTGACCGGGTATAGGACCCGGTACGGTGGCAGGCTCACACCACCAAACATGAGCCAACCGCCGAGTGCATATTAACTTCTTTGTTTCAGGTGACGGCGCGGGTTGAGTGGTCCGAGCAAGGTGCCTCTTTATGACATAGGGTTATGTAATCTAATTGCATAATTCTATGGCATAATTTGGTCACCGGGGTACTTCTCCTCTGATGGGAAGGCTCATGCAAGTTAAGTTGTATGAGTTTTCCACTCAGAAGAGGAATACCTGGCCACTACAAAAATTATGGATTTTGATCCGGTTGGGTGGGTGCGCGGGGCTCCTTTACCACCCGGTTGCCCCCCTCTCATTTGTGGGCCATGAGCTTTCTTCGGGTAAGGACGAAGTTACCCTAATTCCGTCCTTTTTTACTGGTTTCACTTGTTCTCTGAACAAGTCATTTCCCCTTGGTGTAGTTGCCTACGATTTATGCGACTTCGGTCGCCTTGCTTTTCTTGACCCCAGAAATTCGTGAATGCGAAATTCTTTGTAGTGGGTCCTTTTGCTGGAGGAATGAATCCGCCCCACGACACCGCAATGCTAGCCTACCAGCGCATTCACGCGTCACCAGACAAGGGCATTCTCGGCAGATACTGACACCTTCTTCTGCCGAGGCAGCAGACCATCGCTGCATTCCTTCACGGACATTTGATTGTACTTATTCACTACAAGATATGAGATCGCACATATTATTCAAAAGTGGCCTGCTGGAAGGTGAGAATTCGGATAGCATTTACTGTAGATAGAGAGTTCAAATCACATGTTATTGATTTCAAGGCAGTTAATCAAAGCGAAATTCTTCAAAATGATCACCGTACACATCCCGACCGAAGAAAAGGACGAAGAATCGAAAAAAACGTTCTTCAATCACCTAGAAAGATTAGTCGACTTATTGCCTACTGACGACACAAAAATAGTTCTGGGTAATTTCAAAGCTAAGTTTAACAATGACCTATCTCCTCGGAGGACGATTGGGGGATATGGCCTCCACAATGGAACAAATGACAATGGACAACGGTGCCTGATTGACTATGCATGTAGTAGAAATATAGTCATACATTCGATTTGCTTCCCAATTTGACGTATACATAAAATTATCTGAGTGTCACGGGATGGAAACAAATAACGCCAAATAGATCATGTTCTGATCCAGCAACGATAGGCCATGAGTATACTTGACGTCTGCAAAGACAGCGCCAATTGTACCATTGCTTGATTAATTGATCATGACTTGATCGAATAAACCTATCGATGTTGTATGTCTAAAGCATATTCGGCCAAGACCAGCCCCTTACAGATTTCAGAAATATGAGCGTTGAACTTAAACATAGAGTCGAAAGTGATACCTAGGTCCCAGAAATGTGTCACTGTACTAAGGTTCGATTTATTTAACGAAAATTGACTAGAGTTATTAGAAAATGAAAGATGAATGCACTTAGCAACATTTATTTTGAGCTGTTTATAAGAACCCCAAAATAAAATGCATCCAAATTTTTTGAAGTAGGGTACAGTCGTTGTTAGATGACATTACTTTAAAAATTTTGACCTCGTCTGCATATAGAAGACATGAGGACTTGATAACTATGGATGGCGTCATTTATAAACAGAGTGAACAATAGTGGACCAAGAACGGCTCCTTGAGAAACACCTGAAGACGGATGCAAGGGAGTAGATAGACAACATTGAAAAGATACCTCACTAACACGATTGGATAAGTAAGAGCATAACTAGTGGAGCAAATACTCAGAAACGTTAAGCAATTCAAGTTTGCTCAACAAAATGTTGTGATTTACTGAGTTGAAAGCTATAGAAGAATCCAAATACAAGGTTTCGACCTGTAAACGGTTCTCCAGGGCTTTTGAAGCAATAATTTTGAATTCTAACAAATTCGTTAATGTTGATCACCTGTCGGCAAAACCATGTTATTCAGGAACTAACTCATCCTAAGTAAGTGAAATAAAAACAAGTTGGGTAGACAGACCTATGCTCATGTCAGAAGGGTTTTGTACTCAACTTACAAAATGCAGTAACCAGTAACGAATAAAGTCAAGAAACATGTCATGTTCGAGGATCATACTATTATTAGCAACGTTGAAAGAATTTTGACTTCTGAGGTATTTGTTATAGTTATACCCACAAATATCCCCCTTGATAATTAGTTCAGATTTTTTAAGATCAAGGGTGTCCACTTCCGAGGGAGGTAACACATATTTCATCTACTCCCCCCCCCCCCCCCCCTGTGCCCCCACTGAAGCAAAAAATGTCAGTTTAAGAACTGTTTTGAAAAGCTATCATAGAGAACTTTCAGTTGATACTCATATCGGCTACCTTTCATGAAATTTTTTTTCAGGGGCCACTCCTCTCTACTGTAATCATCGATTCATGGCCTGTTTTTTCGAATCTTAGAGTGGTTACAAAGCCCTTTTGCTAGGAGCTCTCTCCTGCCTTTTCGACTTGTTTCAATTGTATGTACTCATCTTCATGATACCTATCATTCCTGAAATTTTCATGCAAATCCTAGCAAAGCTGTAGTGTCTAAGTCGGTAAATATATCTCCATAGCCATATGTTTCCATAGTAATACAGGGCATATTGTTCCATAGTAATGTAAGAAAATTCAAATCGCTATAACTTCGTTAAATACTATTCGATCTTTATGAAACTTTCAGAAAAGATCAATCTTATAAATAGTCATCTGTGTGCTAAATTTTATTGAATTTAAGGGTACCGTCTAGATTTTATTCAAGAAAACATAAAATCAATAAATCATACTATTACTAACAAAGTTGAGCGAATTTCGACTTCTCATGTATTTGTTGTTGTTGTACTCACAAAGGCCTACATCCATGATTTTTTTCAGATTTTTCGGAGGGAAGGTGTCCAATCGCGAGGGGGGGGGGTACGCGAAAAGTTCGTACATTTCGCCTTCCCCTGCCCCCCTCGGTACTCATAAGGCAATTTTAAGACTTGTTTTGAAAAGATCTCGTTGAGACCTTTTCAATGACACCCTACTCGACTATCAATGGTGAAATTTTTTTTTTGAGGGGTCACCTCCTTATATGGGGAGACCCCCTTAAACCCCTTTGAAAAATTTTTCCACAATTGAACTTTCAAGAAGTCACTACTTCTGACCTTTCCACAAAGTTTCATGGCTGTAGCTTCTATAGTTTCGGAGAAAAAGTGCTGTGACATACAGACAGACGGACGGACGGACGGACGGACGGACGGACGGACAGACGGACACAGGTCGTGATTGCAATAGGGTTTTGTATTTTAGTACAAAACCCTAAAAAGGTGCAAGTAGGCGATTTTCTCTAGTATTTTGGAAAACAGGGTAATAATGAGGAAGACCGATAATTAGCATCGTCCGAGGTGCTACCTTTTTTAAAAATAGGAGCAACATAGGATCTTTTCCATCACGAAGGAAAGGAGCCTGAAGATAAGTTAGAGCTGAAGAGAAAAAAAAAGAGGAGCAAGAATAGAAGGGATTTATTTTATCAACAAAGAGTTTTGCCAACAAAGATTTGGTGCAAGTGATGTTATATTCCCATCACCTTGGTCTATTGTAGACCGTCCACTTTAAAAACTTCTCTGATACTCTCCCATACTATAGTATGTATTTGCTTTCATAGTACGGCTTTAATTTTCTTTCCATGATTTTAGGGAGCACTTTGTATGGCGTACACAGTAAAGAGATGCCTCTGTAATTTTCACACCTTAACTTGTCTCCGTTTTTGTGCACAGGATATATTATACATCTTCACCAGTCCTCTGGTTGACGCTCCTCTGACCACATTCTGCAAATTAGTCGCTGAAGAAGATAGCTTAGACGAAAAAGATGTGACGTCAAGAGAAAGAGATTTCGACGTCAGGTTTTTTCCGTCTAAGAAAACTAGGTTTACCTATTTGACGATGGCAGCAAGCTGGAGCGTATGAGCTGTTGTAATGGAATTGAAGAGAATATTTGAATATTGCGAAAGAAAATTTAAGACATGCGACTGCAAACTCACATGCTGCTGATGGTGTAATTTTTAAGCAAAAATGATTTATTTTAAAGTGAAATGAGAAGAGATTGTAGCAAAATATGCAATTTGGAATCGATTTTAGAAGCTGAAAGCCAGCTAGCCTCAGTACACCTGACTTATTTTGGACGGATCAAAACACTAGTGAAAACAAATCTCTATCATCACATAAAAAAAACTTAGTAACCTGTAATATAAGGAAAAAGGACCTTTGGTAGTCGTGGAAACCACATAACAGGGAACAACGAACAAATAAGTCCAAGACTTAAAAAATTGGAATCTTTGGTAACTTTTTGCATTTCAAAACCACCGGAAATCAGCAGTCCAAGCATGGACAACTTTAACAGACTAGTAACTGGCAGGTAGCATTAAAGGAGATCAATGAAACAAAAAGGCTAAAATGGTTAAGTTATGTGTGGTGATGCAATGCAGGATAGTTAAAAGGTAATTCTTCAATTTTAAACGCATTGAGGAAGAAAGCGGATCGCGTGTTAAATACTAGGGTGTGCACTTATAGGAAACGTTCTTGGCATCAATTATTTTAAAAGCACTAACTATAGAGAAAAGGGTAAGAATTTGTAACAAAGAGCTGTTTTTTTTTGCATTAGTATTGTTAATCTTTTTTAGGGTTTTGTACTAAAATACAAAACCCTATTGCAATCACGACCTGTGTCCGTCTGTCCGTCCGTCCGTCCGTCCGTCCGTCCGTCCGTCTGTATGTCACAGCACTTTTTCTCCGAAACTATAGAAGCTACAGCCATGAAACTTTGTGGAAAGGTCAGAAGTAGTGACTTCTTGAAAGTTCAATTGTGGAAAAATTTTTCAAAGGGGTTTAAGGGGGGTCTCCCCATATAAGGAGGTGACCCCTCAAAAAAAAAATTTCACCATTGATAGTCGAGTAGGGTGTCATTGAAAAGGTCTCAACGAGATCTTTTCAAAACAAGTCTTAAAATTGCCTTATGAGTACCGAGGGGGGCAGGGGAAGGTGAAATGTACGAACTTTTCGCGTACCCCCCCTCGCGATTGGACACCTTCCATCCGAAAAATCTGAAAAAAATCATGGATGTAGGCCTTTGTGAGTACAACAACAACAAATACATGAGAAGTCGAAATTCGCTCAACTTTGTTAGTAATAGTATGATTTATTGATTTTATGTTTTCTTGAATAAAATCTAGACGGTACCCTTAAATTCAATAAAATTTAGCACACAGATGACTATTTATAAGATTGATCTTTTCTGAAAGTTTCATAAAGATCGAATAGTATTTAACGAAGTTATAGCGATTTGAATTTTCTTGCATTACTATGGAACAATATGCCCTGTATTACTATGGAAACATATGGCTATGGAGATATATTTACCGACTTAGACACTACAGCTTTGCTAGGATTTGCATGAAAATTTCAGGAATGATAGGTATCATGAAGATGAGTACATACAATTGAAACAAGTCGAAAAGGCAGGAGAGAGCTCCTAGCAAAAGGGCTTTGTAACCACTCTAAGATTGTTGCGAATTCCGGCGTACCAACTTCCTCCCATTCGCAACTTCAAATTGCCGCCGTAACATTGTCCCTTTCCTTTGGGCATTCCTACCTTTTCCTCCATAAATTTATTTATTTTTTTTACATGTTTCCATTTTCCCTTTAATTTTTACTCCCCCATCATCACAATACTACCCTTTTTCCTTATTAACAACTACAAAAAAATAATACCTACTAATAATTTCAATTTTCCCACTAATAACGTTCCATTTATTAATTCCCACTAACAAAATTTCATTCTATTCATTTTCCCTAACAAAACCTAATTCCTTCCTTAACACTAACTAATTCCATTCCCACTAACAAATTTTATATTTTTATACTAACAAAAAATGAATTGACTAACAAAATTCAATCCCATGCCCAAATGAATCATTGAAGTAGCTAATCTGATGAATGGGAGATCGATAAGGCATAGCTCCATTGGATACGTCGCGAGATTCGACCGTGCGACTGCTGGAACCCTGAGTTCAAGTTCCCCCGGGCGCACAGAAGCACTCTTTTTTGGGGTATCGGCAAAATCAATAGTTTTCGTAATGTACTCGCATGTGTGACACTTTACATTCAATCAAGCGATTCTTGGGGATGTAAATTGCCATATATGCAAGTCAATGGAAACTATTGTGATTGTCGATACGGACCAAAAGATGTGTGGGTAGCGGAATCGAAGTGTAATGAACTTCGATTACGTTACCCAGATGCGACAGCGGTAATTGGAAAAGAACTTGGATTGCGGGATCGGATGGGAGAAAGGTGAAATGTGGAAATAAAGTGGTTGGGATTGAGGCAGTCAGGATTGGACGTGGAAAAGGAAGGTTGAACGCTTTGGGGAGTCAGGATTTGATTTGACAAAGAAGAGAGAGTTTTTTTTTCGGTTTTTGGTGAAGTGAATATTTGGCTGTTAAAGATAAAGGAGTTTTCTGTGTGGGATATAAGTGATTTTTGGGGTTTTTAAAATTGGGAAAGAATTGAATAGACTTTTTTTTTGAAGTTTTAGTGACGAAGAGTGGAAAGATTGAAAAAGTGAGGGGAGTTTTGCATTTTGGGAAGAGAGGGGATTTGACTTGGTGTAGTGTGAAGAAAAGAAAAATTTTATGAATTTGAAGTGCGGAAAACGAAAATTGTGCGAGAAAAATAAAGATTTTGCTAATATGGATTGCGGGAAGACGAAAATTGTTGTCAAAAGCTTGGGTTGAAATTTAGTGAAAAGAAAAAAGACAGATTGGAGGAATCAATTAATGCGGATAAAAGTGGCCGTTACGTTTTTCTTTTTTTTTCTGGTTTAGTGATTCTAAATTACAATTAATTTTCAGCGACCCCACGCTTCTTTTGCTGTATTGCACCGGGCGCTCGGAGTTCTACGGGGAAAGAAGTGAGTACAATTTTAGTTTTTTTTCCTTTTTTTTTTTAATATATTATCCAATAGTTTGATTATCATATTCTCCATAGTCTTGAATTATTTTATGTTGGTAGATTCTAATTTTTGTATATTGTTTCAAATTTCGAAAAAGGTTTTTAGTAGTTCTGTTTTGATTGATTTTCTTTTGTATAACGTGAATTTAAATTATAACTTGAAATAAAAACGGCCACAATGTTCTGAGAGAACAACTATTTTTCATTTCTCAATGTGACCTCCCCCTTTCCCGTCCTTTTCCCTATGTGCTAGTATTTATATGTCAGGTGGCTCAGCACGAGCAGAGGGTGCCCCGAAAGACTCACGACACGACTGAGCGCTAGCCGGCCTCAGTATGCCACCCCGGGCTACACACCCCTCTGCCAATATTTAATGTCTGCAACTGCGGTGACTTCCGTGGTTGCTACATATGGCGCCCAAGCTTGGTTTTAGTTGATTTTATCAGTTTTTAATTATAACTTAAATTTTTCAATTTCAGATTTGTATGGGCTTGAGTACCTGGAGTGCCTGACTTGAATAGTGGTCTGAGCATTCCAGGGAAGTTATTTTTTTTTTTTTTTTGCTAGAAATTTCTGATGACTTGTTTGAACGATGAAAAGTGATCGAGTAATAGTTGAAAAGTTTTAGTTTCGATTTTGTTATTAATTTATAGATTTTTGATCACGGGGTTCGCCGCAGTTGCAGTGGCGCCTACCGTGCTGTTTTGTGTTTGATAGTCTCCACCGGCTATGATAGTAGGCATGCTTTAGCAGTGTGGAAGTTGGTTGGGATCAACCGAATTTTGAGTCGTTGGCTATATCTCCCTGCACGGGATAGTTGGACTTAGATCCATCTCTTGGAATTAGCCAACGCTTTCGGCCCTTCTATCATCTATCTGGTGGTAACTTTGGGATTTGTGCGGCTCTTGTCCGAGCCATTATGAAGTCCGTCGAGTTTCATAATGGTCTCGTAGTCGGCCCTTTGTGGCGACAATTTGAGCGGAGTCCGCCTTCAAGTACCATCGTTATGCCAGGCAATGCTGCAGTTTGTCTGCTTTGCGTCTCGTACAATTTTAATCACTATCCCGTTCAATTACCTTTTCTTTTCCCTTTCCATCAATGGGGAGATTCATTTTGAGAAATGATAGCGCAAGTAAATTGTTATATTTAGTTCATTTACACTCGCCTGCACTAATTTCACTTCTAATCATATATTTTCTTTTATTTCGCCATCGCATTATTGATTGTGTAGTAATTACCGTTAGGTTGCTTGTTTAGTTTTAAAGTCATTGGATTTGGATAGTTTAGTTATAGATTATTGAGTTTAATTAGGGTTTATGATTTAGATTATTGATTTTACGGTTGTTAGTTTAGAATAATTTCTTTTAATTTTAATGATTGAGTTTGTTTTAGTTTATTTTGGATTTGAGTGATTTTAGGTTGGGTTTGATTATTGAGTTTAGTTTATGTTTATCAGTTAGGTTTTGGTTAGGGTTAAGATTCAAGTATTGTATATTATAGAGAATTTCAGTATTTATTTTAGCTAGTAAGATTTTAAAATTTTTAAAATTTTATATATTTATTTACTTGTCCGTTTGTCCGTCTGGGATTCAAATTTTAATTTATTTTTAAAGGATCGTTTGTTTGTCTGTCTGTAATTTATTAAATTATTTCTTTTATTTAAATTGTCGGTGTTGTCCGTCTGTTCATTGATTTTAATATATGTACTTAAATTATTTAGATGGTCTGTAGATTTTTATTGTTTTTGATAGTCATCATGTTTCCGCACATACGACATGAACCCGATAATTTCACTCGCTGTTCATTACGCTCTTCCCAAGATTTGCCAAATCCTCAGTCGGAGCTCTCGTTCCACGATGGTGATCAGGCAGTTGAGACTCATCAAACGATTATCCCAATCACCAAATGGGGTTTTAAGTTCGATGGTGGCTCCAATGGTTTGGATGCACGACAATTTTTGTTTCGTGCTAGCATTATGGCTAGAGATTATGGTCTCACAGAGCGTGAACTCGTTCGAGACTTTCATGTTCTGCTGCAGGGATATGCCGAAAACTGGTACTGGCAGATACGTGACCTGCATAGAAACTTGAGTTGGACGCAGCTAAAAGTGGAGTTCATGGAACGATTTGGATCTCGGCTTGATGACGCTCATATTTGGGAAAATATGTTCGCCCGCAGGCAAGAATCCAATGAACCATTCATTGAATTTTATGAATCCCTTGAGGCTATGTCTCTTCAACTCAGGACTCCGATTAGGGACACGGATCTGCGAGACCTAGTTTTCAAAAATATGAGTTTCAGGTTGCAGGATCACTTAGCTGGACATGAGTTCTCGACCACCCGTGAGCTTGTCTAGAGGTGTCGTCGAATTGAGGACACTTGGCGTGAGCTGGAGATCAAGTATGGTCGACCTCCTGTTCAGCCTTATGAACTTAATTCTATGAGACCACCTGATCGGTTACCGGCTGGTTTGGAATCTTGTGTGCCAATGAACCCCCATCCTAGTGGAACGAGAGATTTTTGTCACAATAATACCGACATGTATCATCATGAATCCCCAGTACCATTTAGCAGTGCTAATATCTCAAGCAGATCACCGGACTACGTCGGATGTAATGGAAAGGCGGGCGATGATCGTGAGTCACCCGCTAGTTTTAGAGCACGACCTTTTCGGGATCGCTTTCGGAGATCCTGGAGATATTTCTTCGCCAGGCGTCTCTTGAAGCGTGCCTGCGTGGAGTCAATTGTTGCAACTCCTGGCGACAATAGGCCCTACGCAGAGATTTCCGTCAAGGGTCGCAAATTGACGGGCTTGCTTGATAGCGGAGCCAGTGTTAGTATCCTCGGAGCCGGAGCCTTGGACCTGCTGTCGGATTTGGGTTTGCATATGCATACCATGCATGCTCATGTTCAGACTGCATCAGGGCACAAGGATCCAGTTCTGGGATACGTCACCACATTGGTTCAATTTAATAAAACCACTAAATTGATGAGATTCCTGGTTGTTCCTTCCTTGACACATGCAGTGTATCTTGGAATTGACTTCTGGGATCTCTTCAAAATAGCACCAATTCAGGTCAACGCTATCGAAGCCGCCTCGGAACCTCAGAGCCCTGAATTTCATCTACTGTCCCCAAAAGATCAGCAACGACTGGACTTCGTCAAATAACAGTTTCCGTCGTATAATGAGAAAGGCTTGGGTAGGACCAGTCTCGTGTCTCATCACATCGACACTGGTTCTGCTCGACCCATCAAGCAGCGGCATTATGCTGTCTCGCCTGTTATACAGAAACTGTTGTATGACGAACTCGATCGTATGTTGTCTTTGGGGGTAATAGAGGAAAGTCAGAGTTCGTGGAGTTCGCCTGTGACCCTTGTCAGAAAACCCGGCAAGGTGCGTTTGTGTCTTGACGCTCGACGCCTCAACGAGGTGACTGTTAAGGACGCCTATCCGTTGCCACTGATTGAAGGTCTTTTGGCACGGTTGCAGAGTACCAGGTTCATTACCAGCTTGGACCTGAAGGATGCCTTTTGGCAAATACCATTGGATGAGGCAAGTAAGGAGAAAACGGCCTTTACTGTCCCTGGCAGGCCCTTGTACCATTTCAAGGTCATGCCGTTCGGTTTGTGTAATGCTCCCCAAACGATGTGTCGGTTGATGCATAAAGTAATACCGCATGAGCTGCAGGACAAGGTATTTGTTTACCTAGATGACCTGCTTGTTACAAGTTCAACATTTGATGAGCACTTGGAGCTCCTGAGTACTGTTGCAAAACTGCTCAGGGACGCCAACTTGACCATCAATGTTGAAAAAAGCAAGTTTGTCAAGAAGGAGATCAAATATCTTGGCTTCGTAGTGAGTGATGGTATCCTGCGCACCGACTCGGAGAAGGTTTCAGGTATAGTCTCCTATCCTGAACCCCGAACGGCCAAAGACGTGAGACGGTTCATGGGCATGGCAGGATGGTACAGGCGTTTTATTCCAAACTTCGCCTCGGTTACGGCCCCTCTAACGGATTTGCTAAAGGGCAAACGTGCCTTCAAGTGGTCTGCTTTCGCCAATAGTGCCTTCAATAAAGTGAAGCAATTGCTGATTTCTGCTCCAGTGCTGGCTAACCCTGACTTTACGAAGCACTTCTATATCCAGTGTGACGCAAGTACAGTGGGTATTGGAAGTGTTTTGTTCCAGAAGGACGATGAAGGTGGAGAACATCCAATTGCATATATGTCGATGAAGCTCAACGCTGCGCAACGTAACTATAGCATTACTGAGTTGGAATGCTTAGCTGCGGTGCAGAGTGTAAAAAGATTCAGGGCATATATCGAAGGGTTGCCCTTCACCATCATAACCGACCATGCCAGTCTTAAATGGCTGATGCAGCAGTCGGACCTTTCTGGTCGATTGGCTCGCTGGAGTCTGAAATTACAAGGGTTCAATTTCCAGATTGAACACCGGAAAGGTGCACTTAACGTTGTACCGGATGCGTTATCGAGATCTTGCTCGCAGGACGAGCGGGTGGCCTCGCTCATTGCTTGCCTCCCGGAGCACACACATATTGATGGTTTGATACCTCAGTCTGCGTTTCAGGAGCCCGAGTACGAACATCTCAAGGAGCAAATCCTGAAGCAACCTGATAAGTTTCAGAATTTGCACCTTGCTGATGGCCGAGTGTACATCGGTTCTGGTTCCCCTGTAACGCTGGCTACAGATATCCCCCGAACAAAATTATGGGTTCCTGAGGGCTACCAACAGGCTCTTATAGTGCGAGCTCATGATGATCCCCGGGGCTCTCATTGTGGAATTCGTAAGACCACGGAAGTCTTACAAAGATATTATTATTGGCCTCGTTTGCGTCAAGATGTTATTCAGCACATCCAGGGCTGTTCAACATGCAAACAGGTCAAGCCTTCGAATTCCACTTTGAGACCTCCTATGGGCGCATCACGAGACTCGACGAGACCTATGCAGCGCCTGTTTGTGGACTTCATGGGTCCATACCCTCGTTCAAAATCTGGGAACACTCAATTGTTTGTGGTCCTGGACCATTATAGCAAGTTCATATGGCTCAAACCCATGGCTAAAGCCACTGCGGAATCAGTCGTGCGATACTTGGAGCGCGAAATCTTTTTGACCTTCGGAGTTCCCGAATGGCTTCACTCGGACAATGGTGTGCAGTTCGTCTCCAAGGTATTCGCTAAGCTTATGAGTTACTATGGGGTGCAGCACTGCTTCACTCCATACCATTCCCCGCAAGCGAATGCCTCGGAGAGGTCAAACCAGTCGACATTGAACGCCATCAGAGCCTACATAGGGTCCGATCATAGCAGGTGGGACGAGAATCTTCCGGAATCGTGTTTCGCCTTCCGCAAGGTGATTCATGAATCCACAGGATTTTCGCCCTACTTCCTCATGTTCGGATACCACCCTATCCAGCATGGCACTGAGTACGCCCTCCTTAGAAGCTTGAACGCTTTTGAGGATGGAGAAGTACAGCTAAGTTCAAACAGTGATCGTCTGCGAGCTGTACAAGACCGTGTCCGAGCTAAGCTGACCGAAGCCTACCGGAAGGGAGCTCAAAGTTACAACCTTCGGGCTCGCCCCCGTGAGCTACTTCAAGGTCAGAAAGTTTTCGTGCGGAATTTCGCCGTGAGCAATGCAGCCGATCGTTTTGCGGCTAAATTCGCTCCTCGATTTGTTCCTGCAGTGGTTCGCCGCCGTACTGGGCAAGTTACTTATGAACTTGAGGATGAATCCGGTAAGCTGCTTGGGACCTTTCACGCTAAAGACATCCGATCCGATTCATAGTTACCCCTGCCGACATTCTTTGTTTGCCCGGCTGAATGAGACACTCAGGGTCTGGGTCGTCCCCACGATTGTTGCGAATTCTGGCGTACCAACTTCCTCCCATTCGCAACTTCAAATTGCCGCCGTAACATTGTCCCTTTCCTTTGGGCATTCCTACCTTTTCCTCCATAAATTTATTTATTTTTTTTACATGTTTCCATTTTCCCTTTAATTTTTACTCCCCCATCATCACAATACTACCCTTTTTCCTTATTAACAACTACAAAAAAATAATACCTACTAATAATTTCAATTTTCCCACTAATAACGTTCCATTTATTAATTCCCACTAACAAAATTTCATTCTATTCATTTTCCCTAACAAAACCTAATTCCTTCCTTAACACTAACTAATTCCATTCCCACTAACAAATTTTATATTTTTATACTAACAAAAAATGAATTGACTAACAAAATTCAATCCCATGCCCAAATGAATCATTGAAGTAGCTAATCTGATGAATGGGAGATCGATAAGGCATAGCTCCATTGGATACGTCGCGAGATTCGACCGTGCGACTGCTGGAACCCTGAGTTCAAGTTCCCCCGGGCGCACAGAAGCACTCTTTTTTGGGGTATCGGCAAAATCAATAGTTTTCGTAATGTACTCGCATGTGTGACACTTTACATTCAATCAAGCGATTCTTGGGGATGTAAATTGCCATATATGCAAGTCAATGGAAACTATTGTGATTGTCGATACGGACCAAAAGATGTGTGGGTAGCGGAATCGAAGTGTAATGAACTTCGATTACGTTACCCAGATGCGACAGCGGTAATTGGAAAAGAACTTGGATTGCGGGATCGGATGGGAGAAAGGTGAAATGTGGAAATAAAGTGGTTGGGATTGAGGCAGTCAGGATTGGACGTGGAAAAGGAAGGTTGAACGCTTTGGGGAGTCAGGATTTGATTTGACAAAGAAGAGAGAGTTTTTTTTCGGTTTTTGGTGAAGTGAATATTTGGCTGTTAAAGATAAAGGAGTTTTCTGTGTGGGATATAAGTGATTTTTGGGGTTTTTAAAATTGGGAAAGAATTGAATAGACTTTTTTTTTTGAAGTTTTAGTGACGAAGAGTGGAAAGATTGAAAAAGTGAGGGGAGTTTTGCATTTTGGGAAGAGAGGGGATTTGACTTGGTGTAGTGTGAAGAAAAGAAAAATTTTATGAATTTGAAGTGCGGAAAACGAAAATTGTGCGAGAAAAATAAAGATTTTGCTAATATGGATTGCGGGAAGACGAAAATTGTTGTCAAAAGCTTGGGTTGAAATTTAGTGAAAAGAAAAAAGACAGATTGGAGGAATCAATTAATGCGGATAAAAGTGGCCGTTACGTTTTTCTTTTTTTTTCTGGTTTAGTGATTCTAAATTACAATTAATTTTCAGCGACCCCACGCTTCTTTTGCTGTATTGCACCGGGCGCTCGGAGTTCTACGGGGAAAGAAGTGAGTACAATTTTAGTTTTTTTTCCTTTTTTTTTTAATATATTATCCAATAGTTTGATTATCATATTCTCCATAGTCTTGAATTATTTTATGTTGGTAGATTCTAATTTTTGTATATTGTTTCAAATTTCGAAAAAGGTTTTTAGTAGTTCTGTTTTGATTGATTTTCTTTTGTATAACGTGAATTTAAATTATAACTTGAAATAAAAACGGCCACAATGTTCTGAGAGAACAACTATTTTTCATTTCTCAATGTGACCTCCCCCTTTCCCGTCCTTTTCCCTATGTGCTAGTATTTATATGTCAGGTGGCTCAGCACGAGCAGAGGGTGCCCCGAAAGACTCACGACACGACTGAGCGCTAGCCGGCCTCAGTATGCCACCCCGGGCTACACACCCCTCTGCCAATATTTAATGTCTGCAACTGCGGTGACTTCCGTGGTTGCTACATATGGCGCCCAAGCTTGGTTTTAGTTGATTTTATCAGTTTTTAATTATAACTTAAATTTTTCAATTTCAGATTTGTATGGGCTTGAGTACCTGGAGTGCCTGACTTGAATAGTGGTCTGAGCATTCCAGGGAAGTTATTTTTTTTTTTTTTTTGCTAGAAATTTCTGATGACTTGTTTGAACGATGAAAAGTGATCGAGTAATAGTTGAAAAGTTTTAGTTTCGATTTTGTTATTAATTTATAGATTTTTGATCACGGGGTTCGCCGCAGTTGCAGTGGCGCCTACCGTGCTGTTTTGTGTTTGATAGTCTCCACCGGCTATGATAGTAGGCATGCTTTAGCAGTGTGGAAGTTGGTTGGGATCAACCGAATTTTGAGTCGTTGGCTATATCTCCCTGCACGGGATAGTTGGACTTAGATCCATCTCTTGGAATTAGCCAACGCTTTCGGCCCTTCTATCATCTATCTGGTGGTAACTTTGGGATTTGTGCGGCTCTTGTCCGAGCCATTATGAAGTCCGTCGAGTTTCATAATGGTCTCGTAGTCGGCCCTTTGTGGCGACAATTTGAGCGGAGTCCACCTTCAAGTACCATCGTTATGCCAGGCAATGCTGCAGTTTGTCTGCTTTGCGTCTCGTACAATTTTAATCACTATCCCGTTCAATTACCTTTTCTTTTCCCTTTCCATCAATGGGGAGATTCATTTTGAGAAATGATAGCGCAAGTAAATTGTTATATTTAGTTCATTTACACTCGCCTGCACTAATTTCACTTCTAATCATATATTTTCTTTTATTTCGCCATCGCATTATTGATTGTGTAGTAATTACCGTTAGGTTGCTTGTTTAGTTTTAAAGTCATTGGATTTGGATAGTTTAGTTATAGATTATTGAGTTTAATTAGGGTTTATGATTTAGATTATTGATTTTACGGTTGTTAGTTTAGAATAATTTCTTTTAATTTTAATGATTGAGTTTGTTTTAGTTTATTTTGGATTTGAGTGATTTTAGGTTGGGTTTGATTATTGAGTTTAGTTTATGTTTATCAGTTAGGTTTTGGTTAGGGTTAAGATTCAAGTATTGTATATTATAGAGAATTTCAGTATTTATTTTAGCTAGTAAGATTTTAAAATTTTTAAAATTTTATATATTTATTTACTTGTCCGTTTGTCCGTCTGGGATTCAAATTTTAATTTATTTTTAAAGGATCGTTTGTTTGTCTGTCTGTAATTTATTAAATTATTTCTTTTATTTAAATTGTCGGTGTTGTCCGTCTGTTCATTGATTTTAATATATGTACTTAAATTATTTAGATGGTCTGTAGATTTTTATTGTTTTTGATAGTCATCATGTTTCCGCACATACGACATGAACCCGATAATTTCACTCGCTGTTCATTACGCTCTTCCCAAGATTTGCCAAATCCTCAGTCGGAGCTCTCGTTCCACGATGGTGATCAGGCAGTTGAGACTCATCAAACGATTATCCCAATCACCAAATGGGGTTTTAAGTTCGATGGTGGCTCCAATGGTTTGGATGCACGACAATTTTTGTTTCGTGCTAGCATTATGGCTAGAGATTATGGTCTCACAGAGCGTGAACTCGTTCGAGACTTTCATGTTCTGCTGCAGGGATATGCCGAAAACTGGTACTGGCAGATACGTGACCTGCATAGAAACTTGAGTTGGACGCAGCTAAAAGTGGAGTTCATGGAACGATTTGGATCTCGGCTTGATGACGCTCATATTTGGGAAAATATGTTCGCCCGCAGGCAAGAATCCAATGAACCATTCATTGAATTTTATGAATCCCTTGAGGCTATGTCTCTTCAACTCAGGACTCCGATTAGGGACACGGATCTGCGAGACCTAGTTTTCAAAAATATGAGTTTCAGGTTGCAGGATCACTTAGCTGGACATGAGTTCTTGACCACCCGTGAGCTTGTCTGGAGGTGTCGTCGAATTGAGGACACTTGGCGTGAGCTGGAGATCAAGTATGGTCGACCTCCTGTTCAGCCTTATGAACTTAATTCTATGAGACCACCTGATCGGTTACCGGCTGGTTTGGAATCTTGTGTGCCAATGAACCCCCATCCTAGTGGAACGAGAGATTTTTGTCACAATAATACCGACATGTATCATCATGAATCCCCAGTACCATTTAGCAGTGCTAATATCTCAAGCAGATCACCGGACTACGTCGGAAGTAATGGAAAGGCGGGCGATGATCGTGAGTCACCCGCTAGTTTTAGAGCACGACCTTTTCGGGATCGCTTTCGGAGATCCTGGAGATATTTCTTCGCCAGGCGTCTCTTGAAGCGTGCCTGCGTGGAGTCAATTGTTGCAACTCCTGGCGACAATAGGCCCTACGCAGAGATTTCCGTCAAGGGTCGCAAATTGACGGGCTTGCTTGATAGCGGAGCCAGTGTTAGTATCCTCGGAGCCGGAGCCTTGGACCTGCTGTCGGATTTGGGTTTGCATATGCATACCATGCATGCTCATGTTCAGACTGCATCAGGGCACAAGGATCCAGTTCTGGGATACGTCACCACATTGGTTCAATTTAATAAAACCACTAAATTGATGAGATTCCTGGTTGTTCCTTCCTTGACACATGCAGTGTATCTTGGAATTGACTTCTGGGATCTCTTCAAAATAGCACCAATTCAGGTCAACGCTATCGAAGCCGCCTCGGAACCTCAGAGCCCTGAATTTCATCTACTGTCCCCAAAAGATCAGCAACGACTGGACTTCGTCAAACAACAGTTTCCGTCGTATAATGAGAAAGGCTTGGGTAGGACCAGTCTCGTGTCTCATCACATCGACACTGGTTCTGCTCGACCCATCAAGCAGCGGCATTATGCTGTCTCGCCTGTTATACAGAAACTGTTGTATGACGAACTCGATCGTATGTTGTCTTTGGGGGTAATAGAGGAAAGTCAGAGTTCGTGGAGTTCGCCTGTGACCCTTGTCAGAAAACCCGGCAAGGTGCGTTTGTGTCTTGACGCTCGACGCCTCAACGAGGTGACTGTTAAGGACGCCTATCCGTTGCCACTGATTGAAGGTCTTTTGGCACGGTTGCAGAGTACCAGGTTCATTACCAGCTTGGACCTGAAGGATGCCTTTTGGCAAATACCATTGGATGAGGCAAGTAAGGAGAAAACGGCCTTTACTGTCCCTGGCAGGCCCTTGTACCATTTCAAGGTCATGCCGTTCGGTTTGTGTAATGCTCCCCAAACGATGTGTCAGTTGATGCATAAAGTAATACCGCATGAGCTGCAGGACAAGGTATTTGTTTACCTAGATGACCTGCTTGTTACAAGTTCAACATTTGATGAGCACTTGGAGCTCCTGAGTACTGTTGCAAAACTGCTCAGGGACGCCAACTTGACCATCAATGTTGAAAAAAGCAAGTTTGTCAAGAAGGAGATCAAATATCTTGGCTTCGTAGTGAGTGATGGTATCCTGCGCACCGACTCGGAGAAGGTTTCAGGTATAGTCTCCTATCCTGAACCCCGAACGGCCAAAGACGTGAGACGGTTCATGGGCATGGCAGGATGGTACAGGCGTTTTATTCCAAACTTCGCCTCGGTTACGGCCCCTCTAACGGATTTGCTAAAGGGCAAACGTGCCTTCAAGTGGTCTGCTTTCGCCAATAGTGCCTTCAATAAAGTGAAGCAATTGCTGATTTCTGCTCCAGTGCTGGCTAACCCTGACTTTACGAAGCACTTCTATATCCAGTGTGACGCAAGTACAGTGGGTATTGGAAGTGTTTTGTTCCAGAAGGACGATGAAGGTGGAGAACATCCAATTGCATATATGTCGATGAAGCTCAACGCTGCGCAACGTAACTATAGCATTACTGAGTTGGAATGCTTAGCTGCGGTGCAGAGTGTAAAAAGATTCAGGGCATATATCGAAGGGTTGCCCTTCACCATCATAACCGACCATGCCAGTCTTAAATGGCTGATGCAGCAGTCGGACCTTTCTGGTCGATTGGCTCGCTGGAGTCTGAAATTACAAGGGTTCAATTTCCAGATTGAACACCGGAAAGGTGCACTTAACGTTGTACCGGATGCGTTATCGAGATCTTGCTCGCAGGACGAGCGGGTGGCCTCGCTCATTGCTTGCCTCCCGGAGCACACACATATTGATGGTTTGATACCTCAGTCTGCGTTTCAGGAGCCCGAGTACGAACATCTCAAGGAGCAAATCCTGAAGCAACCTGATAAGTTTCAGAATTTGCACCTTGCTGATGGCCGAGTGTACATCGGTTCTGGTTCCCCTGTAACGCTGGCTACAGATATCCCCCGAACAAAATTATGGGTTCCTGAGGGCTACCAACAGGCTCTTATAGTGCGAGCTCATGATGATCCCCGGGGCTCTCATTGTGGAATTCGTAAGACCACGGAAGTCTTACAAAGATATTATTATTGGCCTCGTTTGCGTCAAGATGTTATTCAGCACATCCAGGGCTGTTCAACATGCAAACAGGTCAAGCCTTCGAATTCCACTTTGAGACCTCCTATGGGCGCATCACGAGACTCGACGAGACCTATGCAGCGCCTGTTTGTGGACTTCATGGGTCCATACCCTCGTTCAAAATCTGGGAACACTCAATTGTTTGTGGTCCTGGACCATTATAGCAAGTTCATATGGCTCAAACCCATGGCTAAAGCCACTGCGGAATCAGTCGTGCGATACTTGGAGCGCGAAATCTTTTTGACCTTCGGAGTTCCCGAATGGCTTCACTCGGACAATGGTGTGCAGTTCGTCTCCAAGGTATTCGCTAAGCTTATGAGTTACTATGGGGTGCAGCACTGCTTCACTCCATACCATTCCCCGCAAGCGAATGCCTCGGAGAGGTCAAACCAGTCGACATTGAACGCCATCAGAGCCTACATAGGGTCCGATCATAGCAGGTGGGACGAGAATCTTCCGGAATCGTGTTTCGCCTTCCGCAAGGTGATTCATGAATCCACAGGATTTTCGCCCTACTTCCTCATGTTCGGATACCACCCTATCCAGCATGGCACTGAGTACGCCCTCCTTAGAAGCTTGAACGCTTTTGAGGATGGAGAAGTACAGCTAAGTTCAAACAGTGATCGTCTGCGAGCTGTACAAGACCGTGTCCGAGCTAAGCTGACCGAAGCCTACCGGAAGGGAGCTCAAAGTTACAACCTTCGGGCTCGCCCCCGTGAGCTACTTCAAGGTCAGAAAGTTTTCGTGCGGAATTTCGCCGTGAGCAATGCAGCCGATCGTTTTGCGGCTAAATTCGCTCCTCGATTTGTTCCTGCAGTGGTTCGCCGCCGTACTGGGCAAGTTACTTATGAACTTGAGGATGAATCCGGTAAGCTGCTTGGGACCTTTCACGCTAAAGACATCCGATCCGATTCATAGTTACCCCTGCCGACATTCTTTGTTTGCCCGGCTGAATGAGACACTCAGGGTCTGGGTCGTCCCCACGATTGTTGCGAATTCCGGCGTACCAACTTCCTCCCATTCGCAACTTCAAATTGCCGCCGTAACATTGTCCCTTTCCTTTGGGCATTCCTACCTTTTCCTCCATAAATTTATTTATTTTTTTTACATGTTTCCATTTTCCCTTTAATTTTTACTCCCCCATCATCACAATACTACCCTTTTTCCTTATTAACAACTACAAAAAAATAATACCTACTAATAATTTCAATTTTCCCACTAATAACGTTCCATTTATTAATTCCCACTAACAAAATTTCATTCTATTCATTTTCCCTAACAAAACCTAATTCCTTCCTTAACACTAACTAATTCCATTCCCACTAACAAATTTTATATTTTTATACTAACAAAAAATGAATTGACTAACAAAATTCAATCCCATGCCCAAATGAATCATTGAAGTAGCTAATCTGATGAATGGGAGATCGATAAGGCATAGCTCCATTGGATACGTCGCGAGATTCGACCGTGCGACTGCTGGAACCCTGAGTTCAAGTTCCCCCGGGCGCACAGAAGCACTCTTTTTTGAGGTATCGGCAAAATCAATAGTTTTCGTAATGTACTCGCATGTGTGACACTTTACATTCAATCAAGCGATTCTTGGGGATGTAAATTGCCATATATGCAAGTCAATGGAAACTATTGTGATTGTCGATACGGACCAAAAGATGTGTGGGTAGCGGAATCGAAGTGTAATGAACTTCGATTACGTTACCCAGATGCGACAGCGGTAATTGGAAAAGAACTTGGATTGCGGGATCGGATGGGAGAAAGGTGAAATGTGGAAATAAAGTGGTTGGGATTGAGGCAGTCAGGATTGGACGTGGAAAAGGAAGGTTGAACGCTTTGGGGAGTCAGGATTTGATTTGACAAAGAAGAGAGAGTTTTTTTCGGTTTTTGGTGAAGTGAATATTTGGCTGTTAAAGATAAAGGAGTTTTCTGTGTGGGATATAAGTGATTTTTGGGGTTTTTAAAATTGGGAAAGAATTGAATAGACTTTTTTTTTGAAGTTTTAGTGACGAAGAGTGGAAAGATTGAAAAAGTGAGGGGAGTTTTGCATTTTGGGAAGAGAGGGGATTTGACTTGGTGTAGTGTGAAGAAAAGAAAAATTTTATGAATTTGAAGTGCGGAAAACGAAAATTGTGCGAGAAAAATAAAGATTTTGCTAATTTGGATTGCGGGAAGACGAAAATTGTTGTCAAAAGCTTGGGTTGAAATTTAGTGAAAAGAAAAAAGACAGATTGGAGGAATCAATTAATGCGGATAAAAGTGGCCGCTACGTTTTTCTTTTTTTTTCTGGTTTAGTGATTCTAAATTACAATTAATTTTCAGCGACCCCACGCTTCTTTTGCTGTATTGCACCGGGCGCTCGGAGTTCTACGGGGAAAGAAGTGAGTACAATTTTAGTTTTTTTTCCTTTTTTTTTTAATATATTATCCAATAGTTTGATTATCATATTCTCCATAGTCTTGAATTATTTTATGTTGGTAGATTCTAATTTTTGTATATTGTTTCAAATTTCGAAAGGGGTTTTTAGTAGTTCTGTTTTGATTGATTTTCTTTTGTATAACGTGAATTTAAATTATAACTTGAAATAAAAACGGCCACAATGTTCTGAGAGAACAACTATTTTTCATTTCTCAATGTGACCTCCCCCTTTCCCGTCCTTTTCCCTATGTGCTAGTATTTATATGTCAGGTGGCTCAGCACGAGCAGAGGGTGCCCCGAAAGACTCACGACACGACTGAGCGCTAGCCGGCCTCAGTATGCCACCCCGGGCTACACACCCCTCTGCCAATATTTAATGTCTGCAACTGCGGTGACTTCCGTGGTTGCTACAAGATTCGAAAAAACAGGCCATGAATCGATGATTACAGTAGAGAGGAGTGGCCCCTGAAAAAAAATTTCATGAAAGGTAGCCGATATGAGTATCAACTGAAAGTTCTCTATGATAGCTTTTCAAAACAGTTCTTAAACTGACATTTTTTGCTTCAGTGGGGGCACAGGGGGGGGGGGAGTAGATGAAATATGTGTTACCTCCCTCGGAAATGGACACCCTTGATCTTAAAAAATCTGAACTAATTATCAAAGGGGATATTTGTGGGTATAACTATAACAAATACCTCAGAAGTCAAAATTCTTTCAACGTTGCTAATAATAGTATGATCCTCGAACATGACATGTTTCTTGACTTTATTCGTTACTGGTTACTGCATTTTGTAAGTTGAGTACAAAACCCTTCTGACATGAGCATAGGTCTGTCTACCCAACTTGTTTTTATTTATGGCAAGACTCGAACATGGAAGTGACGATGTCTTGTAGCAACCACGGAAGTCACCGCAGTTGCAGACATTAAGAATTAGCAGAGGGGTGTGTAGCCCGGGGTGGCATACTGAGGCCGGCTAGCGCTCAGTCATGTCGTGGGTCTTCCGGGACACCCTCTGCTCGTGCTGAGCCACCTTACATAAAGACTAGCACAAAGGGAAAAGGATGGGAAAGGGAGAGGTCATTTTGAGAAATGAAAATAAGATTTTTAATGTACCATGGCCGTTTTATTTACAAACAAATTCAACAATTATATTTACAACCAAAAAAAAACCTTACGAGTAAAAGGCCCTTTTGAGAGTTAAACAAAATAATATACACTAAAATACAACAAACCAAATCAATTCATATATAAAAATTATTTATAAAAATCATTTGTAAAATTTTGAAACAAAATATGATTGTTACTTACTCCTTTCCTTGCAAAATCCCGAGCGCCCGGTGATGTACAAACAAAGAAGCGTGGGGCCACTGAAAATCAGATTTCAATATTAAAACAACGAAAAACTAAAAACACAACGGCCACTTTCAACTGTCTGATCCGTATTCGCAAAAAAAAACTGCACTCAAGGCACCTGATCCTCTTCACCAACCAACAAAATTTAGTTTTTTTTTTTTTTTTTTTTAAAACTTTCAACTTTCGTCTCCCCGCACTTCAACTCAATAAAATCTTTTCTTCTTCTTTTCTGTTTCTTTTTCACACCGCACAGATTCAACTCCTTTCTCTTCCGAAATCCGATATTCCTCACCTTCTCAATACTTTCACTCTCTTACTTCTTCATTAAAACTTCAAAGGAAAAATCTATTTGATTCACCATCACATTTTTCAATCCAAAAACTTTTTCTTTTCTCCAATTTTAAAATACACAAAAATCACTCATATCCCGCAATGCAAAAGTCTTTTATATTTTTTTTTCCAAATACCAACTCCCTTTTTTCCCAATTTTAAAATCCTCCAAAAATCAATTCCACTGAGCACACAAAACACCCTTCTCTCTTTCAAATCCAAAAACTGACCCCCCAATTCCTCACAACTTAATCCCGCATTTCACCTTGATCCAATTCGTATTCCGCAATCCTCTTCATTTTTAAATTACCGCTGCCACATCTGGGTAACGTAATCGAAGTTCATTACACTTCGATTCCGCTACCCACACATTTTTTGTTCCCGTATCGACAATCACAATAGTTTCCATTGACTTGCATATATGGCAATTTACATCCCCAAGAATCGCTTGATTGAATGTAAAGTGTCACACATACGAGTACATTACGAAAACTATTGATTTTGCCGATACCCCAAAAAAAAAAGAGTGCTTCCGTGCGCCCGGGAGAACTTGAACTCAGGGTTCCAGCAGACCCATGATCGAGGACTCACGACGCAGCCAATGGTGCCGTGGATGGTCGATCTCCCATTCATCTCACAAGCAACTTCGACGATGCATTTGGGCATGAGATTGTTAGTAATCAGTGAATTCATTTTTGTTAGTATACAAAAAATAAAATTTGTTAGTGGGAATGGAATTAGTTAGTGTTAAGAAAGGAAGTAGGTTTTGTTAGGGAAAATGAATAGAATGAAATTTTGTTAGTGGGAATTAATGTAGGTAGTGTTGTTAGTGGGAAAATTGAAATTATTAGTATATGTTATATGATTTTAGTTGGAAATAAGAGTAGGATGGTGATGATGAAGGAATAAAAATTGAAGGGAAATTGGAAAAGTGTTAATAAAATTAAATGAATACACAGAGGAAAAGGTAGGAGTGCCCAAAGGAAGGGTGAAATGTTACGGCGGCAATTAGAAGTTGCGAATGGGAGAAAGTCGGTACGCCGGAATTCGCAACAGTCTTTTTTGAGAACATACCTTCGGATGTTGACAGTATATGCGGGTTGAAATCTGATATGGAACATAAAAAGGAGCTAGCCCCAATACGACTATGTGACAATCCACCAGAACATTGATTTGCCTCAGACAACGAGGTAGCGATATCCTTTTGGGTTGACAGTTCTAATCAACCCAGTACGAGATATTCAATATGAAATTGTTAAACCTCCCTTTCACGTCAAGCTCCTGTGAGGAAATCGAAATGAAAGAAAAAACATCGCATGGAAGTATTGTAATGATCCGACCCTACGCCACTGCCGACTAAAACACATACCCATCACTACCATATGGCTTTCTAGCTAACGTCAGCTTTGGATGACGTTCCCATCCTACGTCAGTTTTTGTCGGAGGATGTCAAACGGGCCAGACGGCCCTGGTGTCTGACACGGGAGGATTGTGGATGAGACTGGCCATCTTCTAGGATTGCTTCGAGGGAGGATTCTAAAGAAAGTAATTCGTTGGATTTTTTCCTACCTCCTAAGACATCTGATCATCACTAAATCGGGAAGAAAACAAAGATCAACCTTTGTCCCTTTGTTCTCATACAATTTTGCATGCAAATTGCAGACGAATCTGACCATCTTCTAAAATTTCTTTGAGGGAGGATTCTAAAAAAATAATTCTTTGGATTTTTCCCTACCTCCTAAGACATCCGATCATCACTAAATCGGTAAGAACCAAAGATCAAACTTTGTCCCTTTGTTCTAATACAATATTGCATGCCAATAGCATCGAAACGTGCAGGAACAACAAATGAAATGCGTAGACATCATCAAATTTTTCGTCTCTAGAAAATTCAATTGGATTTATAACGTAGTGTGACATGATTATAACAGTTCAGACAGATTTTTCTCGGAGGATCAAAGTGTGAATCTAAGCGACCAACCTCAAACTATTACTGCACGTACTCGAATTATTACTGCACGCGTAGTAATCGCATTTGAAACGTTGTTGCCGCGAGGTGGACGACACAAGTGCATCGTTTTTCACAGTTAATTGGTTGCATAGTTTTTCCTCCTTGCTTTCTCAATTATTTTTGGAAGTGAAATCAGGACGGATTCCCGAGAAATATTTTGACCTTATCTTGACTATCTGGAGACAAGCTTCCCCCTAAATCTTATATATTTACGAGTGAAGACCGAATACCATATTTGTGTGTACGTTGCTATAAATCGTTAGTGCAGAGTTCCTCCCATTTTACGTGCAAGGTTGTCAAACTAAAGTCGCCGCGAATTTTTTTTCGTGAAATATCGATGCTTTAATAACAAAAAGGTTCCATGATACCAACACAAAGAGAATCAATAATCAAAATTAAAGAACCACAAAGCAACAAATAGTAAGGGTTACTGCCGATCAATCCTAGTGATAGTGAAGTTATATATACAAAAATAATTATTTGAAATCTAGAAGTACAGTTCAAATCAGCGAAATTTTAAATGTTACCAAAATCGAGATAATTCAAATCAAAGAAGGGCACTAACATCTTGAAGTCCGCAAGGCAAGAATAATGTGTTTCTAATTTTTCAAAGCCGTATGGATCATATCATCCATTAAGGATTTCCTTGCTTATTTAAATCAAAAGCTCGTTCAACCCCACATTGCTCGGGGGAAACTAAAGGACGCAATCAACCATATATAGATCCAGCTGCAATTGATTGACTCAGAGAATTCTATCGTCCCTTCAATGGGAAATTCTATCAAATGACAGGAATTAACTTTGGTTGGCCATAGAAGCTATTAAGGCAGCCTGACGATATATATTTAAATTTATATTTTTTCGCATTTAGCTTATTTCCTTTCTAAATCCTAAAGGGTAAAAGTGTGCATGACCTTAATTATATCTAAATCTATTGAGTTGCTCATGAGTAACTTCCATTCCTACTTGCAAGTATCCTCATTCCATGGTTTTAATTATTAAGTGAATTTGTGGCACGCTGAAACGAATACACATCAAAAACTTCCAGAAATTCTAGACTAAAAGAAATCACATTGCTCAACTTAAAAAAATCAGTATTTATTATTGTCCTTAGTAGAGTGGGATAGTTACCCAATTAAATACTTATTGTGAGTAGATACTTCCAATATTACATAAGGTGCCAAATTTAAAAGCTGCTTATTTTTGAGGGAGGGTACCGCTATCTAATACTATATTTTGCTTAATCATTATGTGACTGAAGATATGGAACACGCATTTTATATAGCGTTACCGGTTGTTCACAATTTAAATCAAATTAACTGTTTTACTATGCATAGATGACTGCCAAAGTATACTGTAAGGATTGGTTTCATACAAGGTGTCTCAAAAGAAATCTTATATTTAGTGGATCAATTAAAAAAAAGGAAGCCGTATATAGAAAAAATGTGGAGATTTATTTCTTAAAAGTATTATCGTCTAAATGTAGACCCTCCCGTTCTTGGCACTCATTTAATCGAACAGTAAAATTACTTATGACGTCTCGGCAGGTGGACTCAGGGGTGGCTGCCATTTCGTGATGGATATTTTCTTTCAAATGTGCCAGTGAAGTCGGTTTACTGGCGTAAACCTTAGATTTAAGATAATCTCATAGGAAAAAGTCCATAGGGGTTAAATCTGGACTGCGTGGAGGTCAATTTATGTCACCTCTCCGGGAAATCAATTTGCCTGAGAAAATTTCACGAACACGTGGCAGAGAAATATTGGACGTGTGTGAAGTTGCTCCGTCCTATTGGGACCATGTTCTTTGGTTATAGCCAGGAAAATTTTGCAGTTCAGGTACCAAGCAGTTGTCTAACGTCGCCACATAACGCTCTGAATTCACTACAACTGCACGCCCCTTTCGTCTTCAAAAAAGTAAGGGCCGATAATTATTCGCGCCGATATCGCAGCCCATACGGTCAGTTTACGCGAAGGTAGGGGTTTCTGATGTTTGCGTTTCGGTTTCGTTGCACTCCAGTAGCGGGAATTCTGCTTATTAACGTGTCCATAAAGATGAAAATGAGTTTCATCCGAAAACAAAATGTTGGTAAACGTTGAAAATCGCTCAATCACCTGATTCACGAAATTAAGCCTCTAACTGGCATCTTGGGGCTTTAATTCTTGCACCAATTGAATTTTGTAGGGAAGCAGCTTTAGGCCTTTGTGCATAATGCGATGTAATGATGATCTATGCACATTTAAAGCACTTGTGCGCTTCCGAATTGAAAGGTTGGGGTCGTCACGAACAGACTGATTAACATTCTCCACGTTTTCTACCGTCGCCCGGATTTTGATTTATCCAGCGTTGTACCAGTCCCTTCAAACTTTTCAACCCAATGTCGAATGAAAGGAATGCTTGGCGCATCATTTAAGTGGCAAAAACCACGAATACTGCAGAATATTCTACGCGCTACAGTTGCCGAATCACCGTTTTTGTAAAACTCTCGCACGCACAACGCGCAGTATGCTCCCGAGAAACACTCCATAGCGACTGAATTCCCAAAAACTAGGCTATCGATTGACATAACCCCCGCGCCCCTCGGGTACGTTGCGTTCCCGCAGTAAGCTAAATAAATATAAAATTTCTTTTGAGACACCTTGTAGAACAGGATTTAATTACCAAGATACCCAAAAAAGTACTAATAAACTAATTTTTCCTAATATTGAATAACATTAAATAAAATAACCACAAGAAGTAAAGCGACGAAAAGAAAAAAAAGGAAGCTTAGAGAATATAAATAACGTATTTTATATAAATGGTGGAGGTTACCAATAAAATAATGAATTGCTAATATAAACACGACTTTCCTTTCCAGCCTGCCCTTCTTTTTTCCAGCGGGAAGGAAAGTGCATGGTAAGTATGCCGTAAAGAGGGTAGGGTTTTAAAAATCCGCACGTGGTACCTTTGTTTTCGTTGCCTTTTTCTTAGCGTAGCGTTCTTCGGGTTTGACTTAACGCAGTTTATTTTTCGGTACCGCGACGGTGAATTTTGGGAGCGCGAAATGAAATTTAGTTTTTGTGATTGACTGGAAGAATGAAAAGAATACGGAATAATGTTAAGTAGGTTTCCCTTCCGTATGGTTGAGCTGTTGACGGGTTTGAAACGGGCACTTAATGGTGGCTGAAATACGTAATTGAACGTAATCCATTTAAAGACCTGCGACCGAAATCCTCTCCGATCTAGCTGGCCGACAAGCAGCCACCGCGAAATGGATTACGAGCTATGGTAAAAAAAAAAATAATATGAATTGCTGAACCTAAAAATGACTTTCCTTTCCAGCAAACCCTTCTTTTTTCTAGCAGGAATGGCAGCGAGTCGTTAATATGCAGTTACGAGGGTAGGGTTCGAGTAATCCGCGGATGGCCGGTTTCACGTTGCGTTCGGTACGCGGTACCATAATTTTTTTTGCGGTTTTTATTAGATTCGGTTGTTCCAAGTTCGAGTTAGAGTACGATATTTTTCGGTACCGCGTCAGTGATATTCGGGAATGCGAAATGGATTACAAGTGCACGGACTGGTTGGTCGGTTGGTACCATTCATTGGCACGACTCAGACTTCACGTCTAGAACCGATGAGAGGTCAGTTCCGACTTCGTTCGTACGGTTTTAGACGGAAAATCATTACAGTATCTGACAAATTCGCTGGCTCGGGCAGCATACCAAACCATATCATCGAATTAGAGGAAATTACACTGACAAAACTCTTTCGCAAGTCCTGGACAGATGATTTGATGAAATTATTTGCTTTCAAACTAATCTCTATTCATTCCAAAAAGCAAAACGGTTTACTCTTAATCTTAAAAAGCAAACGTTTTCTTGCACTGCATTTGGTGAAAGGAGTGAAAAAAATTACCTAGTTACAAGGATTATTGGTATTCGGCTCCCAATTTGCACGACAAGTGTATAAGCTCTTGAATGGCACCAAATAGATTTGGGTGGCTGCTTAACAACTTGCGCTTAAATAACAATTATCTGCTGCCAAAGAAAGCAAATGCAAATTTTAAATAAGCTGTAAACGATTCTTCCTTTACTAGAAACACATTGTAATTAATCAGCGCTACGCCACTGACAACGATCCGCAGGTCGTTATTGACGTTGACGGTTTGGAACGACTCTTTAACGACTCGCTGTCACTGAAACGCATTTTGACAGTTGGCAGGAAAAAGAAGTGCATTAAGAATTTCCTTCTGTCGATTAGTGTCTACGAAAGTCTAGTTGATCATTTAGTAAAAATGAATTCTCAGTTTCATTGTTCACGATGAGTGGTTTTTTTAATCTCACATCTACAATGCCATCTAGTCGAAGTTGACTGCAATTATTTGCAAGTGGGTTAATACGTGTGCCCAGATCCGAGTATTGATCAAACCGATCCGAACGTAAAATATTGTCCAAGGGAATGTCATGTAGGTGTTCTTGTAATTTTCACGATGAACATTAAATTGCGTACCCTGTTTCCAAAAGTAAGAGTAGATGATAGCTAGTCAAAGAGATAGAACATCAAAAATCGCGTGTGGTGGTGTTAAATACCGTTTGAAAGAAGATGACAATAGAATGACAGCAAAGGAAGACTTGACTTGGAAATTGAATCAAATTAAAACTTGATCAAATGGACGACAAATATTAAAAAGCATAGGATTACTGACCAGGATTTAAAAAAACGGGATAGTATATTATCAATGCTTCTTTGATGGTTGATCACTTTAGTTAATTGAAAATATTGAAATTTTATGAATGCACTGAAAATCCTCTTTAGCTTGAAGTTATGTTTTCGGGAAGAGCTTTTGTTTTTCAGTGATGTTTTTGGGCGCTCACTCTGAGCTAGTAAGCAACTAAAGGTTCTTCAAGCTTTTGTAGGATAAATTACACTTGAGATTTTGAACAAAAAAATGTTAAAATAATTGCGTTCAAGCTAACTGAACTGCAACACCACTCACCACAAGATCAACGAGTAAAATTGGGTGGACGACTTTTATTTTAATTTAATTTAATAAAGAGTAATTTTAAATGATTCGCATTGTGAACACTGTACGCACGATTAATTAATAAAATTTTAATGTATATCTTCACCTGTGAAAAGGTAGAAAGCCTAATAGGTCAAAATAATCTACTAAATGTTGGATGAAAATATGCGCAAAACTAATGGAAATCGGATTTTTATAAAACATTGAAGGAATTTCTTATATTCACTTTAAGCTAGGGCTGTGATTGAACCATTTTAATTAATATTTCATTATATTTTCGATCGATTTCAACAAAGAATGCAAATGAGAAATCATTCTTTTCTAGCCACGAAACTTAATGCATACGAAATTCAGAATATCCTGAGTAGACGCCAATTAATGTAAATTAGGTGAATCCAAATCAGAGCAATATACTTATTTTATAAACAATTAAAATCACATCCCTGTTAGAAATCTATGCCCATATCGGCAGCTGACGCCTGGAAATTGTAAATCTCTAAAATCAATACAAGAAGTAACCAAAATTTTACAGATAAAGAAACCTTGTCAAATTCTTAGCATGTAAAACAAACAAAAAACACACATAAAAAGGCAATAATTTTCGTTTTTAAGAGTAAACTCATTTTTGCTACTGTAATAGATACTCGCATATAAAAACCGAAATATACAGGGTCTGTATAATAAGTAACCGGACTGAGCCTGCCCCACGCCGTCAAAGCGTCTGCCAACCGGTATCTGGTGCTGCAGTGGTGATGGGGGTCTAGTTAAAGGGAACCGGGCTGCAGCAGTTACCTCCAAGCGCTTGAAGAGATAGCATTGAGCGAGAGCGGAGTGCGTGTTCAATTACGTCGTCGGAGTGAAAATGGAGCGTACGATCGAGCAACGTGTTAGCATCAAATTTTGTGTCAAACTCAAAAAAAACGGCCACGGAAACTCTTCTAATGATTCAAGAGGCTCACGATGAGGATGTTCTATCCAGAACTCAAGTGCTTCAGTGGCACAGAAATTTTCGGGAGGGCCGCGACGACGTCCATGACGAACAGCGCGTCGGTCCTCCATCAACGAGTCACACGAACACAAATGTGCAAAAAGAGCGTGATGTGTTGAACAGTGATCGTCGTCTGAGCATTAGGTGCTCCGTCGACTAACCGCCCGGGTTCGCCGAGTCCGTCCGGAGATTGCCGATTCTTGGATCCTCCATCACGAAAATGCTCCGTCGCATACCTACCTGCTCGTCACCGAGCAGTTGGCCAAACAGTCGATGGAAACGTTGCCACAGCCCGGATATGGCACCAGCCGACTTCTTTCTGATCCCCAAGATCAAGAGACACCTTAAGGGGACGCGGTTCGGGCCTCTGGAAAATATTTAACGTGCTACGACGAGGGCTCTAGACAGCATCGAGGTTGCCGACTTCCAGGGAGCGTTCGGGGATTGGAAAATCCGGTATCAGCATGTTATCGACTCCAATGGGGACTACTTTGAAGATTTTTAAAGAAAAATTGTATATATTCTGCCAATAAAAATTTCCTGAGGTCAGTCCGGTTACTTACTATCCTGACCTCCTTGTTGAAAGGAATTAATTTTTGTACTTTGTTTGATTTTTAATACGAAATCAATGTACTTTTTACAAAAACAATGAAATAGGAACGCAAAACTTTAAAACTTATCGTTAGCAGTTGAACCAACGAGTAGAATTAGGGGAAAAAAGATCAATTTACTGTTTTTATCAAAATTTTTTTATGTACTTATAATTTAATGAAGCGTTGATTCACATTTATAAAGTTGTAACTGAATATTCTTGCCTAGTAGATATTATGACTCCAGGGATAGTACACAACGCTTTTTATAGAAAATTCTTATTTGATATTAGTAAATCGTTTTTTCCCAGTTAATCCGATGAGAACTCCCTTTCCCCGCCCTTCTTCCCAAACTTACAAATATTCCTTTCCTCGCTTCTTTCTTTCTCGTTATAATTAGCAAAGGATTTGGTAAAAAAAATAAATAATATGAGTTGCTGAACCTTAAAACGGCTTTCTTTTCCAGCAAACTCTTCTTTTTCCCAGCAGGAATAGCAGCGAGCCGTAAGTATGCCGTAACGAGGGTAGGGTTCGAGTAATCCGCGGATGACCGGTTTCGCGTCGCGTTCGGTACGCGGTACCATAATTTGCTTTGCGGTTTTTATTAGAGTAGGTTGTTCCAAGTTCGAGTTAGAGTACGATATTTTTCGGTACCGCCTCGGTGATATTCGGGAACGCGGAATTATATACATTTTTCGTTGTTGCCTGGATGTATGAAAGAAATACGGAATAAAGTAAGGATAGGTTTCGTTTCCGTATGGTTGTGTTTTCGACGCGTTAGTAAATCGGTGACTGAATTTATGTATTCCAGGCTTAGTCTGCTCGCGCAAGACGCGCGACCGAACTCCTCTCCGAACTAGCTAGCTAGCTAGCAGCCACCTCGGAATAGACTAAGGTTGTCTGGACTTGTTGACCTGAAGGGTACAGTCCGTTGTCACGTTCCAAGACTTCACGTCTAGAACCGACGATACGTCGGTTCAGATTTTGTTCGAGCGAATTTAAACGGAAAATCATTACAACATCAAAGAACTTTGAGGAAAATTAGCAAACAACAGAAAAAGTGGCTATTGACGAAAAAATGATAAAATTCAGGGATAAAGCAATAAATGCCCAAAAAACCAGTGAAACGTGATCTGTGCCAAGTCTATCTGAATTTTATTATTTTACCGGAAAATACCGTGATATCGCAGAAGTTGATTTAGGACGGAGGATTGTTAGGCAGTTTTGTGAAAATTTTAAATCAAACAACCACAAAGAGCCTTTCGATAATTATTTCAACCACTACCTCTTGCAAATAGACTTGCTTAAAATTAAAATATTAGCCTGTGGTACTGTCAACTCAAAGCAGACGTTTTTATCACAGCTTAAACATGATAAAAACCCGAGCTGTGGAGACTTCGATTATTGAATCAGCGAGACAAACGTTGTATTTTAAAAAGGAAAGCCAAGAGGTCAGTTTTTATTTCAACCAATAACATTAATCCAAAACACTCAAGCAAAGTGGCACGTAGAGAATTGTAGTAACTGAGCAGTCATACAAGAAAACTGCTCGAAAACCCTCCTATCTCCTACCCAAAGCTGTAGTGGGCCTAAAAAAGCTTGTCGGCGTGACAGCACCAATGTAGCAAATTTCCCAGCAGCAGCAAAATATTATGAATAATAGCCAATGCAATACAAGCAATAGCAACAATAACGTAGGTTCAAATAACACCAATGTGATAAATATCATTGGTGCTGCTTCCCATCAACCATCAGTACTAACACCTGGTATGAATCACCAAAATGAATTTGTCTGGAATTAATCCAAACGCAATTTATCTTCCTACGGTGACTGTTACACCTAAATCACAACCGGAGATTGTTCAAACGATGCCACCCTTGATCAGTGTGAATGCTACGCCTCCAGTTTCCAGAGTTCAAACCATTCAATTGACGCTACAACAGCAGCAACTATTGAAAACCGTACAAACGCAAATTCAACTCTCGCCACGGCTACATAACAAGAATCTTCTGGCCAATCTTAATATCCCATCAGACTTCAACCCAAACAATCCAGTTCACAACAAACCACTCCCACAGTTAAATAACATTAATAGTATGAATGACGACGAAATTCATGCAGCCCTGCCAAGGCTTTTCATAGAGCAAAAGAAGATTCTAGCATCCAGAAAATTAATACCGACAATCCCCGCTCCATCGCCTCCTGCTTTCATGACGACATCTGCACCGCCAGCTCCTCAAACAGTCTAGTCACCATCACTATCGCCGACTCAAGCACCGAATCCTCAACCTCTACCATACCAAGGGAAAATGATCTCTAATTCCACTACGAGCTTACACGGATCAACTTTGTTGCAATCAACGCACATGAAAACTGAAGGACAGTCAATGCCGGCCAACATTGTCCAACCAAATAATCATAATTCCACATTAAATACCAATAAATACAATCGAGAATTTTCATAATCCAGATCAACGTAAAAATTACTTTGAAAATGAATGCTCATACCCAAGAAAAATTCTTGTTCACATAATCCAAAACACAGAATTAAATTCGTATCCAATGATTACAACATGGTAACAACATGAATGTGCCAACTTGATCTGCATCACAATTGCAGTAGCAACAATAAGCTGAGCAAGGGGCTCGTCTTCATCCATAACGCCACGGTGGACGACGGGCAAACTTGCTTGGGCAAGAAAAACCCCCCGTTGTGATTGGGAGACTCAGCTAGGAAGGGAAAAAGACGGAAGTCTGGTGGAGATCGCGGGACCGCTTGGACGACGATGAGAGCGAAGTGGACAGAGACATCGCATCTGTTTAATTATTTCAATTAATTCGCTAATGAAAATTAAACGCAGAACATGAAAATCGGTAGCGGGGTCGCGTAAGGGAATGTTCGAGTTTTGTACGCGAGATTGTGGAGTGATCGCCTAGTGAAAATGACCCGATAAAAATTTGTGGCAATACTACTCGAATTGGAAGCACCGCTAATTATATGCGGTGATATACATGGACAATAAGCTGGGGCGCAAAGTTGATTGTAAGGATTTTTAATACTTAAAGTGGAAAATTCGGAACTTATTGTTCGATAAAAGCTTTAACTGTTTGCGGATCGCGAACTATTGGATAAACACGGCCTTCGCTTGCATCTATTATTTGAATTATTGGATTTCAGTGCTATAGAATTGATTGGTTTAAGTGTAGAAAATATTGTGGACTAGAAATAATTTATAAAGAAAAGCAAAGTAAAAGCTAAGCGGATGTGAAATATCCCAAATTGAAATTTCGAAAGTGATTTGTAATTGAAATTCGCAATACCATATGTTGTGCAGAGTCTGTTTCGAACGGTATTTCGACGATTATCATCGCTAGCGGTTCTATTGAGTTGCTTTTATTTACAGAGAATAAGAGAGAGTTGGTTGCCTGAAGAATAGTAAATGAGATTTTACTTCGCATGAAAGTAAATGGACCCGAAAAGAAAACGTAAACGCGGTGAAGCAGTATCAATATTTCAAATATTTAGTTATGAGACGCATGTGCGGATTCAAACCTTTTTTACAAATACACAGTTACTCTGCGTTGTGGGTGCTCGTGTTAGTGCTTTCCTGATGATTGACCTGATTAACTGCATTAAGTACATGTATTTTTCGCTTATGACAATGCTTGTGGAGATCTTAGGATGGATATGAATTTGATATGGGTTTAGGAAATCGACAATCGCGGAATTATATACATTTTTCGTTGTTGCCTGGATGTATGAAAGAAATACGGAATAAAGTAAGGATAGGTTTCGTTTCCGTATGGTTGTGTTTTCGACGCGTTAGTAAATCGGTGACTGAATTTATGTATTCCAGGCTTAGTCTGCTCGCGCAAGACGCGCGACCGAACTCCTCTCCGAACTAGCTAGCTAGCTAGCAGCCACCTCGGAATAGACTAAGGTTGTCTGGACTTGTTGACCTGAAGGGTACAGTCCGTTGTCACGTTCCAAGACTTCACGTCTAGAACCGACGATACGTCGGTTCAGATTTTGTTCGAGCGAATTTAAACGGAAAATCATTACAACATCAAAGAACTTTGAGGAAAATTAGCAAACAACAGAAAAAGTGGCTATTGACGAAAAAATGATAAAATTCAGGGATAAAGCAATAAATGCCCAAAAAACCAGTGAAACGTGATCTGTGCCAAGTCTATCTGAATTTTATTATTTTACCGGAAAATACCGTGATATCGCAGAAGTTGATTTAGGACGGAGGATTGTTAGGCAGTTTTGTGAAAATTTTAAATCAAACAACCACAAAGAGCCTTTCGATAATTATTTCAACCACTACCTCTTGCAAATAGACTTGCTTAAAATTAAAATATTAGCCTGTGGTACTGTCAACTCAAAGCAGACGTTTTTATCACAGCTTAAACATGATAAAAACCCGAGCTGTGGAGACTTCGATTATTGAATCAGCGAGACAAACGTTGTATTTTAAAAAGGAAAGCCAAGAGGTCAGTTTTTATTTCAACCAATAACATTAATCCAAAACACTCAAGCAAAGTGGCACGTAGAGAATTGTAGTAACTGAGCAGTCATACAAGAAAACTGCTCGAAAACCCTCCTATCTCCTACCCAAAGCTGTAGTGGGCCTAAAAAAGCTTGTCGGCGTGACAGCACCAATGTAGCAAATTTCCCAGCAGCAGCAAAATATTATGAATAATAGCCAATGCAATACAAGCAATAGCAACAATAACGTAGGTTCAAATAACACCAATGTGATAAATATCATTGGTGCTGCTTCCCATCAACCATCAGTACTAACACCTGGTATGAATCACCAAAATGAATTTGTCTGGAATTAATCCAAACGCAATTTATCTTCCTACGGTGACTGTTACACCTAAATCACAACCGGAGATTGTTCAAACGATGCCACCCTTGATCAGTGTGAATGCTACGCCTCCAGTTTCCAGAGTTCAAACCATTCAATTGACGCTACAACAGCAGCAACTATTGAAAACCGTACAAACGCAAATTCAACTCTCGCCACGGCTACATAACAAGAATCTTCTGGCCAATCTTAATATCCCATCAGACTTCAACCCAAACAATCCAGTTCACAACAAACCACTCCCACAGTTAAATAACATTAATAGTATGAATGACGACGAAATTCATGCAGCCCTGCCAAGGCTTTTCATAGAGCAAAAGAAGATTCTAGCATCCAGAAAATTAATACCGACAATCCCCGCTCCATCGCCTCCTGCTTTCATGACGACATCTGCACCGCCAGCTCCTCAAACAGTCTAGTCACCATCACTATCGCCGACTCAAGCACCGAATCCTCAACCTCTACCATACCAAGGGAAAATGATCTCTAATTCCACTACGAGCTTACACGGATCAACTTTGTTGCAATCAACGCACATGAAAACTGAAGGACAGTCAATGCCGGCCAACATTGTCCAACCAAATAATCATAATTCCACATTAAATACCAATAAATACAATCGAGAATTTTCATAATCCAGATCAACGTAAAAATTACTTTGAAAATGAATGCTCATACCCAAGAAAAATTCTTGTTCACATAATCCAAAACACAGAATTAAATTCGTATCCAATGATTACAACATGGTAACAACATGAATGTGCCAACTTGATCTGCATCACAATTGCAGTAGCAACAATAAGCTGAGCAAGGGGCTCGTCTTCATCCATAACGCCACGGTGGACGACGGGCAAACTTGCTTGGGCAAGAAAAACCCCCCGTTGTGATTGGGAGACTCAGCTAGGAAGGGAAAAAGACGGAAGTCTGGTGGAGATCGCGGGACCGCTTGGACGACGATGAGAGCGAAGTGGACAGAGACATCGCATCTGTTTAATTATTTCAATTAATTCGCTAATGAAAATTAAACGCAGAACATGAAAATCGGTAGCGGGGTCGCGTAAGGGAATGTTCGAGTTTTGTACGCGAGATTGTGGAGTGATCGCCTAGTGAAAATGACCCGATAAAAATTTGTGGCAATACTACTCGAATTGGAAGCACCGCTAATTATATGCGGTGATATACATGGACAATAAGCTGGGGCGCAAAGTTGATTGTAAGGATTTTTAATACTTAAAGTGGAAAATTCGGAACTTATTGTTCGATAAAAGCTTTAACTGTTTGCGGATCGCGAACTATTGGATAAACACGGCCTTCGCTTGCATCTATTATTTGAATTATTGGATTTCAGTGCTATAGAATTGATTGGTTTAAGTGTAGAAAATATTGTGGACTAGAAATAATTTATAAAGAAAAGCAAAGTAAAAGCTAAGCGGATGTGAAATATCCCAAATTGAAATTTCGAAAGTGATTTGTAATTGAAATTCGCAATACCATATGTTGTGCAGAGTCTGTTTCGAACGGTATTTCGACGATTATCATCGCTAGCGGTTCTATTGAGTTGCTTTTATTTACAGAGAATAAGAGAGAGTTGGTTGCCTGAAGAATAGTAAATGAGATTTTACTTCGCATGAAAGTAAATGGACCCGAAAAGAAAACGTAAACGCGGTGAAGCAGTATCAATATTTCAAATATTTAGTTATGAGACGCATGTGCGGATTCAAACCTTTTTTACAAATACACAGTTACTCTGCGTTGTGGGTGCTCGTGTTAGTGCTTTCCTGATGATTGACCTGATTAACTGCATTAAGTACATGTATTTTTCGCTTATGACAATGCTTGTGGAGATCTTAGGATGGATATGAATTTGATATGGGTTTAGGAAATCGACACAATTGGGAATTGGGGCAAGAATCTGCGAACCGAGGGGGAGTGCCGCGATTGTAGGCTCAATGAAAAAGTGTATTTTAGTCCAGGAACAGGCTTGCGACTTCTGTGTGCCGGCTCCATGGTTGTTCGATGTTTATATGCGCGACCGGTGGTTCGTTCGTGTACTTTGATGCCTCGAGATTCGATGGTGTGGAAAATTATTTTGTCAATGGTTCTAAGCCCGTGGGGCTAGTATTTTTCATGTTTCGCGCTCGTAAGCTCCGCGTGAAGAATCTGAAACTGAAATATATCCTTTGAACTTAAGGCTAGATATTTACATACAAGATACTTGTACTTTATCCTATTGTGTATTTCATGTCGAACTAACCCATAAGGTGAAGAAAAATAACGAAAGATTGTAACAGAACTTTGAAAGATATCAATGCAGGCGAAAAGCTCTTCCCTACCTTGGAATAACTACCATTCAGAGAGTGATAAGTGATTGATGTTTGATTTATCTTTTCAAGCAGGTTTACTCTCATGAGTTGACTACTTGTTTATTTTGTATTGATGCTGAAAAAAATACTGTTGAATTCTGAAAATGAACGCGCATAACACACTTGCCGAATAGAATCCACTGGGCAGTGTAGTTAGCAGTAGCCACGAGGACAAAGGGGAAAAATAACTGAATGTCCGCGAAAACGTGCAGTAAATTGAATGTATGATTGAATGTAATTAATAAGTGCTAAGGTTAAATGACCAAAATAAAAAACAAAATTTTGGAAAGAGTTACAGATGTGCCCACCCTATCTACGAGCGAGGATGGGTAAGTACCTTTTTTTTATTGCTTACATGATATTATAAATCATTTTATAAATTTTTATTTATTGAAATTGTTTATCGCATGAAATATTGATATACTTTCTCAGTTGTCGGTCTTGTGAGTCAGTCCTTAATGATTTTGGGATTGTAGTTTTAATTAGCTTTCAAGAAAGGGCACCTATAAATTCGTTGCCAAAGGCGCAGCTTAAGAATTGCAGATGAAGCACCTTCAACGTCCTTTGAAATAACGTGCAGAAAAAAAGCTTTAATTAATGAAAAAGATATGAATGAATTTTGTCAGCTCAGATACTTTCACATTGGAGAATGGTCTGGTCGTTTTTTTTTTTTTTCAAGAAATAACCAAAACTTAAATAGATATACATTGTCAAAGCCCTGATAGCGTTATTCGATACATTAGTTTTTTAAACAAGAATGTATCTCCAAACATTAAAAATCTACTCCTCTCAACAACTGTTTTGTAATTGAAGCATTCTCTAAATGCACAACTCACAAAGTTATAGCACATAGCACATTTGATTAAATAATTGAAAATATATTTCTACTTTGCATGGAAAAGTCTTTTATTTCAGTATTAAGGCGCGATTAACACTTGCATGTCAAAGTCACGGAGCGTAGAGTGTTGAAGTTGATAGGGAGCGGTCAAGCTCAAAAAAAGTCAAGACGGAGTTGAATAAAGGCACGAAATTCAAATTATGATTTCAACATTCTCCCTGAATTCAAGCCTTATTTCATTAATTACATAATAACATACATGATATAGATTAATGAGCATTTATAACAATGAGTTATGCAAGTACATGCCAAGCTTAGTGATATTTAATGTCAATGTGTTTGCACCTCTTGTGAAATTTTATATTTTTAATAACACTGATGGCACTTTGATTGTCTAAATGAAGACATATTGAGTCCTGTTTATATTCACCAATATCACTTAGCAACTGTTTTATCCACATTGCTTCTTTAGTGGCGGCACAAGCAAGAATGTAGCATCTCGACTGTTTACCACTTGTATTTGGTATTATGAATCGGTAGCCTTTGGTATGATCGCAGTATCCAATAAAGATCATCTTTTTTGCCTTTGGATCCCATTTCTTGCGTTTCTCTTTGGGCAAGTGTACCATAGCTTCACATCCGAATATACGTATATGGTTCACCTTTGGCTTTTCACCAGACCACATTTCTTCTGGTGTTTTAAAAGATGGCATTTAGGAGCATACACTTTGCTCTCTCTACTAGAGTTCTGTTCATGCGTTCTGCTGTCCCATTTTTTTCAGGTGTATACGGTGTGGTCGTTTGATTTACGATGCCAGCGCCTTTTAAATAATCTTAGAATTCCTTGTTGACGTATTATAAGCCGTTATCTGTCCGAAGGATTTTTATACGAGCACCCAGCTGGTTTTCGACTTCATTTCTGAATTCCTTGAACTTCTTCAGAGCGTCAGACTTGTTTCGGAGAAAGTACACGAACACCTTCTTTGAATAGTCATCAAGAAATGTTATAAAATATCGGGCACCGCCCATAGTCTGCGTTTCCATTGGCCCATATACGTTTCAAGAAGATTTCTAGCCTTGGAGCCTTCACTTTTGAAAGGTAGTCTTGTTTGCTTGCCTTCTGTACATGTTAAACATGTGATTGTAGGTACTTTTGTTGAGAAAACGACACTGTCAGTGTTTTCTGTCATCTTCCGTAGACTATTAAAATTCAGGTGTCCTATTCGTTGGCGCCACAGGTAAAAGTCTGGTTCTTCGACATCAAACATGCATGCATAGCCTTTTCCTGGCATATTCAGCCGGTAAATGTTGTTGATGACACTTGCTGTTGCTACTATCTCATTTCTTCTGTTCATAATAACACAGCCGGTTCTGGCAAACTTAACTTGGCCACCACTGCGAATAATTTGACTTACGGACAATAAATTTGTTGCGAGTTCAGGAACACATAATACTTTTGTAAAAAGCATCTTCTTGTTTTGACCTTCGTCGTCATAAACATCTAAGCTCACTTCTCCAGAGCTTTGCACGGGTAGTACTTTGTTGTCTGCGACTCTAATTTTCTGTATGGTAGGAGCCGTCACATTTTCAAGCATATTCTTATGTCTTGTCATGTGTGAGGATGCATCGGAATCCACGTACCAGGCGTGATTTTGGCTGGATGTTGCCACAAACACAGTAGCATAGGAAGAACTGCTTGTTTTTCATTATCTTGGATTTGCATTCAAAGCTTTTATGGCCATATTTGTTACAAGAGTAGCACCTCGGACCCTTAGTTTGCTTCTTATAATTGTTTTTAAATTTCTTAGTGACTGAGAACACTGTTGAGTCACTTTCTGTTTGTCTACCGTCTTGCAATAGTTTTGATTTCACAGAGTCTGAAGTTATCTTCATGCCTGAGCTTTCAATAGCAATTATCATTGGTTGATAGGATTCTGGTAGACCGGAGAGCAGCAGTGTACCCAGCCATTCGTCGTCTACTTGGAAACCAATGTTTCTGAGCTTGTGAGCAGTGCACATAATTTTGCTCACATATTCCTCTACGTTTTGACATGCAGTAAGCGAGGTATTACAGAGATCACGCAGCAGCCCAACACAGCGTGTCAGCCCAGAGTCATCAAATACTTTCCATAACTTGTCCCATACTTGCTGTGCAGTGCTAGCCTCTTGTATGTACACATAATTTATTGGGTCAACTATTAGAATTATCTTAGTTTTTGCCCTTGTATCTCGTTTTGTGTCCACTTCGACTCCTGTTGCTCTTAATCCAGTTATCACGAGAAAACAGAGAAAACACTTTGCAATTGTTAAATTAGAAGTCACGTTTTTGCGTTTTAGGTTTGGTTCACTATTTTTCACTGTAATGTTCATTCCACTGAAAGTTTTTGCACTGATTCTATTTTTGGGCCTTGCTGAGCTTTACTGGGCCCATAACCTGATGAAATAATTGAAAATATATTTCTACTTTGCAAGGAAAAGTGTTTTATTTCAGTATTAAGGCGCGAATAACACTTGCATGTCAAAGTCACAGAACGTAGAGTGTTGAAGTTGATAGGGAGCGGTCAAGCTCAGAAAAAGTCAAGACAGAGTTGAATAAAGGCGCGAAATTCAAATTATGATTTTAACAACATTACTTCATAATTTTCCATTATTGCAAGCGATGAAATGCTTAAGTTAAATTATAAAGTAGTTGCTCTAAATATTAGTAAATTTTTTAATTTTTTTCTCTCATTCAATCATTGCTTAAATTTCAGATTAGAATAACGTTTTTGGAATTAGATTCAATTTTATTCTCGTCCTAATTTTAACAATTTAAAATACTATGCTTACTGAACAACCACAATTGTTATAAATATGCTGTCTTAAATGCAATAGAATTTAATTTTTTTTTAATACTTTTAAATGAAAAAACGATTTGTATAACCTTTACTATTATTAAGGATAGTTATTGATTAAACAGCACACTCGATCTTTCCATTCTGCCCCATTGGACCGGGTATAGGACCCGCCACGACGGCAGGCTTTTCACTTAATGTCGGCTAGCCCTCGGGCACGCTCCACCGTTTTTGATGTTTAACAGGGGCTCTTGCCGGGTTGAGTGGCCTTCCGCTCGCGTGCCCTTTTATGGCATAGGGTTATGTGATCCGATCACATAGTTCTATGACATAAATCGGTCACGTCTATATTTCGTTTGGTGGGAAGGCTCATGCAAAGTATGTTTGTATGAGTTTTCCACTCAAAAGGGAAATATATGGCCACGTCAACATTTGGATCTTAATCCGGTTGGGCGGGTGCGAGGTGGCACCACATCCATCCGGTTGCCCCACTCTTATTTGTGAGCCATAAGAATCGTCGGGCAACGACGAAGTCTCTCCAAGTCCGTCTATTTCGGCTCGTTTCGACTTGTTCTCTGAACAGGCAATTTCCACTTTCAGTTAGTTACCTAAATTTTTCGACTTCGGTCGACATTTTTTGAGACCCGAGAATTCGTGAATGCGAAATACTTTTGTGGTGGGTCCTTGTGCTGGGGGAATGAACCCGCTACGCTAGCCTTCCAGCGCATTCACGCGTCCCCAGACAAGGCCAATCTCGGCGGATCTTACCATCCTCTTTCGTCGAGGCAGCAGACCGTCGCTGCAGTCCTTTACGGACATATTTATACCTACTTTCACTACAGAATTGAACGGAGAGAAAGAAAAATAACGAGTGGTGATACATTATAATAGCAACATAAACTTCGTGGATAAATTTGACCAATTGAAAGCTGCCTACGCTATTCCACCAAAAATGGTGGAATAGAATCTTTTTAGGGTTTTGTAAAATAATTTTACAAAACCCTACGAAAATCGCGTCCTGTCTGTCCGTCCGTGTGTCACAGCACTTTTTCTCACAAACGACAATACTTAAGCTAGAAACATCAAATTTAATATGCGGGTGTAAAGTGGTGCCCTCTTCAAAATTCAACTACAAAAAAATTTTATAAGGTATTTCAGGGGGGTCACCCCATATAGGGGAGTGGCCCCCCGAAAAAAAGTCATCAAAGGTAGTCAATATGGGTATCAAATGAAAGGTCTTGATGAGATCTTTTCAAAACAGGTCTTACTTTGACTTTTTTGCTTCGAGGGGCGCACAGCGAGGGGAAATTCACGAAAAATGTGTGTGTGTGTCCCCCTCGCGATTGGATACCTGTGATCCGAAAAATCTGAAAAAAATTATGGAGGTAGATGCTTATGAGCACAACAAGAGCAAATACCTTAGAAGTCAAAATTCGCTCAATTTTGTTAATAATAGTATGACATCCGAATTACACATTTTCCCCAATAAAATCGTATAAGTACCCTTATACTGAACGAAATTTAAGTAGCGCTACATAAGGTCCTTAAACTTTGTAGTTTTGATGAAAATCGAATGACATACACGGAGGCTAAAGCCATTTGAAATTTCTCCAATTACAACAACAATGACACATGATTTTGGTATTTTATGAACTTTCCATCGAATCAGGGACTGCAGTTTTGATTTGATCTTCTTGAAATTTTTAAATAAGGGCAATAACATTAATATTTTTGGGAGTTCATGATTTGAGTGATTTTCGTTGGCTTGCAAAAAATTGACGCCCGTTGAAAATAGAAAAACAATGGATTTTCTTTGAAACGTGCTTGACTTTATTCATTACTGGTGACTGCATTTCTGAGAAGTTGAGTACAAAACCCTTTTGACATGAGCGTAGGTCTGTTTACCCAACTTGTTAAGTATTAAAGGCACCCAAATCACTTTAGTTTGATCGACTTGCAATGTACTAATGTTTATCTTTGTATATTAACATGGTAACAATCTTTATCGCAGTATGACTCATCGCTTACACAGATTCTTTGGAATTTTCGGTGATGTATGCTGACTTTTGTTTCCTCACTTTCAGCGAAATTTTTTGTTATTTACTATGTATATGTGTATGAATATGTATGTTCCCATCAATTCTGTGTAAAATAGATTACAATGTCTCTGATATTCCTCTTAAGTTCGTTTTTCACCCGCCTTTTCACTTTCCTTCTACCTTTATATTGCCAATTAAGCGTTTTTAAGCGGTGTATATATATATATATATATATATATATATATATATATATATATATATATATATATATATATATATATATATATATATATTATATATTATATATATATATATATATATATATATATATATATATATATATATATATATACATATATATACATATATATATATATATATATATATATATATATATATATATATATATATATATATATATATTATATACATATAGGGACTGTATAATAAGTAACCGGACTGAGCCTGCCCCGTGCCGTCAAAGCGTCTGCTAACCGGTATCTGGTGCCGTAGAGGTGGTGGGGGTCTAGGTAAAGGGAACCGGGCTGCAGCAGTTGCCTCCAAGCGCTTGAAGAGATAGCATGGAGCGAGAGCGGAGTGCGTGTTCAGTTACGTCGTCGGAGTGAAAATAGAGCGTACGATCCAGCAACCGAACCAGAGTTTTTTAACCACGTTATTACAGGAGACGAAGCGGCAGAGTTGGGAGTGGCACACACCGGCGTCACCACGACCGAAAAAAGCGCACATGAGCAAATCAAAAGTGAAGTCGATGCTCATTGCTTTCTTTGACGTGAAAGGCATTGTTCACAAAGAGTTTGTGCCACCCGGCTAAACTGCAAACGGCCAGTACTACAGAGAGGTGCTCCGTCGACTAACCGCGCGGGTTCGCCGAGTCCGTCCAGAAATTACCGATTCGTGGATCCTCCATCACGACAATGCTCCGTCGCACACCTGCCTGCTCGTCGCCGAGCAGTTGGCCAAACAGTCGAGGGCAACGTTGCCACCGCCTCCTTACAGCCCGGATATGGCACCAGCGGACTTCTTTCTGATCCCCAAGATCAAGAGACACCTTAAGGGGACGCGGTTCGGGACTCAGGAAAACGTTCAACGTGCTACGACGAGGGTTCTAGACAGCATCGAGGTTGCCGACTTCCAGGGAGCTTTCGGGGATTGGACAATCCGGTATCAGCGTGTTATCGACCCCAATGGGGTTACTTTCTAAAGAAAAATTGTACATATTTTGCCAATAAAAAATTTCCTGAGGTCAGTCCGGTTACTTATTATTCAGACCCTGCATATATACATATATATATATATATATATATATATATATATATATATATATATATATATATATATATACATATATATAGATGCATACATATGTATATGTATATATATATATATATATATATATATATATATACGAGGTGTGTTCAAAAAGTATCACGAATTTTGAATTTTCGCGGGTTACGTATATTCGAATTTCGATTTTTTTGTGGCGTTATGTTGGTACTCATGTCTGTTCCTTATGCCGACAAGCTCGGCCATTTTGAATGTTCACTTAATTGGTGATAGCTGCTTTACTTGCACGTGTTTTCAATCGTCTTCGATGGATCAAAGAACGTGTATCAAATTTTGTGTGAAAAACGAAATTAAGTGCGCGGATGCATTCCGAATGTTGACTGTGGCATACGGAGAAGCTACCTTGGACCGAAGCAACGTTCATCGGTGGTACAAAATGTTTTTAGAAGGCCGAGAAGATGTGAACGACGAAGAACGTGCCGGACGCCCGAGCACTTCAACAACAGACGAAAAAATTAATGAAGTGGAGAAAATGGTATTGGCCAATCGTCGAATCACCGTTAGAGAAGTTGCTGAGGACCTAAACATATCGATTGGCTCGTGCCATTCGATTTTTATCAACGATTTGGGCATGAGACGGGTCGCCGCGAAATTCGTACCAAAATTGCTCAATTGCGACCAAAAACAGCAACGCATGAACATTGCTAATGAGATGTTAAACTCTGTCCGCGACGAACCAAATTTGCTCCAGAGGGTCATAACTGGTGATGAATCGTGGGTTTATGGTTATGACGTGGAAACCAAAGCTCAATCATCTCAATGGAAGCTGCCGCATGAACCAAGACCGAAAAAAGCGCGCCAAATTCGGTCGAATGTGAAAGTTTTGCTGACAGTTTTCTTCGATTGCAGGGGCGTGGTGCATCATGAGTTCTTGCCACAGGAAAGAACGGTCAATAAGGAATATTACCTGCAAGTTATGCGCAATTTGCGCGAAGCAATCCGCCAGAAACGCCCGGATTTGTGGGAGAACAAAAATTGGCTTTTGCACCACGATAACGCCCCTGCTCACACATGGTTGCTTGTGCGCGACTTTTTGGCCAAAAACAACACACTAATGATGCCGCAGCCACCGTATTCCCCAGATCTGGCCCCCTGTGACTTTTTCTTGTTTCCTAAACTGAAGAGGCCCATGAAAGGACGACGTTACGCTACGCTTGACGAGATAAAGACGGCATCGAAGGAGGAGCTGAACAAGATTAAAAAAATTATTTTTTGAAGTGCTTCGAAGATTGGAAAAACCGTTGGCACAAGTGTTTAATATCTCATGGGGATTACTTTGAAGGGGACAAAATAGATATTCATGAATAAATAAATAATTTTTGAAAAAAAAAAAATTCGCGATATTTTTTGAACACACCTCGTACATATATATATATATATATATATATATATATATATATATATATATATAAAGATGCATACATATATATATATATATATATATATATATATATATATATATACTCGTATATATATATATATATATATATATATGTACATATGTATGTTATATATGCATACATATAAAGGGTTTTCCAATAAGAGGTGCTACTTTGAATGGCCCGCTATTTCGGTAGATGTCACTTTTGAAGCTATCATTTTTTGACATTTGACAAGTAGAAACTACGCCATTAATAAAAATAGAACAATACATGCTTCAACAACGCATTGAAATTATTAAAATTCACTATAAAAATGGTGAAAATTTGTCAGAGAGCGTGATTGGGTCCTTGAAATGCATGAAAATGATCCGGAATTCCATCGAAAAATCATTTTGAGTGACGAGGCCCATTTCCACCTCGGTGGTTTCGTCAACAAGCAAAATTGAGTTATTGTTAAGAAGCCTCTCTATCCTCAAAGTGTGACTGTTTGTTGCGGTTTATGGTCCGGCGGAGTCATTGGACCTTACTTTTCTGAAATTGAGGCTGGATCAACAGTTACGGTGAATGGATTGTGCTGTCGAGAGATGGTTGATGATTTTTTATGGTTGGAATTGGATGGTACTGATCCTGACAATATTCACTTTCAACAAGGTGGCACTACGTGCCACACAAGCAACGAAAACATTGATCTTTTACGGGAAAAGTTTCCGGACCGTGTTATCTCTCGAAGAGGTGATCACAATTGGCCACCGAGATCTTGTGATTTAACACCTTGCGACTTCTTCTTTTGGGGCCATGTGAAAGAGAAAGTCTACGCCAATAGCCCAGTGTTGATTCAAGACCTCAAAGATGGAATTCGTGAGGCTATCGAGGACATAGGGCAGCCAGTTTGCGATTTGGTTATGGAAAATTTCATGAAAAGGATATGGTCCTGTAAGCGTGGTCGTGGTGATCATTTGCCTGATGTTATTTTTTGCTATTAACGGCATACCCTTTTTAGGGTTTTGTACTAAAATACAAAACCCTGTTGCAATCACGACCTGTGTCCGTCTGTCCGTCCATCCGTCTGTACGTCACAGCACTTTTTCTCCGAAACTATAGAATCTACAGCAATGAAACTTTGTGGACAGGTCAGAAGTGGTGACTTCTTGAAAGATCGTGGGTGGAAAAATTTTTCATAGGGATTTAAGGAGGGTCTCCCCCTATACGGAGGTTACTTCTTAAAAAAAAATTTCACCATTGGTAGTCGGGTAGGGTGTCATTGGATAGGCCTTAAAAAGATCTACTCAAAACAAGTCTTAAAATTGGCTTATCTGTACCGAAGGGGGCAGGGGAAGGGGAAACGTACGAACTTTTTGCATACCCCCCTCGCGATTGGACATCTTCCATCCGGTAAATCGGAAAAAAGTCAGGAATGTAGGCCTTCATGAATACAACAACAACAAATATGTGAGAAGTCGCAATTCACTCAACTTTTTAGTAATAATATGATTTATAGATTATACGTTTTCTCGAATAAAATCATAACGGTACCCTTAGATTCAATAAAATTCAGCACACAGATGACTTTTCATAAGATTGATCTTTTTTGAAATTTACATAAAGATCGATTTGAATTTTCTGTATTACTATGGAACAATATGCGCTGTATTACTATGGAAACATATGGCTAGGGAAGAATATGCGCTTTTTACCGACTTAGACACTATAGATTTGCTAGGATTTGCATGAAATTTTCAGGAATGATAGGTTCCATGAAAATCTTTGAGAATCGGTTCAGCTAGTGGTATCAGTAATTGTAAAACAAAATAGTGGCTGTTTTAAATGCGAAAATTGAATAATTTTGAGTTATTTTTCCCCAACTTCAACGTTTAAGGTGCATACTTTGAACACTTGATTCAATTTAATGAATGACTGAAGATGAGTACCTACAATTAATACTCATACGTGAAACAAGTCGAAGAGGTAGGAGAGAGCTCCTAGCAAAAGGGCTTTGTAACCATACTGGGATTCGAAAAAATTGGCCATGAATCGATGATTACAGTACAGGGGAGTGGCCCCTGAAGAAAAATTTCATCAAACGTAGCCGATATGAGTATCAAATGAAAGTTCTTTATGGGAGCATTTCAAAACAGTTCTTAAACTGACAGTTTTTGCTTCAATGGGGGCAAAGGGGGAAATACATGAAAAATGTGTTTCCTCTCTCGCGAATGGACATCTGTGATCTAAAAAATCTGAAAAAATTATCAAGGGAGATATTTATGGGTATAACAATAACAAATACTTCAGAAGTCAAAATCCGTTCAACTTTGTTAAGAATAGTATGATCCTCGAATTTCACATTTTCTCCAATAAAATCGTCTTTGACATGTTTCTTGATTTTATTCGTTGCTGGTGACTGTTTTTTTTTAATGTTGAGTACAAAATCCTTCTGACATGAGGGTAGGTCTGTCTACCCAACTTGTTTTTATAATGAAGTAAACATCCGATCATTTATATAAAAAAATGGTATTTTTCTTTTAAAATCAAAATAACGCGTCTTATTGGAAAACCTTATATATATATATATATATATATATATATATATATATATATATATATATATATATATATATATATATATATATATATATATATTTATATATATAGATATATATATATATATATATATATATATATACATATATGTATATTTATATATATATGTATATATATATATATATATATGTATATATATATGTATATATATATATATAAATGTATATACATATGTGTATATATATATATATATATATATGTGTGTGTGTGTGTGTGTGTGTGTGTGTATATATGTATATGATATGTATATATACAGCATATGATATGTATATATATATATATATATATATATATATATATATATATATATATAAACAAAGTAGAGGATGTTTTAGATGAAAACCCGTAATTTCTTATCTGACCAAAGTATAGCTCCGGTTTGTACCGTAACTGGTACGAATATTTATTCAAGTGTGTGATAAAGCTCACAATAAAAAATCCTAAGTCGAACAATTTGAAACAAAATGGCGCCCGCTCAAAGGTTGAAAAAATTTGAACGATAAAAAAGCACTTCAGGGTAAGGTCTGAATATCAGAATGGCGGCTAGGCAAAGTTAAAATTCGAAAATTTCTCAAAGCTATAATTGGGATTTTTATGAAACCTAAAATAAAGTTGACTTTAATGAGAGCATTTATTAAATGTATCAGAACTAAATTCAATTCCTATGAACGCTGCAGGTTTTAACCGTAGTGGTTTTTGCAGTGCGGTAAAAAATTATGTTTTAATATACATAGTACCATGTATTCAAGAAACCGAGTTTTCACGGGTTATAAATGACAAAATTTGCCACTAAAAAGGGTGAAATAAAAAACTTTTAGAAAAAAAAAACCACCGACTTCAAAATGACCTAAAAAGGATGAAATAAATTTTTTGGAAGCGGTGCCAAATCAATTTCCCCATTTCAACACAAATACTTCCGATATCTGCACCATCACAAAAGAATCGGGGAAAAAATGATAGGGCACTGCATCCAAAAAATCTATTTCATTCATTTTGAAGTCGGTTGTCTTTTTTTTAAAAGTTTTTTATTTCACTGTCAATATTTTGTGAATATTTTTTCTCGCATAATTAATGTTTTATTAGGGACTAGTTAAAACATTTATCACAAAATTTTGATCCAATAATTGGTTACAAAAAACCGTGGCTGAAAGAGTTAAACGAAAATGTTTTATTTGAATTACGTCAGTTATATCCCAAGAAATGTTCTCATCAGTTTACGTGTAAAATTCCTTTTCAGCCTTAGGGTCATGCTTTTGAACGACATTAAATTCGGTTCTGATTCTGATGCTCACTTGCACGCTTTTGATGCCCACGCTTACGGTTTTGATGCCCACATTTCACTTTTTACGGCAAAGGATAGTAGGAATTGCTAAAGAATTAGAAAACATCTGCTAACAATTTATTTCATGCAATAATTCATCAGTTTATCATGTTTGTGTGCGCTAGTTAAGCTTACCTATGTATTTAGTTGTTATAAATACATTGGGCTTGCTATTCTTGTGTAAATCAATCCAAATTAACTATTTTAGTCCTTCACGCCGAATATGCAAATTTCATTTCAAATTCAAACGAATAGTTGTTGAACTACATGCCATTTTTCTTCAAGGCGTACAAACAAATATTCATGTTACATGTGCATGAATGGACAAAATCATTTAGTACGTATATTAAAGTTGAGATATTAATGACTATCACGGAACATACAGTAACTAGTCCAGCTCGCTAAATGTAAAATTGTATAACTTGATCTGAATTTGATTTTTCTCCTTGACTTACTGCTGGCGAACAACTTTAATAGAATACGCACACTGGCACTACTCGTTACTATCTATGGCCATCTATGAATGATATACGACAATTACTCGCTGAGGTGTTCCAAAGCTATAATATACTGTTACAATTCGTGCTAGTGGACAAACACTTTCGATTATCCGTAGAGCACGGATAGTTTTAACTTTTAAACCAATTAACCCTTTCATGATACTGCGCATTGTTACATATAAAGTCGCTAGCCCCTGTTTTGTCTCCTATTCATATGTGCGAATTTTATTTCATAATTCTAACGGTGCCACCATACTATAATCCATACCATCTCTATGACCAAACTGCTTTTGAATTTTTAACCAAATTTCTTATTGTTTGAATACAGAACCACAAACATTCAAGTATTCATAAATAAATATTTAAAAGATGCGAGTGAGCTTTTCCCACTATGGAAGCGCACAAAACAATAAACCACACAACTGAACATTTTTAAATAAACTTAACATAAATCAGATTACAAGTAATTGATAAATCTTTGCTGTAAATTATTCACAAATCACATAAACCTTTCATTTTGACTGGGTTAATTGCACTTACCCTTTGTTGCGAGGAAAAGGCGGCAAATAATCCGAAAAAGATTAAAAACGGTAACGACCTCATCTTATACTACGTTAAGTATCAGATACCAAACAAATGTGTGGAATTCTTGGAAATTTGGAGAACACTTGAATCCACTTTCACGCAATGGTATGGGTTGGATTGATTTGGACTATTCCACTCCAAAAAGACACTTTTATGGTACAACTCAGAATGGCAATTGGCAAAAGTAGGGAGTTGGCTGATAAATTTAAAGAATCGGCCACCATCTCAGGTGCATGGCCTTTTCGTAGTATTTCCCCGTGGAAGTGGAAATTGATATCGGCAGGATGTATATAGAATAATTCAGGTATCGAAAGGTTTTACTAATTTTAAATTGTGTTAATGGAATTGCAGAAAGGATATTGACAATTTATTTGTTTAGAGTATCGTTCTGAACTTTACTTTAGTAATTTTTGCAAAATATAATAAAATGATAAAAACGATAAAGTTTGGCTTTACGCCTGCTATTTATAAAATATTATTTTCTAGGGAAAGATTAGCCTTAGCGATGACTGATTGAGCTTTTACTCTTTAATTATAATAGTACTGAAATAACAAAAAAGAAACAAAAATTAATGTAATCTGAATCTTTAATTTTTGCATTCAAATCGCCTCATGAGTTAATTTTGATGTATCTTTACACATACTTTATTTCTTACTTTCACTTAGTCTCATATTTATTTTTCTACTAAAATACAAAACCCTATTGTCTCCCTCTGTATGTCATAGCAGTTTTTCTCCGAAACTATAGTCATGAAATTTTGTGGAAAGGCTAGAAGGGATGACTTCTTGAAAATATTGGGATAGAAAAAAGTTCAAAATGTTTTAAGAAGCTCTTGGCATATGGGAGACTGACCCTTAAATCATTTTTTTCATCAAAGGTAGTCAAGTAAGTAAGTAAGTAATACTTTATTGAGACTTTTATATCATTGACAGTAGGTGCTTAGTGGCTATATGACATTTGACAGTAGATAGATGTCAAATAAACTTAGACAGTTCGGATATGCATTGCATATATGTATGTTGAATTTTTGTTTTGATTGATGTAGAGTGTGCCATTCGCTCTTATGGCTTATTTTTGGAAAATTCTTCATATAAATACATTAAAACTTAAAGTAACTTAATCCTACTCCTAATATAAATTAAATCTACGCCTATACCTATCTTATAGCTAATCTTAATACAAGCTATGTATGTAAAGTTTACGAGTGTGTAAATATACAAGTTGTATTTCGGCTGTTAAATTCGATTGTGTATACGCAGGCCGCCTATTCTCCGTCGGATCCTTTCCAGTAGGTTCTTGGGAGGATAGACGCTCCGCCCATTCCGACCTCATGGGTCCTCTGTTAGATTTCGTCTTATGGTGGTTAGCTGTTTTAATGTTTGCCAGGCTTGGCCCGGTTATTTATGTTTACATTTTTATTTTTGCATACACTCAATTTGCGTCTCCTTTTTTTTGTTTTTAGGTGTCAGCCCCGGTATGTGTTAGGTTGTGAGGTCAAATAAAACCGGGGTTTACTGGGTGCAGCGGGGTTATAGGAGTCTGGGCGGTATTTATCGAGGATTTTAAGAGGACATAGGTAATAGGGGTCACTTGTAGTGGGAGAGTCAAAAAGTGCGCGAATAGCTTCAAAAGGGTGGTTTCGCCATTTTTCTAGGCGGTTTTTGCTTGTTATTGACATGTAATGTAAAATTGGTATAATCCCTGTTTCGTTGTAGAGTATTGAGATCCTAAAATGTTTTTTATTGGGGCGTCGGTATTTAGAGAGGCATTTTCGGAAGATTTTCCTCTCAAAGATTTGGATTTCTTCGGCTACCGTTGGCGAGATTGTTAGCCAAGCTGGGAATGAGTAGGTGACGATTGGTCTTATGAGTGTTTTGTAAATTAGTGCTTTCACTTTGTGGCATACAGCTTTCGAGGACAGTAGAGAGGACGTAAGTGCAGCCGCCGATTTGGCTTTATTGAGCATTTTTCTAGCGTGTATGTTTGACTTGAATCTGTTGTTGAAGTGAATTCCCAGGTACTTTATGTTTTCTTTGAGGGGAACGAATTCATCTCCGATTTGTATTCGAACATGCCTGCTCTGAAACACTGCGAGACGGTGTCCTTTACCGCTGGCATTTCGAAAGCAGATCAGCTCCGATTTATTGGCGTTTATTTCAAGCCCCCAGTTCTTTAGGTATGAATCTAGGTCGCTGACTGCACTCTGTAGCTGGGTCTGAGCTTGGGCTGGAAGGCTATTGGTAGTAGTGAGAAGGATGTCGTCTGCATACATGAAAACATTTGTACTCGTGCAGTTTGGTCTAGGAATATCATAAAGCAAGAAATTAAATAGGGAAGGACCGAGAATAGAACCTTGGGGGACCCCAGAGTAGATAGGGATGGGGGATGAATTGAGGTTCCCTATTTTTATTTGAGCTGTTCTGTTCGATAGGAAGCTGTATAGGATTCTGAGGATTGCGTCCGTGCAGGAGGCTATTTTCAGTTTGAGCTTGAGGCCATTGATCCATACTGAGTCAAACGCCTTTTTCAGGTCTAGGGCACATGTTAGGGTACACTTTTTTTGCCGTAGGTTGTTGGTGACTTTGTTGTGCAGTAGCATTATGGCATGTTCAGTGGAGCGTTTGCGTTCAAATCCAAACTGAAAACTTGGGATCAGGGGGGAGGGGAAGTCAGTGAAACTGCGTAGGATTATCTTTTCCAGGATTTTCCACATGTTTGGAAGCAGGGATATGGGCCGGAAGTTGTTAATGCTTCCTTCGCAGTTTGTTTTTGGGATGGGGATGAGTCTGCTGGTTTTCCATGATTGGGGAAAGTAGCCGTTATTTATACAATTATTGTAAATTATTGTCAGGTGTGAGGAGATGGTTTTCCTACATTTTTTGAGAACTCGGTTTGGGATGCCTTCAGGGCCGTGAGACAGCTTGCTATTTAAAGCACTAAGGATATCCTCAACTTCCTGTTTCGAGGTGAAGAACTGTCCAAAAACTAGATGTCTTGGAGAAGATGCTTTATTGGAGTTCGAGAATATGGTTAAATAAGAGCCTTTATATCCTACAGTTGTAAGCTGAACTTCCTCATTGGCTTTCATATTTAATGCTGTATTAGGTGACTCACGGTGGCGGTATAGATATTTGAAGTATCCCTCACATGCAGTTATTTTGGCTGAAGAAGTGGCTAAGACTTCGTTCCCTTGCCTTATAGGGTCTTTCTCAACGTTGTATTTGGCGTTCTTACGACCAGTGAGTTGGTCAATTTCTTTGAACACGTTTGACGATGGTCTTAGTGATTTTAACCTGTGCTTTTAGGAATTATTTACGTCGTGTCTGATGCGTTTGTGGATTTCGCTGGAAATTGCTGTAGTTTGTATTTTGAGTTCCAAGTACTCCTCGTTTGTTCGGTTAAAGCTTCTATGGAAAATGCGCTTTAGGCGTTTGAGCATATGTTTCCTAGTTTTGATTAGGTGGAGGGTCTCCTGAGTCAGACACCTATATAGTGGGTTGCGGGGTTTCTGGAGAGGAGCATAAGGATCCTATTAGGATTTTAGCGAGGGATCCGTTGGGGCGCTTAGTGCAAAGGGTTGCTAGCGTGCATGAGGAATTATTTTCCTCGAAGGAGATTTATTGGACGTCTTAGTCATCTCAATAGATTATGGCCGTTCCTCTTCCGGTATTGTTACGCAGCACATTGTAGTTATCCACACGTACTTTGTGGTAGGGTTTAAGGACTGTTTCGCTTAGAAGGAGGATGTCAGGTTGGGATGATTTTAGTAAATCCGCGATGAAGAGTCGCTTGTCATGAGATATAAGGGAATTTATATTAAGTGAGAGGATTCGGAGCCTATTTAGAAGTAGAAGTAGAAGTTCAGTAAAGCCATTGATTGTCTTGGTCGGAAGTGGAGTCAAATGTTGGGAGGAAAGATCGAATTTTTTATAGGAGTTCAGTTGGAGACATTTCAAGCCATTCATGGGTAATTTGCTGCAGGCGTTCGACGGGGTTAAGTGTCGGTGGAAACGGCGGAGAGATAGTGACTCCATTTCTAGAGATTTAGGAGTAAGGCGAGGTTGGCAATAGCGGACGGAAATGTTGTGAAGCGATGGAAATGGGGGAGCTACACTGGTAGCTGGGATGTGGGGAGTGCACGGTTAGGGGAGGTGCTCGTTTAGTTTTTGCTTCCCTAGCTCTTTCAATCAAGCGTTTTCTTTCCAGGCATCCGGAGAATTTGTCAGGGTGACCGTGTGTTTTGCACATTGTGCAAAACGGGACTGTTACGGGTTTTTCTATGGCTTTTCGCAGACATTCTTGTGGGATATGCTCATCTCCACATGCTACACAGCGAAGATTAAATCCACAATTGACGGAAACGTGACCAAATCTCTGGCATCGGTAGCACTGGACTATGTCGCTCCTTTTGGGGCGCTCCCAGACGGCACGTTGGTGCAGAATGTAGCGTAGTTTTATTAAGGAGTTTTTATCGTTTTCTGAGGTCACGGTGATCCTAAATAGATCAAGCTCAATTTTATTCTCTCTCGACCACGCTGTGGAGTGACAGATTCAATTCTTAAATCAGGAAGCTGGCTTTTGATATCCTCTCGGATTGCATCAGCTCCAAAATCCGACCCTATGCCTCGAAGTATGACAACACACTTTTTCCTTTCCTTTGGGGTAAAAGAATATCCCACCGCCGAGGTATTTTTAACGAGGTTGAGGATGTAGTCATGAGCTTCTAGCCTACCTACTATTACCTTGAGTCTTGAATTTGAAAGCCTGGTAATTCGATAACCAAGGCGGGTCCCGTCTGCTGGGGTATACCGGTTAAAACTTCTTTTAGCACCGTCACTTTTACTTGCTCCACAAAAATTGGTGGGTACCAAGTCTTTTTGGTTCTAGAGTTGTCTACTTTGGCGGAATTTTCTGTGTTCTGATTATTTAGAACGCTAAAAGGTTTTATATTGGGTGTAGGAGCATTGGGTGTGGGTACCGGGGCTTTACGCTTTACAACTAATTTTCCTTTTGCTAACATAAAATCATTCACCTTAGAGTTAATTAGGTTGGCATCTTCGATGAAGTTTGAAGTTTTTGTTTGCACGTCTTCGGATTCCATAAATTCCGATGGTAATTCCTTGCGGGCCGCTTTAGTCCTCGGTTGACCGCCATTGTATCGTCCTGCGTGTTAAGCGTTGTCCATTTTTTGGATGTTGTGATGAGGTCCACAGTTGCTGTGTTGGGCGCTTGCCCGAAATGTACGTTCACTTCTCGTGCCTCTTGCACGTTTTGGTGGCTAATGTCTCGGTTGATATTCTGACTATCGTTGGCTCGACTTGAATTCAAAATGGATAAATAAACCACCACTTCCAACTTTTCCACAACTCCTTTTACACTCACGGTATGCAAGTCCAGTGTTAAGCCCAAGTTTGAAAAATTAATTAAAGACACCTTACCAGATAGTGAGGAGGTCAAAATACTGGCACTTACAATAAAACTTCAAATTGTTGACCTGGATAGTGAAACAACAGAGAAAGAAATGGAAAATACAATCAAATCTCAGACAAAAGAACCAGAAAATCTGAATCTATGAATATCATTCCTTCGAAAATACGGGCACCGAGGAAGGCCATAAGAAAAAAACTGGATGGGTGGTGGTTGCGCCGGAAAGCTTTTGTCCCGAATTTTATTTTTATTTAATAGATTCAGCAAAAAGCTCAAAAATTCGTTAAAAAATCTTTTAATAAACATTCAGCAGCTATGATAAAGACCAACCAACAATTGAACAATGTATAAACTTTTGTTTCAAAGTTTTGACAAATTAAACAAGTTGAATTAACAGGATAGTGCTCCTGCCAGAAGGGTATTGTAAAACAATTAGTAAATCAAACAATATATTCTGCATATCAAAACTTGACTAATATACAGATTCCATAAATTGAGTTCGAAAAATTATTATGGTTACTATAATTTTAAACTCGCCACTATTTTGTTTCAAGTGTTTTGACTCCGTCGCTTGATTGGTCATGATAACACATCAATATTACAAATCGTGTCTAAAATGTTTATCAAAATTCCTACATATTTGTAGTGTCTAGGTCCGTTGCAAATGTTTATCATCCTAGTATCATGTCTTAATGTTGTTGTAATTGTTAAATATTCAATCGGCTGTAACTTAGCTGTTTATTGTTCAATTATTGTGAAATTTTCGTGACACATAAACTTGTACTCCTAAAGTCACACCCTTTTGATTTTTTTCAGATTTTTCTTACATTTCCCCTTCCCCTGCACCCCTCAAAGCAAATCTTGTTGGTTTAAGACCGGTTTTGAAAAGTTCTCATTAAGACCTTTCATTTGATGCCCATATTGCCTACATGCGATGAAAACTTTTTTTGGGGGCAACTCCCCTATATAGGGAGACCCCCCATAAAGACCTTATAAATTTCCTTTCCTGGTGAAACTTTGAAGAAGGCATCACTTCACACCTACTTACAAAATCTTATGTTTTTAGCGTATGTAGTTTGCGAGAAAAAGTGGTGTGACATACGGACGGATGGACAGACGGACAGACAGGACGAGATTTTAGTAGGGTATTGTAAAATGATTTTACAATAGCCTGAAGATAAATGAAAAATTGGTTACTCGATTGATTAAAATGAAAATGTGGCATTCGAAACTTAAAGTATTTTCGCTTTGTGGCGAATTGAATTTTAATTTGGTGAATTGAATTAAAATGATCGATCAATTGATAAATCAATCAAATAAATCGAATTAATTAGAAATGGGCTAATTATTACAGTGCTAATTAATCTTAAATAACTATGTTAGTCGATTCAAGTGTTAATGTTGCCAGATCAGGCCGTGATGGGCGTTCAGGGGTGTCAGGAACTAAACATCCACCGCCCCGAGCCCCGATGAACGGTCCGTTCTACCTCCTCCAAGGTGTGCGGTAGCCTGTAGCATCTAGGTAACGGCACTGGTGGTTGGACATGCAGGTTGGATTGTTGTTTGCAGGAACGCCAGTGGTGGTAGATCACCAGTATGACTAATCCGAGAATGCCCAGGTAGCCGGTGGTGTACTGGTGGATGTCGTGGTCGGTCACTTGATCGGTCCATGAAACATCTTGCACTCGTAGTTGTCGTCGCTATTCCTCGATTTCAGATCTCAATGAAATAAGTGGAGTCATTGAAAGAGTCCACAACGTTTGGCCTGTGCTATAGTACAACTTCCACTCGCTGGAAGATAAGTAGATTCGACCTAACGGTTGAAAATACATACCCGTATGGGGTCGGGTTATTGGGCCTTGTGTTGAAGAGGCGTGCGCTATGGGAGCTATCTGGCACATCAAGAGGAGCGCCAGAATTGACTTGTCGGTTTGCATCGATAGCCACCTTGTTCTCGGGATGTCGTCGCCACTGATCTGGGACCCTTCTTTCGTCAAGTGGGGGGATCTTGCTTGTGATGGTTCTTCGTTAGACTGTGCGTCGTCGAGTACTGGTAACGGGGCCAGTTTGTGTATTGGCCTTTTCAAAGTTCAGGAGGCGGTTTTGACATCATTGACTCGTACAAAACCATCGGCGCCTTCGTGCGTTTTGATAATTCGCCCCAGTGGCCACTTCATCGATGGGGTGTTATCTTCGCTTATGATGACCACTGTTCCCGGGATCGCATTGGGGTGTGACTGTCTCCACTTGACACGATGCTGCAACTGCGCCAAGTACTTGTGCAACCATTGTCTCCAGAATTCGAGTTTGAGGTGATTAATTAGCTTCCACCGGGCATGGAGACCTCCAGTGACTGGCTCTGCGTGACCATTCACCATGGCTGTCAGGGGTTCTCCGATGAGAAAGGGTGCTAGAGATAAGGCTGCCAAATCAGTGGATTGTTTGACATGTGAGTCAGTGGTCTAGAATTGAGCGTAGCCTCCACCTCGCAGGTGAGAGCCGCCAACGAAACACCTCGACGAATCAAATTTTTGGCGGATTTGACCGCCGCCTCCCACAAGCCGCCAAAATGAGGCGCACGTGGAGGGATAAAATGGAAATCGATCGTGCTTTGTTGGAATATAATTCTGATAGCTGGTTGTGAGCTCCTACAAAGCTGGTAGCGTTGTCGCAAAATAGGTTTCAGCAGTGTCCTCGTCGTCCAACAAAACGTTTTAGAGCACAGAGGAATGCTGTTGTGCTTAGATCGCTGACTAGCTCCAGATGAACGGCCTTCGGAGCGAAACAGCAAAATATGGCCAGGCACCCTTTTTGCCGTCAGGTACCTCTACCTCGGTAATGGATCATCATAGGCCCACAGAAATCCGCGCCGGAGTTGATGAACGGACAGGCTGGCTGAATACGTGCACTCAGCAGGTTTCCCATAACTTGTGTAAACAGCTTAGACTTGACTCGGATGCACCACATACACCGTCGAACGATCGATCACGCTAGTTGTTTTCCTCGAATTGGGCAGAACCGCGGTGTAGTGGTAGCAAGTAGTGTTTGCGCACCTATATGGTAGTGGTCATGATGGGTATCCATCATCAACAGTCTGGTGAACGGATGTTTGTACGGCAATAAAATGGGTTATTTGGCGTTGAACTTGATCTTGGCAGCCTCTAGCCTCCCGCCGACACGGATTATGTCCTCTGGATCCAGGAATGGCACCAGTCCCACCAACAGACTGTACTTGGAGACTTGCCTCCCAGGCCTAATGTGCAAAAGTTCGCAGTACAAGTTTGTGATTGTACATACCTCACGATGATTTCCAGGGCTGTGCATAATTCATCACTCGTGGGAGCTTAATTTTTCAGTTGAGATTGCTTGACTGCTGGCTTGGGACCACAGATAAACTGCATCATGTAGGCTACTATGCGTTGCAGCCTCTCGAAGGAGTTGCTGTGTTGGATCTTCAGGATGAAGTGTGTTTTAGGAGCCTCTGCACACTACTACACGTCCCCAAGTCACAAGGGCCCCCACTCCGATACTCGGAACGCCAGACTTATTCCGCCCTGGATAAAAATGGTTGTGCTTGCAATCGCATACTACAGTGGCTCAATTCAGCCGGCGCCATCCCACGTGACAGGATGTCAGCTGGGTTGTCTTCAGACGCTACGTATCGCCATCGGTCCGGCCTTGAGAGAGTTTGTATGGTCGAGACACTGTTCGCGCCAAAGGTATTGTACGATGATGCAGTAGAGTTGATCCACGCCAAGACAATTTCGGCATCGGTCCAGAATAACTGAAAAACCTTCTGCAGATTGAGCGCTGTCTTAACTCATCTTGTGAGTTCAACGCCTAGTTTCGCCGCACACAACTTCAGGCGCGGAACAGTAAGTATCTTGATCTGGGCCATTTTTGACTTGGCGCACAGCAACCGTACCCGTAGGCTACCGTTTTCAACTGATAGTATCGCACTGGTTACGTTGAACTATTTCTCGAAATGAAGCCATGGTACCGACGGTCCTCAGGATGAAGTATTATCTGCCAAATAAATCTTCTCGAGGTCGGCGGTGAATACGAAACAAGGCATTCTGAAACGCAGGAGTATCGAAAAAAGGTTATCCTGGACAGTAGCCTCTGTATGAAGGACATCATTCAACGAAACGTCCATGAAGTCCAACAAACTCTTCAAGAGTGGTAGCTTGTGCGGGTTGCATAACAATTGTTCGTATGATGCGTGAGTAACAGGATCCAATTTTTTGATTAGCATATGCAGCAGCAACGAATTCCAGTCCCTTGTGGACACTTGCAAGTTCTCGTTCTCCCAACGAATACCTTTTTGGGTATCCATTGTTCGTCCATACGATTCATGTGTCCAGCCGTTGAGACCTCCGGCTCGTCAAAAATTTCATACAACTCATGGTTGTATCGAACACCCCATTGGTACTCGTCTAGCTTCGCTCCGATTATTTGTCTCAGGACCCGTTGCTCAAAGGCGTTCAATATATTTGTGGATGCTTGGGTTAGGGTCCATGTTTCCCACCCATAGCATAACACAGGTCTTATCATAGATTTGTACACTTGAAGCTTTGTTTTCCTGTGCATTCAGCTTGTCTTCAAGATCGTCAATACTGAATAAAATATTTTATTTGCGAGTTGTATTCTTCGGCGAATTTCGTCTCTTTCGTTGCCCGTTTTCATTATTTTGACACTTAAATACACAAATTCGCTAACCTTCTCGATCCTGTACTCGCCAAGTGTGATATTTTATGTATTTGAGGTATTTTTCCCCAACTGCATCATAAGCTTTGTTTTATTTTCATTGATTTGTAGCCCTACTAGTTTTGCTTCGCTGTCGAGTTTCAGGAAAAGTTAATGACCGTGACAGAATGTTGATGTCGTCCGTATAGGCTACTATTTGGCTAGGCTTGTATAGTAATGTCCTTCGCGTATCGACAATTAGCTTCCTTATGACGTACTCCAAAGCCAAATTGAATAGCAATGGGGCCAGCCCATCTCCGATATTTGTGTCAAATGAGTGTGCTGTTGCACGTTAAAACCATACGCTTCAGGATCGTCATGGAGCTCGACGATCAGCAGGTGATATTCATTCAGCTATTGCCAACCTTGTTGGAGGGTCATGAGTTTACTCCTGCACCAGGTCCAAGTGACCTCCTTCTGGTCCAAACGGTCGACGATCCTACTCAACGAGCCTGCCATGACTTTGTAGCGACGCAGCATCCTGACCACACTGGCATCTCTTGGCGCTGAGACTTCTGCAGTGTAGTCCTTGTCCTCGTTTATCCTGAATTGCAAGCCCTTTTGGTGACTGTTCCCCGGTTAGCGTGTCCACATGTGTGTTGGCATGCATTTGATCGTGGAAGTGCTACTGGTAACGGAGGTAGTTACCTTTGGTAGTGTCATATATATGTTGTGTTAAATACTCGTGCGACGGAGCGACCTCTGGCAGGGATCGAATGTGAATATCGCCCAGTTCGAAATCCTCCCACGCGGCCTCCAGTTGCTCCGCATAATAACCGGCTTACTGCTTCCATGTGGGCGAATCCTTCTTGTCGCTTGAAATGACGCCTTCGACGATTCGAGCCAATCCTTTTAGGTCCTTGATCAGGTGATCCACATTCGCCATCGCGTAGAAAGTCAGAAAGCGGCCGGAAACAGAAAGTGCGGATACACCACGACACTACACAAAACACCAAACAGCACTTCACGACCTGTTCATCGGGGAAAAAACAATTATTCAGTTATGTATGGCAAAATAAATACCAAGTGCATCTCGCCGGGGCCTCCAAATTTTTGTGCCGGGACTCTTATGCCCCAAACTTTGATTTTATTATTTTTATTTAATACATTCAGCATAAAGCTCAAAAATACGTTAAAAATCTTTTAATAAACGTTCAACAGCTATGATACAGACCAACTAACAGTTGAACAATGAATAAACATTTGTTTCAAAGTTTTGACAAATTAAAAAATGAATCAAAAATGGGCTACTGAATTGATTAAAATGAAAATGTGGTATTTGAAACAAAGTATTTTCGCTCTGTGGCGATTTGAATTTGATGAATTGAATTAAAATGATCGACCAATTGATAAATCAATCAAATAAATTGAATTAATTAAGAATGGGCTAATTATTACAATGCTAATTAACCTTAAATAACTATGTAAGTTGATTGAAGCGTTGATATTGCCGGATCAGGCCGTGATGGGTGCTCAGGAGTGTCAGAAACTCAACAGGTGGGATCAGTACTGCTTCAAAAAAGAAAAATTTAAGATGGCTAGGTGAAGAAAATAAATTATCCAGGACCAGAGCACATCGATACCAGAAATGTGGTCAAGCTGAACATGTTGTTGGTACAAATTACACATCAAACCCACAGTACATGATCTGCTCTCAAAAAAACCTAGCAAAGATAGCATGGCATATACACATCAAAACACTTGCTTCTCCCGCGCATATACGAGTATGACGATTCCGCTGAGTTAATTTTTCGGAACGCTGCTTGCATGTTCGAGCAACATCATGTAATGATTTTTAACGCTAAGTTTGAGGAGGGCAAAGGTGCCGATGATCTGATAGAAGTGTGGGTGAGCTATAAAAAAGACCGAGCTCACCTGACTAGCTTCACTTGACGAACACGTACGCATGTTTGTGGACTAGCTATTTGCGGGATCATATGCAGCGGGTTCTTTTCGTGCCACGAAGCTACACTACAAAATATTTATTATGCATACTCTACTCTAAAGGACATACCAATAAATTTTTATTACCCTTAAAAATGTTCTATTATATGTCAATTAAGCTGCTTTACTGGAGGTGCTTGTCGCAGGAAGCAAAGGCCCGAGTGGGGCTGTAGTACTACAAAGAAGAAGAAGCTGCTTTAAAGTAATGCCAAATTTTTTTGTCTCCTTAAAGTGAACGGGCACGGAGGCTTGAGACAAACGCAAACATTGTACAAAAAGCAACGAATACTTTCCCTGAAAAAGGTCGTTAGAACCTGCTACTATCAAGAATATGTAACTTAGCCAACAAGCAACACTTAATTAAACCAAGAAAGATAATGGGTTCAAAGTGCATGAAATAGGTGGGCATCAGAGATTTTGCGATAGATGAAAACTCAGTAATTGTCGAATTACCAGCAATTATAGCATTAATCATCATACCAGAAATGTTAATTTTATCCGCTTTAAACATAAAGACGTGTTCCTTCATGATAAACCCCCCAGAGAGCATTAGAGCTAGAAACAGCTATGGATGGATGAATGTAGCAGAAATTCCAATTCGATTGCAATGCATTCTTTTTCTCCGCATTATACAAACAACTTTTAATCACTATATGTTGACGTACCGTTGAAATTCTATTATTTCTGGGGACGAGAAAATTAGCTGTGTAAGACCCAGGTAACACATTGTCTGTATATCAGATACCATGTATTGTACGAAATATCTGACCGCTACCAAAAACTAGTACTAATATCCTGAAAAGGCACGTATAAGTCCATACAAACCCAGCGTATTCATAAATGAAGAATGATGCGGTAAGGTAACATTATTCCGAGTCGTGTGTAGTTAGAGAACTCGCTGCGTAAGCCGAAAGTCCCTGGTTTGTTTTGAGTGCTTTTTCCGATGGACTATAAGCCTTTTCAGCTATGATCAAAGGTTTTAAATCAGAACGCATTGCAGCTGGGCCAAAGCATTGTACTGAACATATCAATTTCTGGAGTGCCAATACATTCGACCAAATAATGAGATACGAGGGCGGTCCGATAAGTAATTATCCTACACATTACAGCCGAATCAGACTCGTAGTTCTGTTTTGGCCTTGTATGGAAACAGGCGAGACCGCGCATTTTAAAAAAATGGAGAAAGAGCAATATCGGTCGGTGAGTCGATTTTTTGTTTTTGGAAGGGAAATCACGCATCGAAGTCATAGAGCGCTTGCATTTAATGCACGGTGACTCTGTTCCTGTGATGGCGATTGAAAAAAATTGGTTTAACGAGTTTCAACGTGGTTTAACGTCGGTTTTCGAAGAACCACAACTAGGTGTCCAAACAATGGCTACAACGGAGGATGACGTGACAAAAATCCACGAGCTTGTACTGGCAGACCACCGATTCAAGGTGTGTGGGATAGCTGAAACAGTAGGCATCTCATTTGACTACTTCAGTTATATCCTGCATGGAATTTTGGGCATCAGAAAGCTGCCGACGTGATAGGTGCCGCGTCGGGTCACTCTGAACAACAAACGCAGACATAAGACCACTTCAGAGCCGTGTTTGACACTGTTTAAGTGCAATCCAAAGAAATTTCTGCATCGTTTCATGACCATCAACAAAATATGGCTCCACTGGTACACAACAGGGACAAAAGAGCAATCAAAACAGTGGGCATTACCCGATGAATCTGTTCCAAAGAAAGCGGGGACTGTTCTATCGGCTAGAAAGGTGATGGCCATCGTTTTCTAGGACTTAGAAAGTGTGATCTGCAGCGAATACCTGGAGAAGGGCGAAACGGTCACAGGGCTCTACTATGCCGAATTAGTGGGCCGATTTGACGCCGAGTCGCAGAAAAAGGTCTAATATGGCGAAGAAAAAAGTGGTCTTCCACAAAACAATGCACTGGCTCATACTTCCGCCATCGTCACGGTCGAATTAGGCTACGAACTGCTACCTCATCCATTGCATTCCCCAGATTTCACCTCGTGCGACTTGTTTTTGTGTCCAAACTTGAAATAGTCACTTGTCGGGCAGAAATTTGAGTCAAACCTGGAGCATAGCGCCACCACGGAGGCCTACTTTAGAGACCTCGAGAAAACGCATCTTTCAGACTGGTTGAAAAAGTCGGAGTATCGCTGGGTCAAGTATATTGAGCTAAGAGGGGATTATGTCGAGAAATAAACCGCCACGTTTTCCAAAATTATCGTTTTTCTTTTTAAGGCTAAGTATTTATCGACCCGCCCTCGTACTATAACTATCTCTAAGCGAAACATAAGAAATTAAAGAGTGTCAGGCGGGACATCCGTTGAACACTTTTCCTATTGGAGCTTACCAAAAGCGCTACCAAGTTTTTCTACCGCATTTAATCGAAGAATAAAAAAATGTTAACAGATATGCCTGAAAAGAACGCTTTATAATAAGAGAAGCAAGAAGAGTCATAATGTGCGAGAAAGAATAAAGTCAAAGTAAACTCAGCTTATGATTCTAGAAATGATTACGAAAATAATATGTAAGAATGGTATTCCTATTCCATTTCACAACCAACAAGGAATTGAATGCGCCTTGTTTCAGAATATAATTCAAGACTAGAATAATTCAGCAACTATATAAACCTAAGTGTTGCATCCCAGATTTGACGTTCTTTTTAGGTATTATTTGAATATCGGCTCTTTTATCCCCGGTCAAACTTAACAAAAGTTTATTTGTAGATGTTCATAAATCTTTTGACAAGAACCCTCTGCTCATAACAATTTCGAAAAACTATCATATTTATGTCGGAAAATATGACTCCAAACAATTTATAACCATGACTTAGTAGACTTCTCATTTACCAATACGAGTACATCATTTATAAGATTAAATTGAAACGTTATTCTTATTAAATTTCAATGCTTAAGTAGACACTAGTCTACTGAAATTAGATTTTAATCTATTAAGCCCGGTTTTTCTGAGTTTCATATTAATGTACTAAAAGTAGTCCAAATAACGTCAACTCATGCGACTTAGCAAGTAGCCCCAGTAATTTTACAAACACAATATAATCAATTAACTCCATGGAACGATATAATTTGATATTTTCTTATCATTTTCAAAGCAAATAAATTCAATGAATTAATTATGCAATAAGCGAGTTTTGTGAAGTTAGACTTAAATTGATATCTGCTCATAATGGTTTTATACTTGTTTCCCAAAATGACATGAATTTCATCGTTCTAAAGAAACTCTTGGATAATTTAGAAAGTTACAATGAAGAACTTTGTTAAATAATAAAAAAATCAAATTTTTTAAGGAAATCGCATAAATTGTATTTGCTTCATGTTGGATATGAATTACAATTAAAATTCTGAAACAGAGATACTAATCGCTAAACAAGATTTTAAGAAGGAAGCTTCAAACGCTAGAAGACATCCTACCCACTTAGTTATGAGGAATTTTTAAACAAAAAATCAATAATAAAACCACAAATCATATGGACCAAGGCTTAAGGTGCTTAGACCAGTAGTGTAGCGTGAGTTTTTGACGCCCGGGGCCTACCGGGGACATGCCGCCCTCATTTTTTGGAGACGGATATGTATTCAGAGCTTTTTCAGAACGAGATAATCCTTCTGTCGTCCATTAAAAATATCCTTAATGCAAAATCATATGACGAATTATACCAACTACAAATAATTTAGTGATAAAGAGAGAATAACGCTCCTCTAGTTAGTGAAAGAATGCTATATTCAATAAACACTTGAGAATAAAAAATAAACAGAAGAAACTCATCTCTAGAAAATAAGCATAATAAATAATAAAAATAACCGCGCTACAGTCCAAATTGTACCTGGGCGTTGAGACAAGGTCGAGCATCTCATTTTATGACCATAACGGTACTTGGAAGGTGATGTGGTCGGCATCATGCTTGACCGTGTGATTATTACCTAATTTTACTCAGTACACATCACAGCTGAGTGGGCTGGAAGGCCGTCAACAGATCCTGACATCGAAAACTCATTACACCGGGGTTTGAACCTAGCACCTGTTGCATTCGCGGCTAGCCTCCTACCTACTACTAGAGAAAATAAGCATAAGCTTCAAGTTAAATCTAAAATCAAATTCGAAAATTTTCATTTAGAGTTCTTATTTTGCATAATGGATTGACAGGCAAACATAAATACCTTGTAATTATGAACTTATTCGCTTTTCTAACGATGCTACTATTTTGATTATCTAGTTTTTTTCTACTTCTTTATCGCCACAGAATCAGTTAAAAACATCAAGGCAACTGTAATGTCAAACACCGAAATAAATTAGCACTAATATCCCAGTGCCAATATTTTCTTTTCTCACTAAGAAAAATTAGTCGTGAATCACTTTTCTCTTCCACATGCGAAGAATTAAAAGAGAAAATAAGATGTCTCACTATAAGACCAGAAAATCAATTAAATGTCAAGAAAGCATTTTAAATCATTTTAATCATTCAAAAATTAACTTTTCGTGTTTTTTTTAATGCAAAATCTTTTATGCAACTTTCAACGTCGATTTCTATTGTATATCCCGATCGATTGCCAGGATAACTACATTTGTTAATCTCAGTGTAGACATTGTTGATCTCAAATAGTTTCACAACTGGCACTACTGATGGCCACTGTTAAGAAAATTCTCAACATTATAACAATATTTGGTAAAACATCTTCAAGTTTACACTCAACGATATATTTCAACAAGCCTAAAGCACCGGACTGAATCAACGTAGTTTTGCAATCTGGGTGAGCTGCAACCACGAAAGCCCGGAGACGTACTCGTTCAATTTTGAGTTCCTCTCTGTTAACATCTTGAGGAGCTTCATCCAGTTAGAGTTCGTTGACGCCTAATATTATTGCAGCCCTTAAAAAGTCACACAGTCAACATCGGTTATAACGCACCGGTTTATAACGAACCCTCGCATACAACGAACAAACTTAGCAGGTCCCATCTAATTTCCACTATCTAGAAATAATACTGGTTATAATGAACTCGACTATAATGAAGATTCGATTATGGTGAACGTAATATTCGCACAATTCGGTCATAATTATCGGGTCACCATTATCGGATATAACGAGCTTTTGGTCAAACAATTACGAGAATACCCACATATCAATAATTTAGCACTGGTTTATATGCTTGCGTAATTTGGGATTTCCCATTATGCATTGTTGGATTTCAGATTTTAGATGGCTATCGGTAATTTTTGCAAGCCTGAATGAATCTGGCAGCTCGCAGTTGATACCGCCGTTGTTTTAGTGTTATATCTTCATAATCGCCTGTTTTTTTACAGTGCGACCAAATACATACAAAGTATGACTGAAAAGCGAATGGTATTTCCCCTAAAAGAAAAAGTTTACGTAATCCGCGAAATTCAAATTGGAAAAAACAAAGCGATGTGTGTCGTGAGAAAAATATAAGCAAGTCGACGATTTGGAAAAAACGGACAAATTGCTTCTTACCTTTGAAAGTGTAAATAGTGGTACAAAAATGAGTAATTCGTTGCATGATTATGTGGATAAGTTACTCCTGAAATGATTCACACAACAAATGTTGTGTAATGTAACAATTAGTGGGGCTGTCTTAAGTGCAAAAGCAGAAAAATTTGGTTGAAAAATTAACGACGAATTTATCTGCAGTGAAGGCTGAATTGATAGATGGAAGACACGCCATAATGTTTGTAGCAGCAAAATTTTTCGTGAATCCGGATCCGTAGACACAAAAGTTGTGAACAATTGCATAAGCACTGTTTGGTCTACAATTAAAGAGAGGTTTGGCGATGATGACATTTTTAACGCTGACGAAGCCGGTATTTTTTACAAGTTGACTCCCGATAAAACTTTTGAAATTTAAGGGCGAACAGTGCCAAGGTGGCGAATTGGTGAGGGAAACGGTTACTGTTTTAGTGTGTGCCAACATGTCCGGCACAAAAAAAACGAAAACCACTCGTTATAGGGGAGTCACAAAGGCCCCGGTATTTCAAAAACATTAAAAGGTTGCCTGTTCATTATTGTGCTAATAATCGAGCTTGGATGACATCCACGATTTTCATCAATTATGTACGTGAATGAGACTCAGAGCTAACGTAGAAAAAATTAAAAATTGCACTTTTAGTTGACAACTGTCCTGCGCATCCAAAAATTGAAAATTCAAATTGAATTCCGTAAAGCTGGTGTTTATGCCACCGAACACCAGTTCAAAATTACAACCCATGGATCATAGTGTCATCCGTTCGTTGAAAAGTCATTATCGAAGCACACCTTTGTTGAACATTGCCCAAAGCATTGATGCTAGACAATGCCTTAATGTCACATAACTTGATGCGGGCAATCTTTTGCACAAATCTAGGCACAAAGTAGCTACTAAAACAATATAAACATGCAGGACTATTGGCGACCAACAGTAACGATGAATTTGATGAGGAGGATTTGTTACCATTTAATGAATGGCTATTAAGAAGCATTCGAAGTAGCAATACATACGAACAACCTCAGGATTTCCATGTCCCATTAGATTACCTCACTTCAGATGACAGCCTTTTAACTTCGACATTTTTAACGGATGAGGAGTTAGTTGGTGATATTCAAGCCATAGAGAATAATGGAAGCTCTGATAGTGAATCTGAGGACGAGTCAACTGGGGGTCCAGTTTCAACTACTACATTAATAGTGCAAAAACTAACAGAAGTTCGTCGATTTTTCCAGTTTCATGGTGTAACACAAAATATTTTAAATAAATTGGTGGAAATTGAAGCTTATACAGACACGCTGAAAATTCAAGAGCTTCAAACAAAAATAACAGACTATTTTAAGTAACGCATTTACGTATTCAAGGACATTTGGAATTATATTTCGGATTAATTGGAAATTGAGCTTGCGTTTTGGTATTATCTTGAAGTACATACATACATACGTATTTATTTTGCTCATTAATGAAAATATTATAGAAAAAATATTTCTTGGGTTTTGGTTTAATATTTGGATATAACGAGCTTCGGTTATAGCGAACCAATTCTCACGGTCCCTAGAGGTTCGTTATAACAGAGGTTGACTGTATTTTTGTGCCAAAGTTTAAAGCTGTTGAAACCTTTCTCGAAATTCAGCAGTAAGAAAACATGGTTCGCCTCAATTCGTCTTCATACAATAACCCAACGTCTTTACTTTCGTTACCGATTATCCGACTCTTCTTAATTCATTTTCGAGGTTCACAAGTAATTCCACGGTCTTTACACAAACTTTTGGCATGTCTTAAAGCCACGTCCGTAAATTTTTCTCGGTTTTCTTCCAAAATAATTTGCAATGCACACATTTTTTGAGTACACTCATGTATGTTCAGTCCCTCGGTTTGTACTAGCTGCCAAAGACCCAAAAAAACTTAAAAAAGAAACCACCAACAAGCTTCCCGCGTCTGTTCTTGTATTAAAACTTTCCTCAGTTTTCGTTAGATTTTCAAGTGCAATCAATGTTTCTTTGAAGTGGTGTCGTATAAAATTTACAGCATCGCCCCTAGCACTCCAACGTGTGTCCTGAATCCTCTGCCATCTTTTACCTGTAGTCGCAATCAGAACTTCCCACCGATGTGTGCATTCAGAAAAAAAGCATAGTAGTGCTCTAGTGTGTCGAACAAAGTTACGGAATTTACCTCCACTGAAGCTGCATCATGCAAACCAGGTTTAATGAGTGATTTGAGCATGGCACGAATTCTTCTTTTATCCTCTGTTGTATACCTGTGCGGCTTCCAGCCATTGTCGCAGCATTATCATACGCTTTTCTTCTACAGTTCATAACGTCAAGTCCATCGGCCATGAGTTTGATCAAAATCATTACATTTATGCCTTTAGCAGTTTTGTTTTTGGTCTCGATGAAATCCGAAAAAGATTTCTTTACTCAAACCTCCTGATTTTGAATAACCACAGATCGTAAGACTTGACTCGTTTGATCTTTATGCAAAATATCTGGAGTGCTGTCGTGTACAAAAGGCTAAATAATATTTAGCCTTTTGTACACGAGCTTCAATCTTTTGACGAACTTTACTTCCTGGAATTTCAATGAACTCGTTTTGAATTTCTGGTGACATATAAGTTAGCGAAATTTGTTGGCCCATTTCGTATCTAACCAAATGCTCTTGGAGAAAAGGATCGTACTTAGCCAGCAAATCCACTAATTCCAAAAAATTTCCTCTGTTACCACTGGCCTCAGCTTCTCTGTGGCTACGTAACGACAAATTTTGTTTTGCAAGAAATTGTATAGTAGCAAACATTCTGCTCAAAATTTCATGCAATTTTTTAGTTTCTCTCTTATTCTTATTCTTTCTTATCTTTTTGAAGTCTTGTTTCTAGTTCCTTCCATTTGCAAAATTTTTATTATGTTGAACACTTGATTCATGTTTGCCAACTTTTGGGTTCAATTTCCAACAAATATGAAATCCTCCGGAGCAGCGAAATTTCGACACATTTTATGAATTTGCAGTCTTAAATATACGACAACAGAAGCGAAACAATGAGGCTTTGGAAGGTGAATATGCCATCCAAGAACGTAAAACTTTTTTGCCGTTTGGCAATGTACGGTAGAACCAATCTTGTGTTAGGCATCTCGTTGACAATACTGTTGCTCATACATACTATAGTTCTCGTCTGACTGAACAATGCGTGGTACTGCTGATTCTTCAAAAAAGTCGACATTCAAGTGTTGAACAACTTCAGGACCTCTTTGAATCAAAAGTAGCCTTAAATTTGAATCAACTTTTGAAGGCCATTTTCCAATGTCGTTACTATTAAAATCTAAATCAGTGAGTGTGTCACTTTGTTCTAGTACCAGAATACCAGAAAGCTCAATAGAAGTACTTGGACTCGGTTGTAGTAACTCATCGTTCGTGAATTTTGGCAAAAGGTGAGCACCTAAACAAATAACATTCGAAGGCTCTGGTGACTTATGGGTACACTGCGGTGCGTCAGAAACTTTCACAAACTTTAATATTGCACCTTTATTTGTCCTTCCAGCCTCTTCCTTGGCTTTTTTTAAATTGCAATAAAACGCTCCGCTTTCTTTTGTTCTTTTCATCTTCAGCTAGATAAGCTATAAATGAAAAGAAAAAAATACCGTAGCAGAGACAAAGAAATACCATGTCTATAATAGAAAGCAAAAGAAATCTATAATAGAAAGTCTATAATAGAAAGCAAATTTCTACCACAATATATTTACTTACCTTAACTCCTTCGGTTTTGTCCGAGAATTTTTCCATAGAAATTAGATTTGAAACAAAATCAAACTATTTACTGATTGCAATTTATTTAACTACAACAAGGTCATGAATAAGCTGTCAATATACTTTTTCACTACACTTCACTTTGACTTTAGAAATTTAGAGCTAATTTTCAAAATTAATAATTCCTTGATCAGTGATTTGAAATTCGCTCATCAAACCAAGTATTAATGTGTCGTGATATAGCAGTCAGAACAACATAGCAGCACCATCATTTGTTTATGTTATCCAGAACACCAAACTAACATCATCATTTGTTTATGTTATTTGAAGCCAATTTTCAATTTCCACTGTATCCACTGTCTACAAAAAATTTTGATACCAGTTTGAAAATGAATGCTGCTTCTTGAAAAGTTTTAAAAATTGTAGTATGTACGATTATTCTTAATTAAAAATTACTGCAATTTGAATTGTTAGTTTGAATTAAATCTTCTACATCATTACATACTCTAAAAATCATTTGACAAAATAATCAGCAACAAAACTGACTATGGATTTTAGGTTTGAATTTTTGTGAAATTTAGGAAGTCTTCGATGCAACGCGTTTTAGCAAAATAGATAGGCAGCCAAACCGAAAATATGGCATGACTTTAGAATTCCTTCGCGAAAAACAGTCCGACTGCAAAACAATTAATAAATGTGTGGCAAATACGCGCAATGCAAGTTTTGTCACCTTATCAATCGGCTGCTTTTCTTGAAAAAAAAACAAAGAAAAAAGATTAACATTTCCTGTCATTCAAAATTAGCAAGGCAACATTGAAATGTTAAGGGAATGCATGTTATATCTTTTGATGTATGAACTAACAGACAAGCAAAAAGCGAAATGCGATTTCAGAAGAGTTTTGCAAAAAACAGTTGGTTCAAAACGTTACGGGAAGAATAAGAAGAATTAAATGAGGTAAAAGTATTGCTGCTGTAGTGGTTGAAATTTTTCTTGCGAAAAAATTGAGAAAATTGTTTCATCATTCCACTATGTCTCATATTCTGAAGTGATGGTGAAATGATAGGAGAAAAAAATGTTATTTTTGGCTCTTTGCATTTGTGTGAGCAATAAAGAGATTGCAAAAATTTCCACTAAGAGCTCGTTGAAGGCTCGGCTTAGCGCGGGTGTATTTCGAAAAATGAATTGCTGTTATTTGACTGAAAAACGTATGAGTAAGTTTTGGTATTTACTTCCTACAATAGATAAACTGATATAAATCTATACCCGTTCTATTAAAGATTCGTTGCATTGGTTTCTCCTTCAAATTGAAATTTAAGGCAGGGTTTTTTTTATTTTCACAGTAACATTTATAGAGACGCCTCTCTAGGCTACTCTATAATTATCTCAAAAATAATTTTTATTGTAGGTTTAAAAAAATGATTGACTTTATAGCACATTTATTTTCATACATATAAAAAATATTAGAAGTTTTCTGCAATATCCCTAACTATCACGTTCAACGAAGATGAATATTCAGAAGATTATTTTCTTGCATGAAAAAAATCTTTAGAATTTTTTTTTCAATGAATACGAGTATTTCATCGAAAATTTTTTGCAGAAAACCTCAACAATTAAGCGACCAATACTCGTACATTAAACAAACAAATCAACCACATAAATATCGAAGTGTAAATCAAATTCACTGCAACCCTGATTCCAAATTTGTATGTTAGACGCAAAATAGAGTCCCGCCAATGAATTGAAATTTTTTATCAATGATTTTTCCCAAGATTGTTTATATCTCAGCAACAAATGATAAGCAAGATGCCTTGTGCACTACCAGCTCGTCAATTCGTTTTATTTGATTACTCAGGATGATAAAATCATACAAGTAACCAGTTGCAAGAAACACATTAACAGATTACACGTTGCTCGTTGTTGGCTGCCTACTCTTGTCATCATTGAAATATACAATTATGGGGAGTGGAGGCGCAAGGAAAGTGAAATTGAAAAGATACAACTTTTTCAAATTACTTTAATTGCAAAACTTACGCGCACCTTCAAACATAACTCAATTGAAAATCAAATCGAAAACAATCGTGAAGACAGAACATGAATTTTGGTGATTTTATTGGTAATGCTACTAAGTACCGTTAAACTAATTGATTCCATAATGATAATGTGTCTTCCAAGAAACATTCGTTTGTCTGAATTGAGCTCAAAGAATTTTATCAAACATCCTGGAATTGAATGTTCAACATGTAAATCGAATTACTTCAGGGAATTCACTTGCGAAAGACTTTTGAAATGGAGAACTTTAATGTGTCTAAGAAAAGTAAAAACTTTTAGTTATCAATTGATGTTTAATGAAAGGACTTCCAACGTTTTATTCCGTTCGTTTTTCAATAAATATTTGGAAATAATTTAAATCAAAAGACAGAGCCTAATGCAATCACTAACAAATAATAATTCCTCTTAATACTAAGCACCACTACATAAACCCAAATCCATCCACACAACCCCTTAAGGCACAACATGTGCTTCACAAACCCAATATCGCTATCCAACCTATTGTCAATTACCACCCAGCTTCTGTATAATTAGCACAAAATTTGGTAACGATGCATCTTGACGACAAATACACATTAAATAACAGCCGCGATCAAGTGATCCCCAACACCTCTCTAACATTGACTGACACTTGGTGACTTTTATCCCTAAATAACACATGCATTGCCAAAGACATTTTGGGTATGGGATAAACAATGTCTTCAATAATGTTAGAAATATTTTCACAATCTCTGGAAGTAGATGTTTGAAGCAATGCGGTGATTTTGATTTGCCGATTATCATTAGTTTTTCCTGCTCCGATCCTGTCATATTGCTAGCAACTAAAACAATAATACGCTCTTGAGAATATTTTCCTTCATTGCACTCTTCACTTTTAGCCTTAAAGGTTTTGTATGGGGTCAAGCGATAAAACCATCCGGTTTCATCCACATTGTTAATTTCTTCATCAGCATTGTTTTTTCGAACAGTTGGCCAGATATTTTTAAGCCAGTTTTTGAATACTCCAGAAAGAGCACCTGACAATTCTCCACGTTATTTACCTTCCTAAACCTGGTGTGTGACATCGAGTCTTGACAATGTCACAGTAAATTCTTGTATTCTAAGCAAAAGTGCAAACTTATTGGCTTTTTATTACAATTAATACTTGCAATCGTCGGATTTCGTGACGATCACCATTCTCCAATTGTGCAATTATTACAATTGTACTCGGATACAATAGAGATCATTGCTGGGCTTGAATTGGGCGTTCCTGTGGAGGCCTTGGGGTCCCGACTGACCCAAGGTAGCTTGGCGCCACTTGTCAATCCTTCATTTACCCCCGGAGGCACATACGAGCTTGGGCTCCCCGGAACGCAACACCTAAATTCCCACGGAACCTAAAAAAACCTTTGACACAAAACAGAAAACAGAACATAACACCATCGTATCCCACAAAGGAATCCAACGCACTTTATGCATAAAATGAGAAAGAAACGAAGACACTTGACGCGAAGGATCCAAAAATACCACTTCTAATTTCACTAAAAGATCTCAAGAATCCCAGCTCTCCTGTTGTGTTTTTGACGCGGCAAGTAGTTGCGACCACTCAAAGAGTGATTACACGGGCTGACACTCTAAAAAATTGCTTCAACCAAAAAATATTCTTCAACTAGAAATCTCAAAGAAATACCAATTCTTGAAATGCAAATCAGTGTATTATAATTTCAACATTACTTACAACCACAAATGCAATTGTGAAGTTGGGGGCCCCCTTTTGACGGAAAATCAGTTTGACTCGCTGTTACAATATTTGCTCCAATCGCTGGTGATATATTTATCCTCACACACACAATAATTATTCCAGTCCTGGCGTCGATAAGTCCGTCTCACACGATGTGACTTCCTCCGCTTTGCTAACTCGGAAACCAGAAAAAGACAAGTTAGGTACACAGACCTAGGCTTATGTCAGAAGGATTCTGTACCGGATTTCTCCGAGATGCAGTCACCAGCAACGAATAAAGTCAAGGAACATGTCAAAGAGATCTACACGTTTAATAGAAAATCCATTGGTTCTCTATTTTCAACAGTCGCCATTTTGTTGCGAAATAGCAAAAATCACTCAAATCATGACCTCCCCAAAAAAAATATTTATGTTATTGATCTTATTTGAAAATTTCAAGAAGATCAAATCAACACTGCAGTGTCTGATTCGATGGAAAGTCAATCTTTATTATCAAAATGTACATGGCATGTGAACTAAGTTGGAAGCTATTAAAATTGCCTCTTCCATTTCCGGCGATGATTCCATTTATTTAATAGAAACCTGGTTGCCTTCCGCTATCGTCAGCAGTGAAATTTTTTCACTATATGATGTCTACCGAACAGATAGAGATCGTTTGGTTTCAGGTAAATCTGGCGGTGGTGGTGTACTTATTGCTATTCATAAAGCTTTAGACAGCAAACTCTGCTCTAACTGTTCTCCGTCACTTCCAGTAGAATGCATCACTGGCCTCATCAATATCTCTCAAGCCGTGAGTTTAGTATTGCTTTGCGTGTATAGCCCTTGCATTGCTCCTTTCCGCGTTTACAACAGTTTTTTAGGGTTTTGTACTAAAATACAAAACCCTATTGCAATCACGACCTGTGTCCGTCCGTCCGTCCGTCTGTATGTCACAGCACTTTTTCTCCGAAACTATAGAGGCTACAGCCATGAAACTTTGTGGAAAGATCAGAAGTGGTGACTTCTTGAAAGTTCAAGGGTGGAAAAATTTTTCAAACGGGTTTAAGGGGTGTCCCCATATAGGGAGGTGACCCCTCAAAAAAAAATTTTCACCATTGGTAGTCGAATAGGGTGTCATTGGAAAGGTCTCAATGAGATCTTTTCAAAACAAGCCTTAAAATTGCCTAATGAGTACCGAAGGGGGCAGGGGAAGGGGAAATGTACGAACTTTGGACAACTTCCATCCGAAAACTCTGAAAAAAATCATAAATGTAGGCCTTAATGAGTACAACAACAACAAATACATGAGAAGTCGAAATTCACTCAACTTTGTTAGTAATAGTATGATTTATCGATTTTATGTTTTCTTGAATAAAATAATATGCCCTGTATTACTATGGAAACATATGGCTATAGAGCCATATGCACTTTTTACTGACTTAGACACTACAGCTTTGCTAGGATTTGCATGAAAATCTCAGGAATGATAGGTATCATGAAGATGAGTACATACAATTGAAACAAGTCGAAGAGGCAGGAGAGAGCTCCTAGCAAAAGGGCTTTGTAACCATTCTAGGATTCGAAAAAATAGGCCATGAATCGATGATTACAGTATAGAGGAGTGGCCCCTGAAAAAAAATGTCGTGAAAGGTAGCCGATATGAGTATCTATGAGAGCTTCTCAAAACAGTTCTTAAAGTGCCAGTTTTTGCTTCAATGGGGGCACAGGGGGAAATACATGAAAAATGTGTTTCCTCCCTCGCGAAAGGACACCCGTAATCTAAAAAATCTGAAAAAATTATCAAGGGAGATATTTATGGGTATAACTATAACAAATACCTCAGAAGTCAAAATTCTTTCAACTTTGTTAATAACAGTATGATCCTCAAACATTACGTATTTCTTGATTTTATACGTTGCTGGTTACTGCATTTTGTAAGTTGAGTACAAAACCCTTCTGACATGAGCATAGGTCTGTCTACCCAACTTGTTTCAAAATTATCTTCGTATTTCTGCAGCATCAACCCTCTTCACACTATTTTAATCTGTGGCGAGTTTAACATGCCTTGTCTAAGGTGGGACTCTAGCTCTCCTACCCTCTCATCCTTCAATGATCTCTCTATCCTGTTTTCTTCTTTTTTATCGCTTTGCCCCCTTTCGCAATTAAATATGATCCCGAATGCAAACAATCAACTTCTCGATTTCATTCTTACAACCAACCCTGCCTCTATCTCCTCGATCACAAAATCTCCCTCCGAATATGTAAAACCTGATCCCCATCATCCTCCGCTTGAGGTTCGTTTATCCCTTCTCGCACCGCAGTCCAAACGTACTCCTTTTTCCCCAAGATTTAATTTACGCAAAGCCAACTATTCAGCCATTCAGCTTGAGCTGGATAATATTGACTGGAATTCAATGCTACAGAAGCTCGATGCCAATTCAGCGCTATCAACTTTCTATGAGAATCTCAGTACCATAGTTACAACCGATTTACCTATTTGCCATTTACCTCGCAAAAAGAGCCGCAGCCGGTTTTCCGCTGAGGTCTCAGACGCTCTTTGTTTGAGGGACCAGGTGCGGAAAATATTTCAGTGTTCCAACTCTAACACTGTCCTAACCAACTACCGACTGCTTCGTAGAGAAGCCAAAAAAGCGGTTAAGAACGCCATGCGATCTTATTATTATATGTTTGAAACATCACTGCAATCTAATTGTCCTAAGCCCTTTTGGACACACATATAATACATTCTCTGAAAACAACATCCCATAACCCTAATATCTTCTCATGGCATAACTGCCAAGCTTCTGATGGGCAAGCTGTCTGTGACCTTTTCGCTCAATTTTTTTCCTCCACATTTAAGGTTTCGAACCCCACCATATCTTCATCGTGTCCATCTCCTTCCCCTATTGTGCATTCTATCGTGACGTCTCTATCGGAAATCGAAAATGTACTGCTCACTTTTGACATTAATGGTGGTCCGGGTCCTAATGGAATAACAAATCTGCTCATCAAGTCATTATCTTCTTCATTTTCTACGGCACTATCAATTATTTTCAATATTAGCCTCCTGCTTTCCCGACGTCTGGAAGCATGCTAACATATTTCCGATCCATAAGTCCGGAGATCGTAGTGATTTCTTTGCTGTCTTGAACTATCGTCCAATTTCTTTGCTGTCTTGTTTTGGCAAGCTCCTTGAGCGAATTGTGCATAACAGAATGTGTGATGACATCAGTATCCTGTTTGCAAATGAACAACATGGCTTCATTAAAGGTCGTTCGACAGTCACTAATTTGTTAGAACTTACGAATTCCATCTCTCTTGCTTTTGACAAGAGCCAACACGTTGATGTCACATACACCGATTTTGCTAAAGCCTTTCACAGTGTTGATCACAGCCTTTTGGCTAAAAAACTCCGATCGTTCCGCGTTTCGGGCTCAATCCTCTCTTGGATCTTATCCTTCTTATCCCATCGCTACTGCACCATTACATGGAATAATTTTTTTTCGTCGGCCTCATTCAGCCCAAAATCTAGTGTTCCTCAAGGATCAATTTTAGGCCCTTTGCAATTCAATATTTTTATTAATGATCTTCCCCAATGCCAGTCCTCTGATTGTCTTCTTTACGTACTATATTTTTTTTTATTTCTGACAGCTTATCACAAATTAGCCTGGATGGACAAGAAAAGAGTACTTTACATCATTTAATGTGCCCCTCCTATACCGATGTTTAGCATTGCCTGGGAGACATAAAAGTGTGGAAGTGAGCAGAGGTGCTTAAAATAAATGAAAGTCAAATCAATCGATCAAGATCTTTAGCAATTCATTTATATAAACATCTAAAAGTATCAGCAAATGAAACTGTCTGACAGCACTGAATGAAACTTGTTTCCGGAAATCAAACATAATTTACTTAAAGAAATAATGAATAACGTTATTTGGCTTGCTTGCTTTGCCCTTTCCTCCTTTCGCGAAACCTGACAAACAGCTGGTTTTGAAAATGTCGCTTGACGTTTTATTATTTTTGATTGAAAATTTATCGTGCTTTAAGAAAATTATCTAAAAATTTTACAAATTTTACCTGTTGACTATGGTATTACAATATCTACCAGATTTTATCACGTCATACTTTCGGCCCTCACGACGGTCCAAACAAACAGTTACAGAGCCATGCCCGTTCCCAGAAGCGGAAAAGCCTAGCATACGTGACCCAGCTTTTCTTGGTAACCTGATGAGACCATTGCAACCATGGGATTTGATAATTATTGAAGGAAAGTCTCCGAACACAGCCAACCGGTAAGCCATCGTTTCCATAAGAGTAGATGATTATTTCGTAAATAATGTGGCAAATTTATTAATATGCCGTTCACCTTCAGAGTGGACATAAGTTTCGAAACATCTAAAAATCCTTCCGACAAAATACCCTTTCTATTCAGCATTCGATTTCAAGAGGGTGTGATATATCGAAATACAAGGATCGACGGAAAATGGGGAACACCAGAATCTATTGAAAATTTACAAAATCGTAATGTTCGACAACCTGTCAAGAGAGGAAAACGATTTGTGGTAACGTTTTTCATGACTGAAAATGAGTTCCTGATTTCTATCAATAAGAACGCATTTTGCACCTATGCATATCGAATGAAGTTGAAGTCCATAAGAACTATTCGAGTACATCGCGATGCATATAGGATAACTCGCGTTGATCATCGCTCATTTTTTCCAACGCCTTGGCCGAAATATCTAACTCCAGCAATGATGAGCTTCGATGCTCCTGGGCCACTGTTACCCGGATGGGTCATTGTCTTCGAAGGTATAATGTTCATTAAAGAAAGCTCTTCCTTCGATGTTCGCCTGTTTGAAATGGGAACCCAACGGATTCGCATGCTTATGCGCTTCGAGGATGACCAGATTTGCTATTACGAAAATTCGACAAGCAGAGGATATAACCTTTCGTAAGGGTTAATTATTTTTTATGTTTATATTTCAGATCATAACATCTTACCTTCTAGCCTATCACATGAGATGATTCAACGTCGGAACCCTTTAAGGCACATGCAGCCATTCAAAATAGCAATTGCTATTGCGAGCAAAGAGTTCCGCGTGGCCATCAATGGTGAAATTCAAAGATCCTATCCATACTTCTCACCTATAGGAGCATTGTCCGGGCTTAAATTCTTGGAACAAGGAGCTAAAATTGTGATTTATTCCATGGACTACGTTCACATGGAGGATGAGCAGTGCCGAGGATTTGCGGTGCTATCAAAGTTAAACTTTAGGTTGACTTAGTCTCGTCACTTAACCGTTACTAAGGTGTAAAAATTAGAGCATAATTTATTTTTAATATTTATTAACCACAGTCATGTCTCTGTTTTTGCTAGAATTTTCAAATTTTATTTGCATAATAAAGTATTTCAAGTGAAACTTCGGTTTATTTTATCGTTCAATAAACGGGAAAGTACAGTTTACTCTTTTCGTTACGATGCGAACAGTAATTTAAACTTTTTGCATCAACATATAGAAAAAAAAATCACCTCTCCAATGAATTTTTGTTGGGAAGGAACGAAATCTATTCAAGAACAGCCCTGATATTTTCGCATTATAACTGTTTATCTGAGTAATATAGTATACATATGTCCCTATACGAGGTGTGTTCAAAAAGTATCGCGAATTTTGAATTTTCGCGGGTTACGTATATTCGAATTTCGATTTTTTTGTGGCGTTATGTTGGTGCTCATGTCTGTCACTTATGCCGACAAGCTCGGCCACTTTGAATGTTCACTTAATTGGTGATAGCTGCTTTACTTGCACGTGTTTTCAATCGTCTTCGATTTTTACTTATTCAAAAAAATGGATCAGAGAACGTGTATCAAATTTTGTGTGAAAAACGAAATTAAGTGCGCGGATGCATTCCGAATGTTGACTGTGGCATACGGAGAAGCTACCTTGGACCGAAGCAACGTTTATCGGTGGTACAAAATGTTTTTAGAAGGCCGAGAAGATGTGAACGACGAAGAGCGTGCCGGACGCCCGAGCAGTTCAACAACAGACGAAAAAATTAATGAAGTGGAGAAAATGGTATTGGCCAATCGTCGAATCACCGTTAGAGAAGTTGCTGAGGACCTAAACATATCGATTGGCTCGTGCCATTCGATTTTTATCAACGATTTGGGCATGAGACGGGTCGCCGCGAAATTCGTACCAAAATTGCTCAATTGCGACCAAAAACAGCAACGCATGAACATTGCTAATGAGATGTTAAACTCTGTCCGCGACGAACCAAATTTGCTCCAGAGGGTCATAACTGGTGACGAATCGCGGGTTTATGGTTATGACGTGGAAACCAAAGCTCAATCATCTCAATAGAAGCTGCCGCATGAACCAAGACCGAAAAAAGCGCGCCAAGTTCGGTCGAATGTGAAAGTTTTGCTGACAGTTTTCTTCGATTGCAGGGGCGTGGTGCATCATGAGTTCTTGCCACAGGGAAGAACGGTCAATAAGGAATATTACCTGCAAGTTATGCGCAATTTGCGCGAAGCAATCCGCCAGAAACGCTCGGATTTGTGGGAGAACAAAAAATGGCTTTTGCACCACGATAACGCCCCTGCTCACACATCGTTGCTTGTGCGCGACTTTTTGGCCAAAAACAACACACTAATGATGCCGCAGCCACCGTATTCCCCAGATCTGGCTCCCTGTGACTTTTTCTTGTTTCCTAAACTGAAGAGGCCCATGAAAGGACGACGTTACGCTACGCTTGACGAGATAAAGACGGCATCGAAGGAGGAGCTGAACAAGATTAAAATAAATGATTTTTTGAAGTGCTTCGAAGATTGGAAAAACCGTTGGCACAAGTGTATAATATCTCATGGGGATTACTTTGAAGGGAACAAAATAGATATTCATGAATAAATAAATAATTTTTGAAAAAAAAACCAAATTCGCGATATTTTTTGAACACACCTCGTATCTCTCCTACAATTCCAGGGGATCATACCCTGTTGAAACAAAATTCTACGTCTAGCATTAGTTGCGCAAGCACAAATACACCGCAGTGTCTTAATAACTCCGACCTTTCTTAACCCGGAGTATCATTTGCCCTCGCCATTAGAGGACCAGCAGAAAATGCTGTAAATAATGTAAGTGGCAACAATGAGCCGCTTCTCAAAATTTACCAGCAACTAAATTCTTTACCGGAGAAAATCTATAAACAAGATACGAAAATTAATTTTGTTTTTCAGCATTGAGGGCTTTGAAATGCCTCAAAATAACTTGTCATCCAGTCACATTCCCATGGATAGGATTCGCCTCATCTCGAGAAACGTCAACTCCAATATTACTATACATCGGCGTGACTATCTGCTTGAATTCGACGTCTAGAACTCGTTGCATGTAGACGTGTTTTTAATCGCTCCTGACATTAATTTTAAAAATTAATTAATTTTTCACAAAAATCAGTTTTCAAAAAATTAAATTAATTTTCTATAAGTCAGTCGAAAGCATTTTTTTGATTTCATTGGAAAAAGCATTTATCATCGAAGGAATCGACCCACGGAATCATATCGAATATTATTTTACTTCGATAGATCGACAAAAGCAAATAAGCCAATGACATACTCGGGACTGCTGTATGGAGGAGCCCGACGGCTTCCCTCCGTTGGGGGCCCTGGGGAAAGCAGTAACACGAAATTGGCGGCAATCGTCAATAAAAGAAGACACACGAGTCACCAGGACTCCGCAGATAGCGGGCGTTAAACTCAATTAGTCGAAGACAATCAAGGAGTGAGTCGACTTCTAGCTGAAGATCAGGAATTGAGACTACAAATAAAAACCTTCGAAGATATGTACAGGAGAGGGAAGAAAAGTCAAGATGCAGGACCCATAAGGCAAATAAATACGGTAACTAAGGTGAAGAAAGCTGGCAAACAAGTCATCCCAGAAGAAATACTAAATACTGCAGGCACTAACGACAGCCAAGACTGCTATTCTGCGCTGGACGGACTCCAACAAGAAATGGACATTGAAGAAAGGAACGTAATGATAATCAAGATAACAATGAAAAATTTATCCTTTACCTAAAAAATAAAAATAAGGAGAAGAAACCAGCTCGCAGTTCTGCTGGTCCTTCTCAAATGTTGCCGAAAACACAGAGAAAGTTCCACCAATTAATGTGTTCGGTCAAAGCGGAAAGGATCTGGTTCGGCTATTGGCAATCGAAAATAAATTAACTAATTTCGAGATAAAAAGAACCAATGCCGAAAAACTAACCATCAAAACGAACTCACTGGTTGATTTCAAATCAGCTAAAAATGCACTAAATTCTGAGGAGGTTCCACACTTCACCTATACCCTGAAAACTGAGAAGAACCAGACCTTTTTGTTGAAGGGCTTAGACTGTGGAGAAGATACCGTCGATTTTCTTAAGGTGCTCAAGGAGGCAGCGCCAGAAATTGAATTTATTTCCATTAAAACATTCGCGATAAGAAGGTCGACGATAGACAAAAAATTTACCACTTTATTTGGTAAAGATTTCAAATAAGAGCAGTCCATGCGCTCTTCAACAAATAAGATACTTAAACTTCCGAGTGGTGAGGTGGGAACGCCTCCAGAAAAGAGAAGTGAATCGGTGTTATCGGTGTCAAAGATTTGGACATTCGGCTGCCAACTGCGCCATGCATTATCAATGCGTCAAATGCAAGGACGTTCATGCTCCCGGTGAGTGCGAATTGGCTCAGACGGAGCCAAAAGAGAAATTATACTGTGTTAACTGCGGTGTTTTTGGTCACCCGACATCATATCGAGGATGCTTCCGATATCCAGATGCGTGAGTAAAATTTTTCCCAAAGCAAACACAAATACACCGCAGTGTCTTAGCTTCGAACTTCGCTACGCCGGTGTATCATTTGCATTCGACCAGCAGAAAATGCTGAAATAATGAAACTAATGTAAGTGGCAATAATGAGCTGCTTCTCACAATTTACCAGCAACTGAATTCTTTATCGGAGAGAATCAATAAACAAGATATGAAAATTAATCTTGTCTTCCAGCGTTTAGGCTTCCAAATGCCTCAAAATAATTTGTCATCCAGTCACATTCCCATGGATAGGATTCGTCTCATCTCGGTCAACGTCAACTTCATTGTTACTACGAAGTGTGATAATAAAGTAATGAGGCTGATTCTATGAAAACCATGAATTTAAAAATTATTCTCCAACTTAGCCATTCCCTTCAAAGAAGTCCCCTTGAGCAGCTACATTTTTGGAATGCTTCAACTGGGATGTCCGCGAGTACCCTCATCACGCCCGTCTAGATGTCCGTAATTGACTCAAAATGGGTTCCTTTGATCACCGACTGGAAAAATCAGCTCTCATCGCCTGTAATAACTCGATCAAGTAGCGTGAGATCGTTTCCCACTTGTTCCAAATAGTCATCTGCGACGGTCATTCGATGCTGCTTTTGCTCCTCAGAAAGGTTCTTTGGAACCGTCTTCGCGCAAAACTTTTTCATCCCGAAATCATCAGTTAAAATTTGTCTGACTCTTTCACGGTTCTTATCCAGTTCTGAAGCTAACATTCAAACCGTTAAACGCTGATCTTCACGGATTAGGGCACGCATACGCTGTGCATTGGCATCAGTCCACACCTCGACTGGTCTCCCGACTCGCGCCTCGTCTTCCACGCTTTCACGCCCCTCCTTAAACTCTTTATGCCATCGAAACACCTGGACACGACTAGTAAGAGCACTATCACCATGCACTTTTGCCCAACCTGGCGCAAAATTTTATTGTGACGCGTTGCTTTTGATTTCGTTTCTCCATTTTTGTGAAGAGCACCACCAACACACGTCTACCCAACACGACACAGCAGGCGAACTAAACAAGCTAAAGGGATGGTAAATATATCAATGAAGAGGAGAAGAATGCCGGGGAAGGGGAAGGGGAAGGGAATTTCAAGTTTACCACAAGCGTGGCAATAATCATTACTTAATTGTCACACCTCGTGTAAATCGACGTAATTATCTCCTTGAACTCGTTGTTAAGCAAAAGCCTGACATCATGCTTCTCACTGAAACCCGTTTCAATTCATGGCACTCCATGACATTCACGGATTTCAAATTTATAAGAAACGATAAGGTGAATGGTGACGGGGGAGGTGGCACCGGGATATTAGTTCAAAGACCCTATCCTTTCCAAAATATTGAAAAAGTCGGATTCAAAAGCATTGAATCTCTTGCAGTGTCCCTTATCAAAATCTCACTGCTAGGTGGGGATAACCTCTTCACTATTTCTGTCTAAGCAACTGGTCGAAATGTTGTCAAGTTCAAGGAAAAGCTCAATTCGTTGTTTGAAATACTCGAATTGAACAGGCTGCATAGTTATCATATTCTTGCTGGTGACCTGAACGCCAAGCATACATCAAGCCTGAACGTCTCCAATAATCCATGAGGTGTATTCCTGAAATCATGGAAAACAGAGAATGAAATTGATAACTGGTGCAATCTATATGGCTCGGAGTTGCCAACACACCCTGGGACAAATTCATGTTTGAACCTCTGCATTGCTGCCGCAAGACTTGAATTCAACTTTAACACTCCTCAACGGAAACTGCAGGTGCTTCCTTACGATAGCGACCATAACGCAATCGTACTGGAAATCAATCATCAAAGGGATAATTTCTTTCTCATTCCAGTTCAACATGAAAATCATCGGTTTAATTTCAGAAAAGCAGACTGGGAAAAGTTTCAAAAGAAGTTTAATCGAGAGTACCAGAAGCAATGTCCCCTTCTGATGGTGGCAACTCTTGCTCAATGGTTTCTAATGACAGGAATCTAACTAACGATGAAATAGATCTCTATTTGGCAAAGTTAGATAAGCTAACGTTGGAAACGATTGAGAAAGTAGTTCCAAAGATTAAACATCGAAACAATATGGAAGGATATGAAACACCAACCATTGTAAGTTTGAAAAGATTGAAAAGCCTTCTTCTCACACGCGTCAACAATATTTATCGACGATTTTCGGACTACAACCATCCCTCGTTGGCTTTGTTGAAATTACAACTGAAGAATATCCGGAACTTAATCCGTTCATACTTCAGGAGTGAGGTCAGCAATCAATGGGCGGAAAAATTGAGGAGTATTAGCTCACGGCCCCAGATGGCGTTTTCGCGAAAGTGAATAGCATATTCCGTAAGAAGTCTCGAGTGAAGTTATTGAATCTTGAAGTCACTAGTGATGAGATAAATCTTCTCGATAGGGCTGGTATCGAAATCGATAGTACGACTCTGGATTGAAATGGAAACAGAATTATTTGTGAGGGATGACATAAACTTGCCCTGATTGGAACACATTTTGGATTGGTTTATCTACCAATCCCTGAGAGAGGGAACCAAATATTTTCAGAGGTCGTTGAAGCAAAAGTTTCCGACTTCAAATCAAGCCTGAACGTTGAATCAATTCTTCTTTTCAATGAAACATTAACATCTGACCTCACACCGAGCTTGAATCTTATTGATTATTTTGTCAGCTATGAAGACTTGTGTTTAGTATTTCGCAGGATAAACAACAAGAAATCATGTGGTACTGATGGTATTCCAAATGTAGTTCTCCGTCGTTTGCCTGAAGTTGCTTTTAGGAATTATTGCATATTGTTTAACAACTTGTTGAGCAATTCATATTTTCCAAATGAGTGGAATGAGTTCGATACCACGGTATTCATCTCGATCAGTATCTGTACTATACTGAACATGTCAAGATCATGCTCAGTAAGACACAAAAAGCAGTCATGGCCCTACGAAGACTCTTTCATTCCAAATACATTGATCAAAAGGTCAAAATTATCTGTTACAAGACCCTGGTTAGACCAGTTTTGACATTTGGATGTCAGATCTGGTATAACCAGAGTGCTAGTACTATGGAAAAATTAAGAGTTTTCGAAAGGAAATGTCTTCGTGCATGTACTGGTTTGTACAGAAAGCCTGAGATGGATTGGAAGCATTATGTATCGAATAAAAGAATTTATCACACTGCCAAAGCGACGAGAGTCGATATTTTCATATTCAAACTTCTTCGGAATCATATCGCAAGATCTATACCTGTGATTGAAACCCCTTGGATTTCACAGCCCCAAATTGCCGTGGAGAAGTGAAACTCCCTTTTAATCACCACCCCAATATCGAAAATCTTTGAGTAAAACAAGTGTGGGTGCAATTCCGAAATCCCGAAATAATCGACCCGGAACGTGATATCGGGTGTGAGTTGGTTAAGATGTTGTATAACCCAACGGCATCTAAAAGGGCCCGCGGCTTAGTATGTTTCCTACTATTTCTGTCGGAGCATCTCCAACGAACGGAAGAGTGTGGGATTAAATGTGTTGAAAGCAAAGCAAATGCTACCCCTTTAAAATAATTGTTTTTTTGCAAAATAATAATTATCGACGAAATTGCGGGCTTAGGATTAGAAAGAGAGGAAAACGGACAAGGGCAGCGAGGCTGGTGAAAATTAATGAAATAATCCGAGCTATATTGTGAATTCAATTAAAAATGCACTTGGTGGAGACGACTGGAATGCAATAGAACTTGCAAGTGCAGCAGCAGAGAGGAGTGGAAAGTGCGCTAGTTTGTACGGCATAATTGGGATTTAGAAGGGTTTGGACAGAGTAAGATTGCATCGATGGCAAAACTTTGTGGAACAGACAATTTTCGGACAGATCTTCGTGAGTAACGCGAATTTAGAAACCATTAACCATGCTCGGTTGCAGCTTCTTTCGGTGCTTTACGCTTTCAGCTTATTTGATAGCGTTTGAATTTCCAATCAATTCTGGTTGATTGAAGAGGAAGAGGGACGCGTTGATGAATGGGGGATGTGTCTTCAATGGCAGCAGGAATAAAATGGTTGATTTGTTATTTTCTATTTCATTTCAGATGGCAATCGTATTAAAGTCATGAATTCTTAGATCTATGCAACGCGTGTTGGCTTACAGTTTTAATGCGGTGTTGTAACATACATGCGTGTGAGAAATTCTTAAATGTGAATTACTTAAAATTTATTTAAATTTTAAATTTATTACATTGCTGTGTCTCGAGATAGTTCTTTTTTGTGTTTCATGTGGATATAACATCCTTCTAGTTGTGTCAATTCGCAAGCTAATGGAATTCATGCATTATATCGACCGGAAAATTATGTAATTTTAAAGTTTCAGGCATTCTTACCCCCAACCAATCACGAGCGCTCGTCGAAAGAGTGGGTAAGTACGTTGCTTTTTCCTTGTTTGCATCTTAAAAACAAACAATATTTCTTGAATTGAAGCATTTTTTTTTGGTTTTGATGATTTTTATCGAATTTATACAAATTTTTTTTTTAAATACCGAACTAAACTACTTTTATACCAATTACAAAAAAAAATTATTTATTTAATTTAGACACATTTATTGAATTTAGACGATTTTTTAAGTGAAACTTCTTTACTGGGGGTAAAGATTTTGAGATGTAACGAAAATACAGAACCGTTTACACTTTGGGCGGACAGCAACATGACATTCGTGCGGCATACTGTTTTCAGTAGAAGTTTACTCATGCTGCGATATAAATTTATGACTAAACTATCGCATCCCACCTGAAGTCTTATTGGAAATAGTAAGGTCGTTTATTTGGTTGGTTTTTGCAATGAATATGATTGGCGATAGCGGGCCATTGTCAGTTAATGAACATTAGTTCTTTGTCAGAACACCGATGTAGCTGATGTGCAATGTATTGAAGTGGTGAGGATGGATGAAATCCCAAAAAGGTGCTTATGGAAAGTGTTTCGAAGACTGGGTAAACCGTTGGAGTAAATGTAGTGCATCTGATTGGGATTGCTTTGAAGGCGACAAAATAAATATTGATGAATAATTAAATACTTTGTGTGTAATTTGCAATTTCCGGGTACTTTTTTTAACAATGTATACCTTTCGAAAAAAAACTCTAAGAACAAATGATTACAGACCAAAAAAGTTCAGCCTTTGAATATGTGAAATCAATGAAAATCCCAATTTTTAACCATTGGCGTCATAAACAGTTGATACTGTGCTTTTGATTCTAATTTCAGCTAAGCTTCAGACTTCCTTTGACTTATCCGAATGGAGGAAGATAGTAAAATCATATTCCTAAAACATTTATTACCCAACTAACTTTATTTTCAGGCCACAATTCGAAAAATTCATACCACATACCATTAATTCTAATTAATATATCAAAAGCAAAAACCACAAATCTCTACAATTATGCAATATATTTTTAGAATATATATATACTTTGTTAAAAATATTCATTTGTTTTTAGCGTTAGTTCATCTTTTGCTTTCATTAATGAGCTAGATACAAACATATTAATAGAGCAAAGAAATACATATCTCGTTAATGTATCAGTGTGTAGGTATTCTAAAGATTTATAATATATATATATATATATATATTTTGCTTTCTTCAAATACAGTGTAAACATTTGTGGTATTTATATTTATTATTACAATATTTTTAACTCGCTTCACTAGACCATAGCGCTTGTAGTTATTGTTGTATTATTTATACGCTTACTAAATTAAAAAATACACAACTATGTACTTCTTTTTTTGACAGAAATTTGCATCTGATATATAGTACACTTAAAAATATTCAAAAAAATATAGATACAAGATTAATAGTTATTTCTAAGATGTTATTTTTTCTACCGTCAAGCATTTATCAAATACTTTTTTTATTTATACTTAAACTATTATGTTAATCATTTATTTTCTCAATTTTACACGATTTTTGTTAAAAGTTTGTAGCAATAGGAATATGCGTGAATAGAAATACTGGTGTTAACTAGCTATCAAAATGGAAAAATGGCACTGTATGTTACTTTTTGTGTTGAGAAAAGATGTGAAAACGACTAACTTTAAAGATCCTGTTGTTGTCTTTCTTTTTGTAATCATGATGGATATAGTTTTCAGTTTTGTTGTTTTTCCACATAAGCCGCCCATGGATTTTTATGAAATTTTCAGGATAAATAAAGTTTAGTCCAGGGATGGTTCCTGTGAAGGTTTGGTTCCAATCGGGTGGAAGAAAAAACATTTTGGCTTTCATGAATTTTTTAAAAATTTTTTCATAAAATTTATTTTCTTTAAGACTAAGCAAACCATCCGAACCCATATGTAGTCGTTTAGTTATTTTGAATAAAAGCTTTTAAAAAAAAAACGACTTCGAAATGCCCTAAGAAGGATGAAATAAATTTTGTGGAAGCAGTGCCATATCATTTTTTCCCGATTTTTTTGTGACGGTGCAGATGTTGGAAGTATTTATGTTGAAATGGTGAAATTGATTTGGTTCCGCGTCCATAAAATTTATTTCATCCTTTTTAGGGACCGCATTCTCAGTTGGGACCGGATTGTGGCAATTTGTGGTGATACCATTTGGGCTTTGCAATGCTCCAGCCACCTTCGAACGCCTGATGGAATACGTGCTACGAGGCCCAACCTGGAAGACCAGTTTAGTGTACCTAGATGACATCATTGTTATCAGGAGAATGTTCGAAAAGCATGGGCGGAACTTAGAAAGAACACAAGGTAAACGTCCAGCGGGAAGACTGAGGACTCAATGGTAAAACACGTTAAAAGCTGATAGCAGTTTCATGCTGAGAGTGATCAACTGGTGAACGAAATTGCAGAACCATGAAGATTGCAGGAGGTTAATCCTGAAGATCAAGGCGTGGCTTCAGCTTTCACACCTTAGATAATGAAGAATCGATCAAGCGAAAAAATCATTTAAGTAGGCTTGAAATTTCAAGTCAGGAATTCAAATATGAATCTCTAGGCCTACCAGTACGTCCAATGAGCTGTAGACCCCTAAGATTATAAAGACATAAAGGCTTTTCTTTTTAAAGCAAAGCCTCTTGGAGGCTAGCATCCCCGCAGGGGGAATACTGGTCGACAGGAGCACTCTTGAAGGCTAGCATTCTTTGGGGAGTTCCGCCCCCACGGACCCGAGGAAATTCCCGCAAGGGGAATGCCGATCGACAAGAGCACTCTTGGAGGCTAGCATTCTTTGGAGAGCGCCACCCTCACGGACCCGAGGATAAGGGGGGCGCCGTGAGGTTCCCTCCTGGGATGACAGGTAACAACTCTGATTGGATCTGGACTACACTTTGGACAACGAACTGGATGCTTTGGGCTGGCGGATATGATGGTTTGGACCTAGTTGCTTTGCACAGTAGCGCCGAGGTGACACTCGTGTGTGAACGTTTCCAATTCAACTATCATACCGTCTCCGTCCCGGTAAAACCTTGGCAGGCCTCGGAGTACGTTCCAAAGTTCGAACCATTGGGTTGGTGGAAGAACATTGGAAGGATGTACGTTGAGAGGTTCGTCGAGGTGCTCACAGCAGGTGAGCCGCTGCAGGAAGCTTTGGAGGGGACGGAAGAACTGGCAGCTCAAGACGTAGTGACTCTTCTATGAGCATCATTACGACTGCTTGCTGCGCTTCTATGCCCCGTCGAAAACCCCAGCACGGCAAGCCCCCAGTGTACTGGTGGTCAACTGAAATGCTGAAAAGCGAAGGGAGTGTCACAAGCTTCGACGTGAGGCTCAACGGGCGCGGAACCGTGACGAGGCGAGCAACCGCGCAGCAGCATGTAATTTGGCCAGGAAATGCCTTCGTGAATTGATTAACAATAGCAAGACTCGCTGCTGGCAAGACCTAGTGGACAATGTGAACAAGGATCCGTGGGGCCTTGGCTACAAGCTAGTTATGCCGAAGCTTGGTGCCCTACGGAAGCCTTGTATACATGATGCGGAAAAGATGGACGAGATAGTGAGGGCACTTTTTCCCGCCCATCCCGTCCGTGTTGACACTGTCTATGGTAAAACAGCAGTTGAGTGTCCACTCTTCACACAGCCGGAACTGGATGAGGCAGTCCTCTCATTGAAAGCGAGGAAGGCTCCAGGTCCAGATGGTGTTCCAGCTGAGGTGTTGTGGCTTGTCTATCACCATTGTCCTGACTTGCTGCTCACTACATTCCACGCTTGCCTACAGGACGGGGTTTTCGCGGTACGATGGAAGGTGGTGAGGCTCGTGCTGATCAGCAAGGGGAAGGGAAACCCCGAATCGCCATCTGCATACCGGCCGTTATGGATGCTAGACACGGCTGGGAAGGTGCTAGAGAAACTCATCAAGGGAAGACACACTGACGCGATTCGTGCTGCTGGGACTTTTCTCCTCGGCAGTACGGCTTTAGAGCAGGACGTTCTACCATTGATGCGATTGCAGAGGTGGTGAACGCGGTCCAAAAGGCAGAGGCATACAGTCACATCAAGCGACGGATCGTCCTGTTGGTGACACTCGACGTCAGGAACGCTTTCAACTCCTCTAGATGGGAGGATATTCTGGATACGCTGGAAAACTCTTTTCAAGTTCCAGAATATTTAATGCGGCTTTTGAGGAACTACCTAAAGGACCGAAGTCTGCTCTAGGATACGACACAGGAAATTTCATCGGGTGTTGCCCAGGGATCTACCCTTGGTCCGGACCTGTGGAACGTGTCTTACGACGGGCCACTGAGACTTGAGATGCTAGGTGAGTCGCGCTTGGTCGGCTAAGCGGATGATGTTGCGGCTCTGGTCACTAGACGCACCGTTGAACAGGCGCAACTCTGGCTAGGTATGCTAATGTGCCGAGTGAGGGACTGGATGACTGCTCGCGGGCTCAGTTTAGCACTGGAGAAAACCGAAGTGGGCATCTTGACAAAAAAGAGAATCCCTAGAGTAAAGATGATCAGTATTGGAGATATGCTAATCGAAGCCATCGGTGAAGTACTTGGGGCTACTGATCGACTCAAAGATGACTTTCTCTGAGCAAATTAAAGTAACGGCCCGTCAATAAGACGCCTCTTGATGAGTGCTGTACGGTCAGTGCTACTGTATGGAGCAAAGGTATGGGGCGACGCTCTCAGCAAGGAGGTATACCGAAAACGATTGGCACAGGTACAGAGAAGAGGAGCACTGAGGATTGCATCTTCGTATCCGACAGTCTCTGATCCGGCGGTGAGAGTTTTTGCAGGCATGACACCTGTTGCCCTCCTTGCTAGAGAGTGCTGCGCTATTTACCTGCGCCGAAACGAGGATGCGAGGGAGATGGTTGTCTGCGACGAGGGACAGCGCTCGCTCAACGATTGGTAGCGATCTTGGGTCGATTGCTCGAAGGGAAGGTGGACTGCGCGCCTCATCCCGAATATAACACCGTGGCTAAATCGTAGGCATGGTGAGACTGACTTCTATCTGACCCAGTTTATGAGCGGGCATGGGTGTTTTCGATCTTACCTACACAAGATTGGTAAGTCAGGGTCCCCCGATTGTCGGTTTTGCCCAGGAGAGGAGGACAATGCCTGCCATACATTTTTTGCGTGTACAAAATGGGTCAGGCTGCGAAGGGAACTCTACAGGGAGACGGGAGAGCTCTGCCTGGATAATATAGTTGCAGTGATGCTCGAATCGGTTGACAAATGGAACCAGGAGGCACATTATGTTCGGGCAGTCCTAAAATATAAAAGGGACTCACAGCAGCCGAGGGCGCTGGGGCTGGGTCGCTTTTCTGGCACTTCCTCTTTCACTCTCCCCTCCCACTAGGAAAGGGATCTCCCAGCTTGAAGGCGGCTCACGGCGTAACAAAACGAGACTTGTCCCGAAGTAATGGGTCGAACGGTTCTTGGCTAGGTTCTCAGGTTGACAGGAGATGTGTTTAGTGAGTAGTCCAGTCACCTTTTTTGCGAGCATGGGAGTCCTACACTCTGTGTGTAAATGGCATCCACCTCACTACCACAAAAAAAGTCATAGCTTACAATGCACAAAACATAGAATATAATAATCCTACGATGAAAATTATGATTGATCAGAAAGGTTTGAAATTGAACGGATGAGATAAAATAAAATAACGAATGCATACGCCATACCTATGAATAGAGATAGCAAGCTCAAAGAATCAATTACTTGAAAATAGAACTTTTAGAATTGATCCTGCAAAAGCAAAAACGTTTTTGATATAATTTCTGACGATATTAAATTGTGCTTGTAAATTGACATCCAACGTTGACATAGTTGATCTTATTCATTTGCAAAAAGTGGAAAAACTTGGCACTTACATTCCTATGACTTCACGCACTGCATTGAAAATTTTGATCATTTCCTTTTACTCTTATCCAAAAGTTCTATTAATAATATTTGCCATAATACAAATCTTGAACTACGTGCAGTACTTTTTATTTAAATACACATTCTTAAAAACATATTTTGTGTTTTTTTAAATATTTTTTTCATATGAAAATTATTAACTACATATTGCTTTTAAGTTGAAAATTTTTCAAGGCTATTAAAATATTAAATTTTAAAATTTTAAATTATAGGCAATTTATCGACGAAGTTTTTCTATTGAATGTATATTATATCTCTAAAACCATTTTCGTTATTCAAACTAGTTCACCAGAAAATTAAGGGAGAGTTATGAACGCATTTCGGAATATTTTTGAATTTAAAAGTGTGAAGAAATAAATATCGAAGTCGTAAATGCTACACATAAAAAGCTGATTGAAAGAAATTTTTAATTTTTTTTTTCCATTATCGTACATAGTAATTTTATATATAAACACTCTACATTTTAAAACTTTACATTTAAAATCACACGTATCAAACCATTGCTTGTAATTTGAAATCAACCACAAAAAAAGAAAAAAATATATAAAAATTCAACTTGAACACCCAGTACAAGAATAACGTATGGAAGACAAAGTATTTTAACATATGATACATTACAATTACTACATGCAACTGCACATTATAAGTAACTTACTTTACAAGAGTATTCGAAATAAAAGATGGATATTGCACTTTTCTCAACTTTTTAGCCCTACTCATTCTCTATTTCGAAATAATTAAAGAGTGTATATTTTTCAATTTTCTCGAATCGTTGGCTTTATAGACATATGTAAGTAGATAATGAATGCAACACAAAATATGTCAAATTGAATTCATTAGTTTGCTTGTATTTAAGTACGTCTTGCTTGAGAGAAGGAATATAATTGAATCGTGTAATTTTAAAACAACACATGTCACATTTTTTTGAAAATCCAATTTCTGGACAAATTTTATTCCATTGGGGTCTAGCTGATTGTTGTCAAAATACCACACTTGTCCTTACACTCCAATACTATTAGACAAGAGTGTTAAAATACGGTATGGTTTTAAAATCACACATCTTCAAACTGTGTCTTGTTTTAAAACTTTGAGGAACGGGACAAATGGAGAGGCTATGCTCATATAAGCTCCATAGAAAATGATATGACCTTTGAGGAACGGAACAAATGGAGTGGCTATGCTCATATAAGCTCCATAGAAAATGATGCGACCACCTTCTGAGGATGATTGTCATTTCATTTCCAATAATTTCCACAATTTCTCCTCTCGAGAGCCAGATTGTCAATTTGACGACTAACATGGACGCGAAATTTACCTGGCGCGTGAGATACAATTCGGAATTTAGTCGTTTTTTCGGTTCGAGAACGTGTCCGGAGGTACATATTGGCTGTAGTGAAAGTAATATTACACCCGGTTTAGGGATAACAACATTTTAAGGAGTGACATTGTAAATCGGAGCGAGGAACTCAATTAAAAGTGTAATGTGCGTTATTGCTAGAAAACGATGGGTTATCGATACGAAAGTGTTTTCTATCCTAAGTGGCCATAATGCTTTCATTAGTTTGCTTGTATTTAAGTACGTCTTGCTTGAGAGAAGGAATATAATTGAATCGTGTAATTTTAAAACAACACATGTCACATTTTTTTGAAAATCCAATTTCTGGACAAATTTTATTCCATTGGGGTCTAGCTGATTGTTGTCAAAATACCACACTTGTCCTTACACTCCAATACTATTAGACAAGAGTGTTAAAATACGGTATGGTTTTAAAATCACACATCTTCAAACTGTGTCTTGTTTTAAAACTTTGAGGAACGGGACAAATGGAGAGGCTATGCTCATATAAGCTCCATAGAAAATGATATGACCTTTGAGGAACGGAACAAATGGAGTGGCTATGCTCATATAAGCTCCATAGAAAATGATGCGACCACCTTCTGAGGATGATTGTCATTTCATTTCCAATAATTTCCACAATTTCTCCTCTCGAGAGCCAGATTGTCAATTTGACGACTAACATGGACGCGAAATTTACCTGGCGCGTGAGATACAATTCGGAATTTAGTCGTTTTTTCGGTTCGAGAACGTGTCCGGAGGTACATATTGGCTGTAGTGAAAGTAATATTACACCCGGTTTAGGGATAACAACATTTTAAGGAGTGACATTGTAAATCGGAGCGAGGAACTCAATTAAAAGTGTAATGTGCGTTATTGCTAGAAAACGATGGGTTATCGATACGAAAGTGTTTTCTATCCTAAGTGGCCATAATGCTTTATTTGTATTTAATGCTATTTTCTTGTTCTGTGAAGTGTTGTTTGCAATAAAACCATATTTACGAGTGCATAAGCGTTTGTTTACTTTCTTGTGACAATCCATTGGGTTCCCCTTAACTAGCTTTAGAATCACGGTCGCAGGGGTAGGTGCAAAAAGACACGTAGTTTGGCAGGCGGTCGCAGGGGTAGTTGCTACAACGTGTACACATGGATGTCCACTCCGGTTTTATCTTGTTCCTCAAAGGATATGACCACCTTCTGAGCATGATTGTCATTTCGTTTCCAATAATTTCCACAATTTCTCCTCTCGAGAGCCAGATTGTCAATTTGACGACTAAACATGGACGCGAAATTTACCTGGCGCGTGAGATACGATTCGGAATTTAGGCGTTTTTTCGGTTCGAGAACGTGTCCGGAGGTACATATTGACTGTAGTGAAAGTAATATTACACCAGTTTTAGGGATAACAACATTTTAAGGAGTGACATTGTAAATCGGAGCTAGGAGCTCAATTAAAAGTGTAATGTGCGTTATTGCTAGAAAACGATGGGTTATCGATACGACAGTGTTTTCTATCCTAAGTGGCCATAATGCTTTATTTGTATTCAATGCTATTTTCTTGTTCTGTGAAGTGTTATTTGCAATAAAACCATATTTACGAGTGTATAAGCGTTTGTTTACTTTCTGGTGACAACCCATTCGGTTCCCCTTAACTAGCTTTAGAATCACGGTCGCAGGAGTAGGTGCAAAAAGACACGTAGTCAGGCAGGCGGTCGCAGGGGTAGTTGCGACAACGTGTACACATGGATGTCCACTCCGGTTTTATCTTGTTCCTCAAAGTTTTAAAACGTGTCCGCATATATAGCGCGCAATTTTGACAGATAACACATTGTAACCTTAAAACCACCGTGGCGTCGACGATTTCTGCTGTTAATGATAAAATAAAAAGGAAAAAATGTGTTAAACAAGTTACTTACAAGTGTGAAACAATAAAAAAGACAAGGTTGACAAGTCTTTCATATATTAACTATTCAAATCAATGAGTACCAGCTGTGCGTACGGGCATTTGCAGGTGTATATATTATTTATTTAAAAAGTAAACGTTTGCTATTTGTTTGCCTTTGAATTTTAACGTGTTGAAATCGCTCTGTACTCTAAGCATGAATTACTCATTGTTGCAGTTTTAAACGACACTGTGCAAATTTGGTAGATGAAGATACTCGCGACGAGCTGTTTGAGCAATTCCGTAATCTGAATCCAAAAAACGAGCAAGATGTTTATTTGCAGAATCTTATGGAAATTAAACCTGTAGTTCGGCGACGACCACGTGATGAGAACGGTAGTAAACATAAAAAATTTTCATGTGTTTATTCTATAAACTCTGTTTCTGGTCGATGGAAGTATGTTAACAGATGTTCATGAAGCTTTACTGTGTTACATTTGAAAGAATTTGCAGGGTTAATAAATTATTAACAATAGGAAATTATTAACAATAGGACAGGGTGCACCCCGGAATGCTGCTAGGCTTATACATTATGACAAAAAAGTACCCGGAAATTGCAAATTCCACGCAAAATATTTAATTATTTTTCCAATCCTCAAAACACTTTCCATAAGCACTTTTTGGGATGGCCTTCAGCTACTTCAGCGAGTTTTATTTTACATTGTGACAAAAAAGTACCCGAAATTTGCAAATAACACACAAAATATTTAATTATTCATCAAAATCACACGAAGCCCAATCCGGTAAATACGGTAGGTGATCGATGGTATTTATTGCGTTTTTGGCTTTAAATTCGGTCACAATCAAAAAAATTATACAATCACAAAAATCGCAACGCACTACTCAGGTGTAAGCAAACTGGTTGACAGATCTTACTCATATTTGGCATAGTAATTAAGGACAGCCCTACCAACTTAACAAAATGCATTTTTTGAAATATCAGTTATCCGGGAAATTTAAATTATAATTTCCGAGTACTTTGTTGTCACAATGTATTTCAGGGAAAGGATACTCTGAATTGATGGCTTCGCCTAAATAGGCCTGCTTTACTTGTCAAGTTTTTGGGTGCTAATCAGATTTGAAGGGTTTTGTAAAAATAATTTTACATGTTCTTGCGCCTCCACTGCCACCCCTACATCGATAATTTTAATAATGGATTGTTAAAGATCTCATCAAGACCTTTCATTTGATACCCTACTCGACTATCTATGGTGAAAACATTTTTTAAGGGGTCACATCATTATATGGGAAGAACCCCCTAAAATCCTTTGAGCTTTTTGACTATTAAACTTTTATTAACCAGCAAGTTCTGAGCTGCTCACAAGATTTGTTGACTCTAGTTTCTCTACAACCTGAGAAAACTTGCAGTGACACACTGACAGACGGACGGATGGAGAGGTACCAATTTTAATAGAGTAATTGTAAAAAAATGTTTTTCAAAAACTATAAAATTTACATTAAAATGTTCATTCATTGTATATGGCAGTGCTATAAATACTCCAACATATTTCGTGTATACACTTCAATATAGCGCTTGCAGTTTACGAACACTTGGAAAAAAATGTTGCGGGAGTCTTTACGTAAGAAGTAAGTATTATACCCCTATGATATTATTTCTCTCACCGTTGGCATTACTGTCTAGATGTACATATCTATAAGACGTCACGAAGCCCGAGATTCGCGTGCATCGTTGTTGGAAAGTAATCCGTTATCTTCAACTGGCTGGAAATTTTTTTATAATTTTCGGGAATTTATTCTTGATTGGGTAAATTTGTAAAATTTTTACTGCCATTTATGAGTGTATCTGTGCATCAATGGATGGGGGAAAGTTGGCTCAGAACACTTTGAAATGGTGAGGCAAGTGTCGCTTCGAAAAGAGCAGGATTGCATTTTCAGTGCACGAAAGTTAGATATTTTAACCCTTTGGATCCTGATGGTACGTTTGTGTGCCACTTAAAGTTTAAACATCCCTAACATTTTCAAATTAAAGGTTGCTGGGTTTTGGGTCTTTAAGCTTACTGAAATGCATTTTAAAATGTTTTGTTACGTTTTTTTGTTGTTTGTGTTTGCTATACTGTTATTTGTGAGTTGTAACGCAGCCAATCTGAAGTGCGTAGTTGAGTGGTGCACGACATTGAGTGATGAGCTTTCGAAAATATTCAAAATAAAACCGAACTGAAGTATTTGCGTGCTTAAACTTGTGGTAGGTAAGTATTTATAAAAAAAATTTTGATATATTTTTAAGGGTTTTATAAAATAATTTTACAAAAAACTACTAAAATCGCGACCTGTCTGTCCGCTTGTCCTTTTGTCCGTTCGTCCGTGTGTCACAGAAATTTTTCTCGCAAACGATATGAACTAGAAACATCAAATTTTGTATGTAGGGGTAAAGTGGTGCCCTCTTCAAAACTAAACTTCAAAAAGATTATATAATATATTGAAGAGAGGTCTCCCCATATAGGGGAGTGGCCCCAAAAAAAATTAATCAAAGATAGCCGATATGGGTGTCAAATGAAAAGCTTTGATGATAAATTTTCTAAGCAGGTCTTAAACTGACATTTCTTTCTTCAGGGAGCGCACAAGAAGGGGAAATACACGAAAAATTGGTGTGCCTCCCTCGCGATTGGACACCTGTGATCTAAAAAATCTGGAAAAAATTATGGAGGTAGGTGTTTATGAGTACAATAACAACAAATGCCTTAGAAGTAAAAATTCGCTCAACTTTGTAAATAATGGTATGATCTTCAAATCTTACGTTTTACCCAATAAAATCGTATGGATGCCCTTAAACTCAACGAAATTCGATATTTAAGTAGTCTTACAAAATAACGTAACACACTGTAAGTTTGATGAAAATCGAACTTTATTCATGGAAGTTATAGCCATTTGAAATTTCTCCAATTAGAACAACAATAATACATGATTTTGGTATTTTATGAACTACCTACATAGAGAGACCTGAGAACTACTTTGAATTACGAAATTTGCCGACCAAAAGCAACAAAAAAAGTGCATTCAAATACTCGTCAATTGTCTAGGCCCCAAATTATACGAGATCCTCTCATGTCTTATGGCACTAAATCCATCAAAAACGCTGGATTACAAAAGCCTCAAAAAACTACTACACGAGCATCTAAGCTCAAAAGCTCGTGAAATAGCTGAGCAACATAAATTTTCACTGCGCATCCAGCACGAAAGGGAATCTATCAGCAATTTCCATGCTGGTTTACGCCAATGATGCTGACATAAGAGAAAGACTTCTATAACAGGACGCTACCAAAACATTCAATGATGCCACTAAATTTTAGAATGAAAGGTCGACTCAATTGTAGGAAGGGATTGAATTCAAAAATTAAAAATAAATATCCCATCATTACATCAGGCGGACACCAGTGACATTTCCAAAAACAAGTGCAAGACACTTCTAAATAAATGGGTTCAGAATTCGAGGGCATATTTACACAAGGAGTCGAGAAGATCCCAAACTACAAATGCTCATTCGAATTGAAAGTGGATATTTCACCAGTCTATATGTGGCCTCGACAAATCCCCTACGTGCTAATGAACAAAGCAGATGAGAAGCTTGACCGTTTAGAGCAAGCTGGCATCATAGATAAAATCATTCATCCGAAATGGACTGCACCCATAAATCCTGGACCAAAATGTGAATTTTTTGTCTCCAAATATCCGTGTAGGACTTGGGTGCCAATTGTCTGGCACAAGTGTCAGCGAGCTATAAACAACACCGAACTCAGCTAACTAGGTTCGCTTAACGACGGCGTACCCGTATGATCATAAGAGGCAGGCCACGAAGCTGCACTACAAAATATTTATCACGCGTACTATACTTTACGATACGTACCGATCAATTTTATTATCTTTAGAAATGTTTTATTATGTGTCAATTAAGCTACTCTACAGTAATTCAACATTTTTTGTCTCCTTAAAGTTAGCGGACACGGAGGCTTGAGACAAACGCAAACATTCTTCAAAAACAACCGTTACTTTCTCCGAAGAAGGTCGTTGCATTACAAGGGGAATGTCAAACCTAAAGATGTTAAAGCGACTGAAGTGAACCACTCATCTCTGCCTAAAGGATGGAAACTTGACGGATGTAGTTTACTTTACACTAGTAAAACAACAAACTAAGCAGTTTTGATGGGGTGACTACCTTATCTCTTCAGGAGCAGTCACTCCTGATCACCACGGGGCTGCTCGACTGCTTACGTTTATTACAAAAAAAAAACGGAAGCCTTCGTTTGGGTGCCGACTTCAAGGTAACAATAAACAACGTGATTGAGGATGGTGATTATCCTATACCAAGGATTGAAGAAATCTTTTCAAAGATGAGCGGTTGGAAATACTTCGTCTCTGGAAATTTTCACAGCGCATACTTGCACATGGAATTTTCGATGCTAAGCCCATACTCAAACGATGGCAACGTTTCATAGATTCCATATTGCAGGACTTAGAAAGCGTTTCATGCTTTTTCAACGACATTACCTTCCAAGGGTCAGCATGTATTCAACTTCTAACTAGGCTACAAGCCGCTCTGCAGAGACTTCGTTCAAACAATTTTCACGGAAACAAAAACAAATGTCTTTTTTTTCAATTCTATTGTATATCAAGGTTGCGTCATCGACAAACGGATACGAACAATGCCTGGAAAAGCATAAGCAATATCGAATGCAAGAACCCGAAGAACGTCCAGCAACTGTAATCTTCTTAGGGCTTATCAAATAGTATCACAAGTTCCTTTCAAACCTATCTAGCTGCCTTAAGCCATTTGAAGGCCTTCTTAAGAAGAGTAACCAATTCAAGTGGATAGACGACTGTGAACAAGCATTCCAAAAGTTGCAGAAATATGTCACAGTATAACAACGTTTGTATCCTTTAATTCTGGTTTTTCACTCAATCTTGCGGCCGATGAATCTCCATATGGGTTAGGCGCCGTGATATCCACGTACTCAAAAATGGAATGGAAAGTCCCATCGAATTTTCCTCCAAATTACTAAACCAAGCTGAAAGCAATTATTCACAGTTAGACCAGGGGTCTTATCAAATGTTTCCAATATTGTTATGAACGCAAAATAATATTACTTGCGGATCATAAACGGCTAACTAGAATAATGCATGCTGAAAATAACTTGCCATCTACATCCGCGTCCAGATTCCTTTGATATACAAACTACTAAAATACAGAAACAAAAAATAATCACAGAAACGCTGACTTTCTACTACAATCACCAATAGATTCGAACAATGAGGATTATGATACAATATTTCAAATTTCTCATATTTCAACACTCCCAGTAACCAAAAAGAAATCAAGCGAAAAACACTGAAAGATGAGGAATGCCGTAGATATTACAACGCACTACAAAGAAACGAAAATTGGCTACCCGACGAACCCCTATCCAATTTTTCAATGGAAGACGGATGCATATTCAAAGGGATTCCAGTGACGATATCTAAAATCTTGCAGGCTCGCATATTCTAGGAACAATACAAAGCCCACGTCGGAATCATACGTATGAAGGGTCTTGCTCACAGCTGTGCTTAATGGTGAAGAGTTGACAGTGACATCAAGGCGCTGGTGAAAGATTGTCGACTGCTGCGACTTCAAAACAAACCTAAAGAAAGCCGTACCTCACCCGTGGGAATATCCAACATTTCCTTGACTTTGCTCGCCCATTTTTCGATACCAACATTCTAATAATCGTGGATGCTTACACCAAGTAGTTTAAAACACGGTGCCCAAAAAGATTATAGCGTCATTAGTATTCTACGTGCTACCACTCACCTTAGTATCAGACAATGCCACAGCGTTCAAGTCAGAAGATTTCGAATCCTACCAAAAGTATAACAGGATTGTTCATAAATATTGCGCACCTTACAAACCATCATCGAACGGGCAAGCAGAGAGATACGTCCAAACAATTAAGTAAGGGCTACGAGCAATGATGAGTGACCACGGTGACTTACACAGTAAATTATGCAGATTTTTAATGCAATACCGGAAAGTTCCGAACTCAACAACCGGATTCAGCCCATCAGAACTAATGTTCAAACGTCAAGTTCAAACCAGGTTGGATTTAATGACGAGCGACACAGCCAGTAAGTTCAGAGAAAAACAAAATCCAGTAAATTCAAATCTGCACACATTCGACATTGGTGATAAAGTTTAGCCGCAATTCATAACAAGTGTCGCGTTACCGACGTTTGCCGATTATAATGCCATATATCATCGGCAAACAGAGTGATAGGCAATACGAGGTCCTGATAGCCAACCAAAGGCACACTCGCCATATCGACCAAATCAGACTCACCAATTGCGAAACTAATTTTAAAAACGAATACCAAGAGAAAGAATCACTTAACCAACACGTGACCGACCCGACTGACGTTACAGGCAAGCCTCATCCCAGATCTCCTGATATACATAAATGAAGCCGTGTATAGTATATTTCCACTATCCCGGGTACAAATAACCTAGCTTACATCACTGATGCAACCAAGAACCTTTTTTGGCCTTTTTGAACTTTACACTTAAAACTGCTTGTTCCTTTAGTCTGAGAAACTTAGTCCCCATAATTAATGCTAAACTTCAGGGAATACAGACGGAGCTGATTGATAGTGAGCTCCCGAACTATAATATCAAAAAATATCTTTACAGACTCGAAGATGGCAATTTCTCACATTGACATGAACAGATACAAGAAGATGAAAGTTTATGAAATCTCGAAGATAATCTTTAACAACCCACATAGGAGCTTCCGGTTTTTCTCGGTGCCCAGTCAATACAGTATCAAGGGCATGGATGAGGTGGACGAAAAAGAGAGTACACTAAATGACACCTTCCTACACGGATGCTGGCTGGACGAGGTACATGATTGCATCTTGGAAGTGATAAGGCACCACTGGAGGGAGGAGATAACTGTGGACTCAATTTAGCAATGCCTGCTGCATCTGGAAGGAGACATATCACCTAAAAAATCACAAACCTTGGTTTCACAAAAGCAATATATTTGGCAAGGCAATCAAGGTCATCAAAAGATGATTCCTTAATATGGCATATAATAAAAATAAACTCTTGAAAGTCAAGAAAAGCACCTCTGATCTCTGTGAACAAAGAAGCGAGAGAGTTGATTTCGACTTCTTTAAAACATTTAATAGTACGAAAGACATATTATTGAAAAACAACAGTATAACCAACGTACTAGTACTATGGAAAGATAATAAGTTTTCGAAAGAAAATGTCTTTGTACATGTATTGGGTTGCACAGAAGGCCTGAGACGGATTGGGAACACTATATGTCGAATAGAAGAATTTATCAAACTGCTCAAGTGACGAGAGTCAATATCTTCATATTGAGGCTTCTTCGAAATCATATCGTAAGATCTGTAACTGTGAGCGAAAATTCCTTGGATTTCACAGCCGTTCCACCCTACAGACGGGTATATTGTGACTTGCCTCGCTACTGGCTTCATTCCTCAGGAAGCATTCGTGTATGTGGGCATGAATTATATGTTTTTTATTCTGACGGCGTTCCAATCATGTATCACATATATAGACGGACCACCGATAAGAAGATAAAATATCCTCCGAATTTGAGTTCCCGAGACCAACGATTCCAATGAAGATACTCATTTGCTAGATACGTTGAGGCAGGTCGAGCTGAGACGGAGCAATCAAGGTATTGATGGTTGAATGACAATTTCTTAATTATTCGTGTTTATTTTCTGTTTTTGTTACTTATTTTTTTGAGTTTCCCGTCATAATTGCTACATTTCATATTGTGTGTTTATGTTAAAAATAAGGGAAGTTTCAATATTTGATATAGGTTTATATCATGTTTATTATATTAGGTTCAGGGATAAGGTTTAACGCTTAGGTTAGGAATATTGTGTTAGCATTGTATAGGGTTTTCCAGTAGGGACCTAACAATTTCGTATCTTTATATGAATGCGCCGTTATACTTTTAGGTAAATTTCTCGAGAGAAATTTACCTATTGCGGAGAGCATCATATATATATATATATATATATATATATATATATATATATATATATATATATATATATATATGTATATATATATATATATATATATATATATATATATATATATATATATGGGATATAACGAAATTTGTGACCACGCTAGAGGTTGCAATTTTGCTTCGATTCTCACCAAATTTTGAGGAAAGGTGTATGGGTAATTATCTCGGTTAAGTTCGTAAACCAGCTATATCGGCCGGCCAAAAACAAAATGGCGGCCATTTTAGACGAAAAATCGTGATTTCTGTTCTGACCAAAGTATAGCTCCGATTTGGATGAAATTTGGTACAAAGGTTCACTGATGTATGTGATGAATCTCACAATAAAAAATCCAAAGTCGGTACGGCAGAAACAAAATGGCGGCCGCTCAAAGGTCGAAAAACGTGCAAAATTTTGTTGTTGTAATAGTGGTCAAAGCTTTCAACAGATTTTCATGAAATTCGGTAGTTTGATAGAAATTATAAATATCTAGAGAATTGCGTAAAAAAACTGGATGTGAAGTTGCAAAAACCAAAATGGCGGCCAATTGAAAGTCAAAATTTCAAAGGCTTTTAAAAGTCGCAATTTTGATCCGACATATATGAAACTTGGTTTCAAGATAGACATTACTTACACCTATAGTCTTTGATGTTTTGGTGATCATGCATGCGCAAATTTCAAAATGGCGGCCGTTTAAATATGCGTTTTTTTCATGTTTTTGTGGCCCTCTAGCGGTCACATTTTCCAATGGATTTTGATGAAACTTAAGATTATGAATCTCTGTACTATGTTCTTGTATTTTACAGGAAATTATTTGAATTGAATGAAAAATAAAAAAGTCGAAAATTTAAAGCCTAATATTTTTATATTTTTAGCTGCCATTTTCTTTAAAAATTGAATTATTTTGCCCTGTCTAGAGTGAAACTCCTATTTGAACGAGATAGTACATTGATTGATGAGGTCCTAGCATACAAAGATTTAAAATAATCCAAAATCAAATGCATGCATTCAAAATGGCGGCCCCAAAGGTCTGAAGGCAAGCGCAATTCTCTATTTTAGTGCCAACTGAAAAAATGAATATTTTTCATGGAAACGTTCTAAATGACTTTACTTCAAAGAATTTATAAACCTGATCATTTTTAAGATATTGTAAAATATTTTTAACAATACCCTGAAAAATTATAAAATCGCGACTTGTCTGTCTGTCCGTCCGTCCGCCCGTTTGTTCGTGCGTCATAACGAGTTTTCTCGCAAACCACATGAGCTAGAATGAGGAAATTTTCTACGTAGGTCAAAAGTGGTGCCTCTTGAAATTTGCAGTGCAAGAAAATATTTTAAGGTATTTAAGGGGGGTCTCCCCATACAGGCGGGTCTCCCCATACAGAGGGGTGGCATACAATGTTTTTTATTTCTGTAACCCTCTAGCAGCCAAGGTTCTCAACAGATTCCGTTGAAACTTGAAATTATAAGTTATCAAGGCAAGTTAATTTAATTTAATTATGCAAATCGAATGACAAATAAAACAGTCGAAAATTTACAGCTTAATATTTTTAACAGCTGATTTCAATAAAAATCGAAATGACGGCCTCATAGTTCAGAAAAAAATTGAAAATGTATATATTAATGGCAATGCAAGTGCTGATTACACTTTTATGGAAATCTTTTGAAATTAACTATTTGAGCTATTTAAGTCAAAAAGTTATCACCTTTGTTTGACAACCACTATCAAATGTATAAATAGCAAATGTGAGAAGGGCGAAACGAGTATAAATATGTTTATAACAATTTATTACCCGCCGATTTTCAATATGTGATCCATACGTGTGCAACTCAATTTAATTAGCAAAATATTTGCGCCTCTATGAAGGGTCTCCAAATACGAACGGCGGCAGATCCTTTCTGTTAATAAATACCCATGTAGTGCTACAAAAATTGCAATAAGAAGTCCAGTAGTAGATAAGCCAATTTCTTTTTAGAAACCTTACGCTATATATGAGAAATTTACCTTTCCGGCTGGTGCTGCCAACGGGGATTTGTTTATTTAAAAAGTCAAAATTTTTACCATGGTAAAATTCACGAACCAGCAACGTTTGGAAATTATTAAATTTACAACCGAGATTCTGAGTCGGTGGTCGCAACTTTAAGAGCGCTTACTCTAACTTTCGGCCGTAATAATCGTCTCACGCGACAGGATAAGTTCGAGCCCAAATTTTCACTATTGGATGTTCTGGTACCAAAAAGACGTCATACCGCTCGAAGGAAATATCCCAACCGTAAGTGCATCGATTCAAAATGAACTAAATCAGACGATTCCAAGTCGCTCTGAAAGATTGGGTATCGCTCAAACGACACTATGGCGTATTTTGTGAAAAGATCTTGGCGTACATGGTTTAAAGATCAAATAAATTCAAGAACTAAAGCCACTTGATTATTCGAAACGCCAAAACTTCTTCAATTGGTCTCTGGCAAAGCTTGAAGAAAATGAAGAATCTCATCGAAAAATCATCTTCATTGGTGAAGCTCATTTCTGACTCAATGGTTTTATATTGTAAATAAGCAAAGTATGCCATATTGGTCAGCAAAATACCCACATGTGCTACTTGAGACACCGTTACATCCGCAAAAAATTACTGTTTGGTGCGGTTTTCATGCCGGAGGTTGGATTGGGCCATATGTTTCGTGGATGAAAACGGTCGTCATGTTATCGTCAATGGAGATCGCTATCGTGTAATGATGGAAGATTATTTGTGGCCAGAACTGGATGAACTTGACATCAACAATATGTGGTTTCAGCAAGACGGTGCCACTAGCCATAGAGCACAAAAAAATTTTGACAATCGGATGCAAACTGTGGTCGTAGTGAACGATCAAAGCCAGAGATCTACCATGGGAATGGACGTGTTTTAGGAAAGTCCAAGTCTATGCCTCTTGAATGTCATGAAAAATTGTACTCTCAAACAAAGTACTACATGTTTACACTTGACGAAAACTATACCAAGCCAGCTACAAGATAAAACCAAAATTTCAACAATCATATAAAAATGGTAGCCACATTAGGCGATCGAAGCTCGAAATCTGCACAAAAAATAGACGTATTCTAGAAATAGCCATTTCTGTGCCTCCTACATGCTAGATAAATATGCCCAAAACATTTTCCGACCGTCAAAATACTCGTTTGGGTTAAATGTTTAAACTAAAAATATCAAACCGAAATTCGCACGTTTAAGGGAAGAAAAATTAATTAAAGTTTTTGGGTAGTGACACGTAAAAAATTGGAAATTTCTCACCTTTCAGCCGCTACTACTGCTCTTAAATTTTTCCAAAGTACCATTAATTTATACATTTTAGAAAATTCAATATGTAAAAAAATATTAAAATATTGCAAATCGGTTGGAAAATCTGGCCACAGCAATGCCATTAAGGGAAAACTTTCCAACTCCTGACCATCAAAAAGTTACGAGTTCACTTATTAGATCACTTAGAAAAATAATTGCTGCCGTGTTTTGTTCGTTTACACTCATACATCACTTATCAGTAATGAAAAGCATTTTTTAAATTACTCATGACTTGACGTTTGTTTTTTCGCCACACTCATATTTTAACCCTCACATAACAAAGCGTTCTTCTGCAAAGAACTACAAATTTATATTCGACGTAAACAGAATATCAGCTAAAAAATGACATCAAAGTTTTGATAATCATATGGAAAGCGTGGTTGCAGTGAACGATTAAAGCCAGAGATCTGCCATCGAAATGGACGTGTTTCAGGAAAATCAATGTCTACGCCTCCAGAACGCCATAAAAAATTTTATTCTCAAACAAAGTGCTACATATTTACATTTGACGAAAACTACACAAAGCCAGTTACAAGATAAAACCAAAATTTCAACAAAATTGTGGCCATAGTGTCACAATCGATTTATTGAAAGGAAATTTTGATGAATCTGTTATCTCAAGAAATAGTCCGGTCGAATGGCCGCCTCGTTCATGCGATCTAACGTCAATGGATTTCTTTTTATGGGCTATATCCAGTCACTGGTATATGCCCACAAGCCAGCAACTTTAGACGAGCTCAAAGACAACACCCAACGTGAAATTGCCAACATTCCGGTCGAAATGTGTGCCAGAGTGGTGGAAAATCGGGTGCAAATAATTGGCCGCTATAAACGGGCTTGTAGTGGTCATACGACCAAGTCGAATTTAATTTATAAAATGTAACGCTTGCACTACACCTACAATAAATTTGAGCTCAATATCTCAAATATTTCTATGTTTTATTAATAGATAAAATTGTTATGTCCTTAATGGAAACCCCTTTATTTGTATAAGATAAAGTTGTTGATTGAATTCGATTATAAAATATTAGGTGGAGGATAGTTCACTGTTGTGTAGCAATTTTAAATAATTTCTGAGTAGTGTTGATTGGTTTTTCCTTCTTTTTCCAATTGAATCATAAAATATGTAATAATTTTAATTAATTTGAATCTGCTATTGTTTTTTTTTTTAATTGAATGTATTTCATTGATAACGTATAAATTTAGACAGCCATTTTGGTCATAAAGCTTTAGTATTTTTATTGTTTTTAATTTGCTTTATATTCTTTGGAAGTTTATTGGTATTGAATAAAGCGCTTTTGACTTCACGACCTACCCTAACCCTCACTTCTAACACTCCCCTCACCCTCTATTCCACACACACACTGCTCGGTGGCGGCGCAAGGCGTGGGTGACCGCCTATGGCCTCGCGCTATAGGGGCCTCGCGCTTGAGAGCCCTTTCTACCTCAATAAAGTATCGATTACAGTTAAAGCTCTGAATGATTTAACTGAAATAGTGACCACGATCAACTCAACTACGGCATTTAGACGGATGAGACCTTCGGCGGCGATCATCTTGGCTTACAAAGCAGAGTACCGTAAGCATTTCTATTATTTTGTTGTGACTGAGAATGAGTAATATTGTGTTGAAGATTTGAAAATAATAACTATTAATTTAATACATAGTGATTGTTGATAATACCGATTTCTTCAAAAAGAATTTTTAAATAGAACTAACTGTAGACATGTGGAGTGACTGTAGGTATGTTCGTAAAACAAAATTATTATTATTATTATTAATAGGTTCAACATCTGCTAAACGACGTTCGTCATGTCACGCCCGGGTTCCAAGGGAGATAGAGATATCGAGGAAATAATGAGAATCTGGGTCCGCAATAAGACAAAAGAAAGCTGAAAGGGTCTTATCAGATCAGTCTTTAGGTTCAGGATTAATGAATTATCTCTAAAAAAGAAACATCTCATAGCAACAAAACCAGATGAATTGATTTCTTTGGCATCGGATATTGCAACAGCCAATCCTTCATTCAATTTGGAAAGTACTTCAGATGTATTGGGTAGTAAGCTACAGTCACAAGCAGAAATAGCATTAAGCTCCACCTAATCAGAGTCTGAGGTGGTGAGCGATTTTCTTGAACAACAAATAAGTTCTCGGTCAGTTATCGGTGATGAAAGCGACATTATCAAAGAAACGTTTATAAGGTCTAATTCAGGAATGTGATCGTTAAACCCTAACCGATTCTCAGTCCAATGCAGCCAAATAAACAGCGATGATGGTTATCCCAAAGAAAAAATAGATTAGATATTCATAATTGTCACGGCCAAGGGTACGACAATGGTGCGAATGTGGTAGGCATATAAAACAGAGTTAAAATTCACATTGTGAATATTGATCCGCGGGCATTTTTTTACACCTTGCGGTAGTCATAGTTGGAACCTGCTGTAATGCAGCTAATTCTTCCGTGGCAGCAAAAACATTTTTGGTTTTATTCAAAAAATTTAATTGTTATTTGCAAGATCAAGCAAATGCTGGGAGTTTATCAAAGGCAAATTAAAACTTACTTTAAAACCGTAATCAGACACAAGATGGGAGAGCAGGAGCGAAGCAGTCAAAGCCATATTATTCCAATTTGATGATGTTGTTGAATGTATCGAGAGCTTAAAAAATCACACAGAAGAGTCCGATACACTCAGTCATTGTGATTCAGTTCTAAATGAAGTTCTCAGCTAAGAGTTTATTATATCGTTACATTTATGGTATGCAATATTATCGCGAGTGAATATCATAAGCAAATTATGGCAATCCGTAGAAGTCCATTTAAGCATTGCCCTTGATCATTTGCATACATTCTGTGACTAGATCAAAGAATATCATCGAATTGGATTTTAACAATGCTTATCTGACGCTCATCGATTTATTGGAAAAAGTAATTATCACTTGCCAAAGGAATTTAAAAATAAAAAGTTAGCCAAAAAGAAAAGGATGTTCGCTTATGAAAGTAGTGATGAGACCATACAGTCTGCCAAAATTAAGTTCGAATCAGAGTTCTTTAATACTATGATTGCTTCCATAATAAGCAGTATGGATAAAAGGTTTCCATCTTTGAATCAACATTTTGCAGATTTCGATTTCCTCCATGATTTAAGCAAACTAAAATATATTCTAAAAAAGGATTTATTAACACATTGTCAAGACTCAGACACAGTTCTACGAGTGGATGAGCAGTGACACCCAATCACGCGACATTATGAATTGTATGAAGAACTGCAACCAATATGCCGAATTTGCCCGCCTGCATCGGAGACGTAAAGCAGCTGCTTCAATACATAACCGAGAGTAACTTAAAGGAAATTCACCCAAACATTTATATTATAATTTAACTTTTATCAACAATACCTTTAAGGACAGCTTCCGCTGTAAGGAGCTTTTCTAAATTAAAGCTATTTAAAAACTATTTTAAATACAATGGGTCAGCAAAGACTTTCAGCGTTAGGAGTTTTATCCATTGAGGCTGATATAGCATCTGAGTTGGACTACGATGCAAATATTAAGAAGTTTAAAAAAATTCTGTTTATTCAATTTTCACTGTTAAAGCCTAGCCAGCAAGTGGTATCATCTTGAAAAAGCAGGAATAGAATAGTCAGATAATAGAATTCTGTTCACAGATCTATAAAAGTAGTATGCAGTGTCCTACTAATGACTTCTTAATTTGAACTCACATTGAGAAAACACATGCTGATGATACTCTGATTAATTAATGTTAAAGCAAAAATGTGTGTTTTTGTACGAATTAAAAAATCTGTTTAAATTGTTTGATTTCCATGCTATTCTTCCAGTTGTGTCATTGTAAGGCCTCGCGGAGCTTATCTTGACCACATAAATTTTTGGCCTTGCGCCGCCGCTGACACTGCTAATATGTAACCAATAAGTAAATTAGTCGAAAGTCAATAGCTATGAAGCTACTCAATGAAAATAAAACGTAGTCGAGGAAAAATACCTCAAATACACAAAATATCACACTTGGCGATTACAGTATCGAGAATGTTAGCGAATTTATGCATTTAGGCACCAAAATAACGAAAACGGGTAACAAAAGAGACGAAATACGCCGAAGAATAAAGCTCGCAAATAAAATATTTTATTCAGATTTGACTATCTTGAAGACCAGTTGCATACACAGGAAAGCTCCTCCTTGAACTTGAAAACATAAATGAACGCATAGGCAGAGATAACGAAGAGGTTATCTCCACCTTGCAGTGAGATTTTGATAACGGTCACTTCAAGAGATTCAAAGCTTTTGAATTCGACTTTTTCAATATTTTGGAAACAAAAGGGTCTTCGAACCAATATCCCAGTGCCACCTGCCCCATCACATATAACCCTATCGTTTCTGACGAATTCAAAATCCTTGAATGTCATGGAGTGCCATGAATTGAGGTGGGTTTCAGTAAGAAGTATGCTGTCAGGCTTTTGCTTGACAAGGAACTCCATGAGACAGTCACGTCGATGTAGACTCAAAATGGAGTTGACGTTGATCGAGATGAGACGAATCCTATCCGTGGGAATGTGACTGGATGACTACTTATTTTGAGGCATTTGAAAGCTTTAAACGCTGAAAAACAATGTTAATATTAGAATCTAGTTTATCGATTCTCTCCGATAAGGAATTTAATTGCTGATAAATTTTAAGAAGCAGCTCATTATTGCCACTTACATTATTTATTTTATTTACATTGTCTGCTGGTACTCTCGTAGCAAGCGCAAATGACACCCCGGGCTCGACGAAGTTTGGTAGGTATCACATTGCGGTGTACTTGACCTTGTGTTGGAGCGAATTTTACCTTTGCATCTTGATACCGAGGGCATCTTCGATATGATGCTGGATGACCAGACACCGCAGTTCACAAAATATAATTCTTCTTTTGGCTCCACCGGAGCCAATTTGCACTCGCCGGGAGCATGGATATCCTTGCACTTTACACACCTAAATTTCATGGCGCAATTGGCTGCCGAATGCCCGAATCTTTGGCACCTGTAACACTGGTTGACCTCACTTTTCTGGAGGCATTCTCACCTCACCACACAGAAGTTCAAGTACCTTATTTTTTGTAGGCCACTTGAACTGCTTTTGCCGGAAACCTGGGCTAAGTAATAATGCAAGTTTTCACGCTCGACAATCGATTGCCTTGTTGCAAAGTCTTTAACGGAATAAATTCTATTTCTGGTGCAACTTCTTGAAGCACCTGAAGGAGATCGACTGTGTCCTCTCCGCAGTCCAGACCCTTCAATAAAAAGGTCTGGTTTCATTCGCTTTTCGGGGTGTATGTAAAATGCAGAATATCTCCAGAATTCAACGTACTTTTTGCTGCCTGAAAATCAACCAATGACTTAGTTCTAATTGTCAGTTTATCGGCATTGACTCTTTTGAAATTATTTAGCTTATTTTCGGCTGCCAAAATCCGAACCATATCTTTGCCAGCTTGTCCAAATACATTGATTGGTGGGACTTTTTCTTTCTTTTGATTAATCTTGAGGGACGGACCAGCAGACAAAACTTTTGGTTTTTTCTCCCTATCTTTAATTTTTAAGTATTCAATAAATCTATTATATGGCTTAGCAGTACAATAATCAGTTTATTACCTGGATCCTCTTCAATACTCATGGTATCTTCTAGTCAAGCTAGCGCTGCATAATAATTCGTGCTGACGTTTGCTCCGGTTTTTCTTCGTTATTATCGTATCTTCGTTTCAGCCCGTTTCGCCCGTCATCGTTGTAATTAATTCCGTTCTGGTTGATGGCTGAATCCATCGGGCTTCTCCATCTCGTTACTTTTGCAGCGAGACTAGAGGGAATGTTCTTAAACCGGGACTTCCCGTGAACGTATTTTCACTTTCGATACCTCTTCAGGAAATAAATTTCAGATATTCGATAGATGTTCGAATAATTCGACTGTGATTTATTTATTTATTTATTCCATCTTATAGACTAAATAATCCAATAACAAAATGGAACGCAAAGAATAAATACACCAATATTTAAATGAAAAAGAATCATAAAATGTCGATAGTTGAAAGTTAAACTAGTAAGTAGTAAGTCTCTTAGTGCTAGGTAAGAAGAGGGGAATGGACCAAGCTCAAGATTATTGTGATTCCGTACTATTCTTAAAATTGGTGAATGGAAATATAAATCAGTTCTAGCATATGGGATAACGAAATAAGAATTCATCCGAGATGAACGAGATGTTTGTCGGAACCGCAGCTCAGAAAAAAATATTTTACGGGACTTGATGGTAGCAGCGTTTGTACAAAAAACATTGGTCTAAATAAGTTCGTCGGGATATTAGAGATGGAAGAGATAGGAAAGATAAATGACTTCCATAGGGCTGATACGGCAAATTAAACTTAAGGAAAAGCAAACGCGTGAACTTTCTTTGGACAGTTTCTAAAGAAGACACGAGATAGGAATATCAGGGGGACTAGATAACAGAACAGTATTCAAGCAAAGGGCGAACAAGACAAACAAATAGGTGGACAGAAGAAGAGATGCTATTGAATTTAAGTACATGTCTAAGGATAAACCCGGAAACTCTAGACGCCTTAGTAATCACATTTAAAATATGTGCATCAAATTTGAGTTTTGGATCAAAAGTGACTCCAACTTCTTTATGACTGAACACTTCAGAGAGCAAAGCATCGTTTAATATATAATTAAAATTAATAGGAGAGTCCTTGAGAGAAAGTCATTTTATGACATTTAGTAGTGTTAAGACATAAATAGTTTGAAGCACACCATTTATTTAGAGCATTCAGATCATTTTGAAGGAGCTGACAGTCTAAATGGGATTTGACCGCTCGAAATACTTTGAAGTCATCAGCATACAAGAGGCAAGAGGAATTAATTACAAAGGGAAGATCATTTATGAACAACAGAAAGAGAAGAGGCCCAAGAATTGATCCTTGTGGAACGCCAGATGAAGGATAAAAAGGACTAGACGTAGTACCAGAGAGACTTACACGACAGGGACGACACGATAGATAAGATGACATCCAAGATAGAAGAGCACCCGAGATGCCATAAGCTTCAAGCTTACGACAAAGAAGTAAATGATTCATAGTGTCAAAGGCCTTGGAGAAATCTGTGAAGATCACATCAACTTGCAGTTGGTTATCCAAAGCTCTTGCAATACTGTTTGTGAACTTCATTAAATTAGAGGTAGTGGAGTATCCTTTGAGAAAGCCAGGCTGCTCTGGAGCAATAATAGGAGCTAATAAGTTTGAGAGTCGATTATGAACCAACTGCTCAAGTAACTTTGGAAAGCAGGAAAGCAAGGAAATAGGGCGATAATTGGAAACTGACGTAGGATCACCACTTTTAAAAATAGGCACAATATTAGCTTTTTTCCAAGAGTTAGGGAAAGTACCAGTACCCAAACTTAGATTGAAGAGAACCAAACCATCCGGCCCAAGGCTGATATTAGGATCAAGAGCATTGATCAAAGCTTCGACTTCAGATGCATCTGTACATATAAAGGAAATTGGGAAGGGAAGATCATTAGGTAAGACAACAGGATGCACAGCTGCAGCGGGAGAAGAAAAAACTGAAGAGAAATGGTTTTCAATTAAAAAAATTATTTTCAATTGACTTTTGTGAAAAATTAATGACAGAAGCAATTAAAACACGTCTACACGCAACGAGTGCTAGACGTAGAATCTTCAATGGCGAATTCGAGACAATCATGAGCTGTATGAAATTTTTGACGAACCGGAGGTCAATGATTGTAAGACTGCGGAAGCTGCAATGGGCTGGACACATGAAGCGTATGGGCGAACAACAGATACCCAAAAAGGTATTCGTTGGGAGAACTGAATGCCGGAGACCAGTGGGGAAACCGAGGAAACGCTAATCTGACTCGGTCGATGAAGATAGTTCATCGCTGCTCGGATTTCGTTATTGGAGGACGCGGTCAATGGACCGAAACAGTTGGAGGCACTTTTTGCAGGAAGCGAAGGCCCGAGAGGGGCTGTAGTGCTAAGAAGAAGATGAAACTACTATACTTTTCATAAGGTCAAGCACGCCCCAACATAAAACTGACGTAGATGCTTGGCCGCTTCCCGCCTTTCTCCGGAGAAAGAATCGACCACACTGACGTACGCGGGTATGATTCCTACTCGAAAAAAACTCCTTTTTCGACTAAAGCTAGTTCCGCGTAAAAAATTCGGATTGGCTCTACAGTACGTATCACCTTGGCAACACATCTCAATTTGAAAGTCTGAGTATGTACGATGAACGGCATCGCCCAATCATTAAGTGCAAATTATCGACTGGACTTATATTGGTCCAATATTTTTCATAGCATATTCTTTGTAATTTTCGAAGTGACACAATGATCTTCACAAATACATAAACGCATATACGAGTACACTTGCAGCTATAAAATATTGCATACTTTGTATTAAAAGTTCAGGTTGATCATTATTGTTCAGATCTAATTTAACCTATGAAGGATAATGAAGGAATAATTTTTAAGAAATGTACAATATTTTCTGAAAAAATATCAATAGCTTGAGCAATTTCAATTCGAAAAACGTGATTAAAACATATTGGCGCCAGGAAGTAAATGCAATAAATTATTTTGATAACCTTGATTTTCCTATTTTTCCAACTAGTTTAATGAATTCAACTTCTGCAAGAGAAACTGAAACGTCATTCAACAAATACACTAAATATTATCATCAGCAATTATTTTAATTATACAATAATTCATACGCATTATAAACTGATTAAAAAAGAATTGATAGTTTATAAGATTTTCAACCTTTTCCACGATAGCGTTGAGTTGAACCCGTCCCGTTGTTTTTCCTCAAAAAAAAAAACGAGCGGATCATTGAAATTCTAGAATATGTTAAACAAATCGTTTTCTATTAATGAACAAGTTTTTATTGCACAAAGTTTGCTTTGCTCATAATAATTAGTCACAACAATTTTTTTTAAAGATTTTGGAATGTTTTTTTTACTCCTACTTTCAACTCGTATTATCTTTAAGCCGCAAAAAACCAATTTAAGTAGACACAAAAACATCTAAACAACAGAGAACAAAATGACAAATGAGTAAAATACTGCAAACTTCATCCAAAAATATTGAATTGCACACATAAAAATAATTCAATGCATAAAACATCTTCAAAATTTCATCCTCAACTGCATTACAAGGCAGTTGCTTCAACTAATTGTAAGTAAGATCAAACGTGAAGAAATGCATAATGCAATTAAAGTGATGAAAAGATATCATTCTGAAAGCCAAAGAATCCATTCTATACTAGACACCGTTTTTATTCTTACCTAACTACTACACACACTGGTCTATCCAACCAATATACATGGAAAAGAAACAAAAAAATATTGCAAATATTTTAAAGCTAATTGTGTTTTTAATGATTTCAAGAAAACTGTATGCTAAAATGTTTAACACACGAAAAAAGCTTGTTTACAATGTCCTTGGCATAAAAAGAACTATAGCTAGATTAGTAAAAGATATCCTAATAGAAAACAAATTAATGTTTTACAAAAACATTCATTGAGGTCGTCCGTTTACTTACATCCTAATCATACAATTATGAACGCGAAACAAGGAATAATGTTAATATATTTGTATGGAATAATAGCAATTATTCATGTTTAGTTACAATCTAACGGAAAAAAGATGTTAACAAAAAAGACGATAGAGCGATTTATATTTCATCTAATTGTAAGTCAAGTGAGAATGAGAAGGGAAAGCCAATGCTTTATTGCTGACGTTACTGTTGTACATAATATACTAATATTCTAATAATGCGTATGCAAAATGACTTTTTAAATGCACGAAAATAAGTTGTAATTAAAACCTAGTTCACCTAACACAAATTATAGGAAGCATTCCGAATATTGATTGAGAAATTTCATGTTATTCCTAATCAAAATTATTATCTAATTAACTAATATTACATCCAACGAATAACAGTGAATTAACGATGCTCGTTTTTTTTTCAAATTTAGCAATAAGAATAATTCGAACGAGTTTGAATTGATCGAAAACTTTCAAGAAATCGGTTTTTGAAAACTTAATTCTTGTTTCGTAATTCGTTTGACCTAAAACTTAGTCCATAACAAAACAAGGAAGAAATGTTCAACCCAAAAGCAACTTAGAATCTAAACTTATTAGTAAAATAACACATTTTTGTTTTTTAAAAGTTTCTGATCATTTTGTTCAATATGAAAAGCAATATTTTTTATTTTTGCTATTTCCACAAGGCATAGTAGGACCTGCTAACATTCATTCTTCATAGTCTGGAAAACAGCGTGAAAAAGCTTTTACATATGATTTTGTTTCTTTAGCTTGATTGTTGCTTGTTCTAGAATTTTATAATTTTTTGTTTGCAAAACACAACCACAACATTAGAACCTTATTCTGGAAGGTTTAATTTGAATATTATTTCGCCAGATAAATTGTGAAAACACCTAATATTCAACGCTAATTATTTAGTTTGTTGCTTTCGAATTATGCACAAGAAAAAGTCACTCATACAAATGAATTAAAATATTTTATTAAAGAAGGACAACTAAATAAAAATTCGTAAAAAATGGAATGACATATGAGTTTTCTATTAAAGAAATGGATTTAAAATGTTTTAATAAAATCTATCACATTTAACATTGCTCACATCCCACTGTGCCTCGCAAATAGTTTCGCTAGGGTCTAAAGCAATCTACAAACACTCGCTATAGAAAAACTTGTTGCTTTATCAGAAAGAAACCTTTTGAGTTTTCCTAAACTCTACAGTTTGCACGGATAACAACACTATTGTCATCAAAGTGTAATCTTTAGTCCATTTGTTACAATTTCTATTAATAATTTACGTGTTTTTGTTTTCTTTTGTTTGTTTTTGGGTTCAGTTTGAAAGTATAAAGAAACTTTTGCCAAAATACCTAATCTTTGTTACGTATGAAAAAACCCTTAGGATAAGTGTTAAGAAGATAGTAGGATAGATTGAAGAAGCAACAATTACACCACATTTAGATTTGTTTCTTGTCAAATTAAAAATATTTCTCTCTCAGCATCTCTAAAATTAGAATTATTTAGTTTACACACTACGCAATAATGATAGGAGATCTCCTTTTTGTTAGCCTATAAAATACCTTGAAACACTGTTTGTTTAAAAAATGAATATGTAATCATACGTTTTTCTGTTTCACGATTTGTTTCTAGCAAATTTGATTACGTTATGCATAAGTAAAATATTGGTAATTATAAAAAGTCTTTAGATAAACGTGTCTGTTTTGTTTCTTGTGTGGTTCTCTATTTATATTGTACATCTACGTGTAACATGCAGGTTACTACTTTTCCCCAAAAGGTTCGCGTATACTCATCATTTTTAGAATGAATCTTCATACACATATGGCGGTGTGAGATTTGATTTAAATTATTTGCTGGAACGAATGAGAGGATTTTTTGTTAAATTACAGTGTACATATCCCACTACTACATCCACAAGTTATCTGTTTGTTAATATGTATATCTATATGCGTTCTATATGCATATGCATGTTAAAAGTACGACGACACATCGAAGACGAAAATTTAGATTGCTTTTCTGTAACTAGGAGTAGTAATAGCAGTAGTTGCCTTGTAGTAGTAATAGTTGGTAGCATGTGTGATTTATCTCCCCCACTGATAACAGCTCCTTGTTGATAATAAAGATTAGAATATTAGCATATGGTGTGGTTTATGTTAATTCTAAAAACGCTTATTGATCGTCTCCGCCTTCAAAGTAGTCGGAAGCATTGCCACGACATATGGGGCAAGTGCGATTTGACTGGAAGAAATGATTTAATATTAGCTTATTTATGAGACGAATCGAAGAGGAAATAAATTTCGAACTTACCCGCAGCCATTTATCGACACATTTTGAATGGAATTCATGGGAACACGGCAGCACACGTAGCATTTGTCTGGCCTCAAAGTCACACATACAGACAACGCATGATGTTTGATCACCTGAATAAGAAATGAAAATTAACAATAACCGTTGTATTTTTTTTGAATGCTATCTGTGTTTTTTGTGTTAATTTATTACATCTATAATTTTTCTTTATTAGAGTATATGCGGTACAGAGGCCTTATAACATAGTAGGTGTTCTGAGAAAGTCGTTTCACCATCGTTTGAACATTACTTAAAACTATGTGTAGTATCGTACTTCTTATGTGAGATTAAGGGTTTGAGTCGGATCAAGCAGCAAAAGCAGGAGTTTTTTCAGCAAGTTTTTTTTCGGAGGTTTTTCTTCGGGGGGTTTTCTGATGTTTTCGGAAGATTTACGGAGTATTTATATAAATACTGAATTTTGGAGGAAAGTGAAAATTTCAGGAGTTGCGGATTTTTGGAGGAATTCGGAGGAAAATTTTTTTTTGGAATTTGTGGAAAGGAGTTAAAGCGCCTGGGCAAGGCGCGTAGTGCGAGCATAAGTGGAGTGGAGTGGAAGGAAAACATTATTATTAAGGTTTTTTTTGTTTTAAGTGTTACTGTTTTTCTTTATAATATAATTATTTTGCTGTTTAGTCTTTCAATTACTAGATAATAAGAGTCTCAGTTTCTACTTTTTTTATTTTTCCCGCGACAGTATTCCAAGTTCTGTCTTGGAATCAGTGGGTATGGGGGGGGGAGTAATGAATATGGGGAGCTCTCCGCCGCTAAATCTAGCTTCACCCGGAAGGCGGGAAAAAACTTGCAGCGTTTCGCCGAGAAATTCGGGGGGGTTTTAAAGGAGGAGTTCATCCTCGACTTGCTTGCTAGTTCCAGAGGTCTCCAGTGAAATGGAGATGGATGAGGGTGAAAGTTCCACGGACAGTAGCGACAAGGTGGAGGCTATCGTAAAGCCGGAACCCAGAAAGAGACCGATGGGGTCTCCAACGCAGGAGCCCACATTAAAGCTACCAAAGACCCTTGAAGTGGGCGAGCGGGATTTTCCCCAGCTGAAAAAGGTGACGAAAATAGCTTCCCCTAGTTTCTCGGGGGTAGTCTGTGTGGTCTAGTGGTTAGAGCATGAATGTATAAGCCGAAGGTGCCAGGTTCAAATCTCGTTGGGAGCAACGTGATTTAGTTCAGGGGAGTTTTCGGACAGACTACGAGTGTTCACTCAGTGGTGATATGTACTGATTTAATCAGATCATATCATAGCTGAGCAGGCAAACGGGAGCATGGTACTGACCAAACCAACTTCCGAAAAAAATCAATACGATCATGAAAATGAGATACTCTAACTATCTCTAAGCGAAGGGCCGAGAGGGGCTGTAGTGCTACAAAGAAGAAGAAGTTTCTCGGGGACCATACCCAAGGCGGGTGGAAGGCCGGGCCTAGAGGGAAATAAAGGGAAATCGAAGCCCCAGCAGCCAAGCGTGGCTGCTACCAAAAAGGAGAAGGTGCCTGCCATAGTGTGCTATAGGCTTGACCTGAAGACTTTCAGGGATAGCGTCAAAAGTGCAGGCGCACGAAATTCTGAAAAGGAGCCAGAGTTCAACGTGACGGTGAACAGATCCTCACGAACTTCGCTCCACCCTAAAACGGCTGAGGATCACACCAACCTTTTATCTTTCTGAGGTGTGCGAAGGTGGCTTGCTACACCTACACCCTTCCAGGAGAGAGAAAATTGACTCTCTTTCTCAAAGGCGTGCACAGCTCATACGACGAGAATGATGTCGTGGCTGAGCTGAAGGAACATCTCGGAGAAGATATCCTTTCAGCAAAAAGATTCTCCACTATAACCTCTAGGAGGGGGTAAAAAGGACGCTTTCCTCCTTCTTAGTCCAGTTCAAACCGGACTTTGAAGTGAAGAAAGCAATGGACATAAAATTCCTATTGTACCAGAAGATAGAATGGGAGCGTCTGCAGAAAAATTGCACTTCCCAGTGCTTCAACTGGCAAAGATTTGGCCACGTCGCTTCTAAATGCGGACTCGAAGTTAGATACGTAAAATGCGACATGCATCATAAGTCCGTGGAATGTCCAATCTCGAAGGTTGAGAAAAAAGACGAGATCATCTGCGTCAACTGTAATTCTAAGGGGCACCCTGCGAGTTTCAGAGGTTGTCCTAAGGCAAAAGAAGTTGAAGAGAGAAGAAAGAACTTCCAAAAGAATAAAGAGGAAAGGAGGGATTTAATCATCGCCTCTATAAAAAATACTATACGTGAAGGGGACTCATACTCTAGCCTTTTGCAAGGTGCAAAGAAGCAGCTTGCACCGCAGCCTATACGGCAACAAAAACAGCAACCCCAGCAGTCGCCGAATGACCGAAATACGGTTTTGAGCGATGACTGCCAACAATTTTTCGAAAACTGGTCTCTTTTATCCTCCACTATAAAAAACTCACTAACCCTAGTGAGAAAAAAGCTGCGTACTTAGAATTCGCCTTCAAAGTATGTTGCGGTTCCATCAAACTCTCCATCCTCAACATATGCTCACTAGCTCCACGCGATAAAAGGAATTTCGTTCAAGAACGCCCATAGACCAGACTTCTTGTTTATATCGGAAACAAGACTCAAAGAAAAACACAGAGTGCATCTGGGGGAAGTCTTGGAGTTGCTATGGCTCACAAAGATAACCTGAACTTCCAAAGGCACTGCCTTCCAAGTCTGAAATGTATTGAAGTAAGAATAATAAGCTCCATGCTGGGAGGGTTCACCTTTGCGTTCGTGGGGATCTATGTTCGACATGGATACTCGGTGAGGGAACTCATTGATGACTTGGAAACAGTGCTTACTCTGTGCAAAAAAAATCGATTTCTATGCCATGGGAGGTAATTTTAACGCGAAGCATCCCTCGTGGGGAAATATCGCATCCAATGGCTATGGAACAGCTATATCTAACTGGGTTCAATCAAATATGGATCTCATATTGATTGCCCCGAAAGAGCCTACCTTCCGCCGAAGCTCGTCTATTATTGACTTCTTCATTGTGTCAGCCACTTTGGTAAATCTCTCCTACACTTCGAGGAATTTCGAATGTGGAGTTCTTGACGCCGAGTCTGACCATCTTTTGGTTGAGCTGACCTTAAGAGTGAAAAAGGGGGTGAAACTTGAGGTTGCAGATTCTCAACTTTTCATTCCATACAAGCGAATCGATTGGGCAGCAGTAAGTGCTGGTCTTGACGGAAAATTGAAGGGGATTTCGATCAATAGATCGAAAAATCTTTCTATTCCTGAAATCGATGAGGGAGTTTCTTGTATAAATCAACGCTCTATACGATCATCTCAAAGATCTCCATTAAGAAATCCTCGACAAATTACTTTTATCGAGATTTACCGGAAGACATCTTGGAGCTTCATCGTAGACGTAGTCGGCTTAGAAAGCTACTCGCAAAAATCTACCACCGCAATTTAAATATGGTCACGCGGGAGTATGAACGTATTCACCTAGTGATTACTTCTCTAAACAGAATGATCTCGAGGAGAACCACGGCTTTTGCTAACGAGCGATTTGAGCAGGCCCTAGAAACTATCAAACCAGGTCCCTGTATGTTTCCTCACATCAATTGGACAACGGGCAGAAAAAGGCTAGCCGGGCTCTTCACTTATGATGGATCCATGCTCATGGATGACAAAGCCATCGCTGACTGTATCGCAAAACATTTTGCGAAAGTTCTTCAAAGAGAAAAAGCAAGTGAGGACTCTTCCGTTACTTCGTTAGTGAGCAGCACCACAACGAATTTCGACAGGGACAATGAGCAATTGTGCTTGACGAGGTTCTCTGATTCAAATCCCTCTGACGACACTATTGGCCATGGTCTGTTTGTCAGCCCTGAGATGCTCACCTTGTTGGCACTGGAGCAAAGTTCCAAAAAATCAGCAGGGGCTGATGGAATCTCCAGTTCTATGCTTAAAAGACTTCCCCATGTTTCCTTTGTTCTCCTCGCGATCATTCTAAATAACTGCATTAACATTTGCTACCTCCCTCAGCAATGGAAATGTGCAAAAATATTCGCAATACGCAAGAAGTCGGGCAGTACTGATGTAGTCGATACTCGTCCGATTTCGATGCTTCTTGAAAGGGATTTCGTAAGCTTCTTGAAGGCATCCTACAATTTTCTGCCGGGGCAAGAATTGTGCCAGAAAGACAATTTGGCTACAAAAAAGCTCACTCCACGGTGGATGCTATGATCGTGTTCCAAACTGATATAACGAGAAACTGGCGCAACAATAAGCTTGTTGTAGCTTGCCTGATCGATGTGGAGAAAGCCTTTCACTCTGTATGGATTAATGGGCTTCTCTACAAAATGATAAATCTGGGCTTTTCGGCCCATATTGTGAAAATTATAGGCAGCTTCATGAGGGGACGAACTGCCTTTGCGATGGCTGGTGGAGCTAGTTCAGACCCATTTAGTATTGACTCGGGGGTCCCACAGGGGTCTATATTAGGCCTATTTCTTTTCAACATATTCACCTCTGACGTCCCGGGCGTAAGAGATGAATATAAGCCCGGAATCCAGGTGAACCTCTCACTGACGACTTGTTAGTGTGGACATCTGAGCATAATTTGCGCTTTGCTAAGATGCGGCTCCAAAGATATTTGGAATCTCTTACTACATATTACCGGAAATAGGGAATCAAGGTAAATGCAAAGAAAGGTGAATTAATTGTAAAAGGAAGAAAATTAAAAATTTCTTTGCAATTAAGTATCAATAATTTATTTTATTTTAGAAATGCACGACGCGTTTCGTTGAACTAGTCAACATTATCAAGTGCAGTTGATAATGTTGACTAGTTCAACGAAACGCGTCGTGCATTTCTAAAATAAAATAAATTATTGATACTTAATTGCAAAGAAATTTTTAATTTTCTTCTTTTTCACAGAATGTATCAAAAAGTAAGCACTAATTTCATAGATCTTTTGAATTAATTGTGTTCAAGCACCCCCACAAAAACTTCGGTCGTCGTGCAAGAGGCATCTGTGACTCCAGGGTTAAATTGAATGGGCAGATGGTGCACTGCTCTAGGCAAACGAAGTACTTGGGGGTAGTTTTTCACCGGAAAGCTACCTTTAGTGCTCACGTTGATAATATTTGGAAAAAATGCCATGCCTACCACCTTCTTATACCTCCTTTCAGGAAAGATTCTTCAGCGAGCAAGCGAGTCAAGCTTTTGGCCTATAAAACCTTGATCCATCCGATCATCACATATGCAGTGATTATATGGAATGGAGCTCCGGAAACAAAATGGGGGGCAAGATAGGATTAGTGGAGCGAAAAATTCTTCGGGCTTGCATAGGCCTATACAGACGGGAGGACGGACGGTCTTACCCCAACGAGGTGCTGTACCAGGAGACAGGAATTGAGCTAATAAAATCGTATGCAAAAAGCTGGTGGAATCGGGAATCAGGAGAGCCAAGGAACATAAGGCGGGAGTTGTCAGGAGAGCGATGGACAACCGCTCAATGGATGTAGCGAATGAGTAGTTTTTAAGGCAGTCTTAAGGAAATAGTGTACTTAATTTTAAAAAAATCAATTTTTAAAACTAGTTAATAGAGCACATGATTTTTACAAACTTCTTTGATAATCTATTAATGTTTGATAATATTGTGGGTGTCAACATTTTAAAGTTTTCTTTTACCAGAAAATTAATATTATAATGTAATTAAAGTAAATTATTATTGAACTCCGGGAAAAGCCCTAAGGCACAACCCGCATGTATATTGTTAAGTTAAGCTATTGATGAATTATATTTATATAAAAAATGAAAAATCACCAAATAAAGATCTTGAATCTTTCTTATGTAAATATTACAATTAGCTAGGGGAAAATTTCGGCAAAATCCCCTACTGAACTTATTACTAGCTTATCATAACTTAACTATCTACTTATAACTAGCTAAAATCTATGAGCCTAGGTTACGGTCAAAGAGATAGGTGGTAGCAGCTGCTGGTTTTAGTTCGACAGGGCACGAATTAGCGAATTAGGCGAGTCATTTGCTTTCGCGATTAACTTATCACGGCGCGATGCAGCAAGTGTACAAATTGGACTACCGCCAGCAAGGCTGTGTAGTTTTTCAGAAGAAAAGTAAAACAGTTTATTAAGTACCATTTTCAGGTATCTATTTTGCGTGATTTGAAGCTTTGTTACTAGATATTTAGCACATTGGATCCGTATAGGATAATCGGTTGGATTGCCATTTTGACGACGAGAAGACTTTGTTTCTGGTGTTGAGACGCGAATTAACGATTAAGAAGGGGGTATAGCGAGAGCACGGCCTTAAATGCTTTGGAGCTAATATGCTCAATATGACTTCTGAAGGTTAGTTTTTTGTCGAATATAAGCCCAAGATAATTGAGATCTTCACTCCAGGGAATAGTTTGCCCTAAAAAATTTATTGGTCGTTTGGGTAGGTGAGCAGGCTTACGCTTCCTGGTGAAGAATATTGACTTCGTTTTTGCAACCTTAAATTTTAATTTTCCATCTACGGTTGCATTGACAGCTAAGTTCTAACGCCATTTCAAGGCTGGCAATAATGGAATTTGGATCTGCGCTTATGCTGTATATGCAATTGTCGTCTGCGATAGCTGCAACTTGGCAGTTTGGTAAGGAAGGGAATCCAATTGTAGAAAGCCGAGAGCACGGACGTCGAGAGACAACATCGCTTATCTTAAGCAGAATGCACTGATGATCACTGGCTGAGTAGTCCTCTAATACTTTCCAGTTGTATATCTTCCGTACTAAGGACTCCGAGGCGAATGTCACATCCGGTATGGTTCACTCACAAGCGATACGGCGGAAAGTCGCCGTATTTCCGGTATTTAGTACGACGAGCGCCGTCCTGGCCGCCATTTCTAGGATTCGTTTTCCCCGCGGATCTGTTTGATGCATGCTCCATTCGATTGCTTTCGCATTGAAGTCTCCCCTAACGAGCACATTGCCCTCTGCGTTCGAGATAGCGCCCTCCAAAGCATTAAGCTTGGCTTGGAAAGATGATATCAATTCGTTCGGCGTTAGGTGCACACTAAAGAAGGTGGTCCCTGAGCACCGAACCCACACAAAACCATCCGCACGCCTACAGCTCTCCGCCTTGAAATCACTATTTCGAACCCAGATGGCGGCAGTACCAGTTTTACCAGGATACCATGATGCAGAACTTTTATCATGGGATTGCTCACTCAGCTGCATAAAGTCGGCTTTCATGTCCCTCGCAAACTGCTCAAGCAGATTTTGGGCGGTTGAACTGCGGTGTAGGTTTAGCTGCAGAATGCGGGTCATCGGAAGTTCTGATTTTGCCTTGGCTAGGGCTTCCTGGTAAACCCGGCATTTTCCTGATCCCAAGACGTGTTCAACATCAGGTCTTGGATCAGCATCCTTGCAAAGAATACAGTGTGCCTCCTTCGTACGTTTTTTCTTTTATGTCCCTTTTCACCACATTTGTAGCATAGGGAACCCCTATCGGGTCCTTTGTGTGACCATAGCCAAGGCATTTGAAACATTGAAGAGGCATTGCTCTTCGCCGTATCCTATACACAACCCACCCTATTTGTACTTTGCCCTTGTTCAGGAATTGTTCGGCGTCCTTTTCGGTCAAGTCAACTATGGCCATGTGTTGTCCCCTATTGTTTTCTGATGTCAGTCCCGCTTTGATCCTTCCCACGCTAGGGAACTTCTTTTTGATGGTCTCTTCTACCTCAGCCAGATCCGTGACGCAGTCAATGTCTCTTATTTCGATCGTTGCCATCGGCTCAAGCGAGGCTATAGTTGCGCTTTTGCCGAGGGCTTTCTTTACTGCGTCATAGAATGCTTCCTTGTTGTCGGCCTCAGCTCCGAATTCGACCAGTATGTGGCCCGAACGCGTTGGTCGTGCTGCTTTAATGGCAGTGTTGGTCTCTTTGGGCCTTACGTTTCCCCTAATGTCCCGCAGCACCTCCGCGTAGGATCGACCATCTTGGGGTTTTACGAGCAGTGCCTGCTGCCGGGGTTTTCGTCGGGGCTTCTGCCTCTCCTGTTTTACATCAGGTCCTTTTTCTGGTTGGGCGTCCGTGCGAACTTTACTTTTTGGTCCCATGGTTATCTTTGCAGAGCAGGGAGGCCATGTGAGGGTTGGCACAAGCCCTTATGGGGACAAGTGCTCAGAGCCAGACCAGCGCTAATCAACCGAACCTACACCCCCCAACCCAATGGTGTGAACTTCGAACGTACTCCGTGGCCTGCCAAGGGTTTATCGGGACGGAGACGGTATGATAGTTGAATTGGAGCCTTTCACACACGAGTGTCACCTCGGCGCTACTGTGCAAAGCAACTAGGTCCAAACCATCATATCCGCCAGCCTAAAGCGTCAATTCTAGTTCGTTGTCCAAAGCGTAGGTCAGATCCAATCAGGGTCGTTACCTGTCAACCCAGGAGGGAACCTCACGGCACCCCCCAAAGAATGCTAGCCTCCAAGAGTGCTCTTGTCGTCGACATTCCCCCTGCGGGAATTTCCTTGGGTACGTGGGGGCGGAACTCTCCAAAGAATGCCTTGGCCTTGGCCGCACTACTCTGGCTCTCACATGACATCGACGTTGGCGATAGCAAACCCATAAAACAGATACACTACGTCGAGGGGGCACCGTTTTTTCCGTCGGGTTAATACCATTTTCAGAGTAGCGAGTTTGTGCTGTGATTCGACAAATTTTTGATCTGTTGAATATTTAAATGAATTATCCGCTTGAATAACTTTCTTGAGGATATGTTTCCATGTAGAAATCAAACCCATTGGCCTAGAGCGTCGCATGCTTTGGTCCCACGAGTTCTTATGAAGGCACTAGAATATGACAATTTCTGCTTTCTTTCCAAGAACATATCTATTTGGCATAATATGTTGTTAGCGACAAAATTTCTAATAAAGACTGAGAGCAGCTAGTAGTTTTGCTTTTTGAAATGTGCAAATTATATCCTGGGGGTCAATATTTAAAAATCTGTTCAAATATGCTCTCTTCTCGAGGATACTTTTTTTTTACTTCAGGATCTAGGCGTAACCTCTGCTTTTGTCATCGTTACCTTTATCATGTGAACCAGTTTTTGGTCCCACACCAAATTCAAGCATCACTTCTGATAGTAGGCTTCTGTCAACGTTTTCATATGCTTGTTTGAAGCCTACGAAAGTCATTATAACACTTCCTACCCTAGAAATCGGCGCTGCCCTTCACAGCAAGCGGCACTGCTTCGGCTCCTACCATGTTGTCAAGATCCTCAGGTAGTGGCAAACCTCGGTCCCTGCGATCATTAGTTTTGGGCTCAGCTCCTTGTGTGGTTGGTGTCTCGACATAAGTGGTCGCAGTGGCACTGCAGAAGTTGATGCTGTCGGCAATGTGGGCAAGTACGATTGACCATGGGATGTTGGGTCACGGAGGTCTCGTGATACTGATGGCTGCACGGTAGCGTTCGCACTGGCGTGCCATCATTTCTCGCCTGCTGCCAAATCACGCACAGCGCTGCCGGGCCCGCATCCGAACGCAGACGACGTTTGTCAGGCGTGCGCTTAGTGGACATGTTCCTGAAGAAAAACTTACTCCTATGTATATATTAATGGATATTAAATGGATAATATATATAATATTTATGAATAATTCAAAGACATGAGAACAAGAAAAATACTTCAGAAACTATACAGTGGCCGAAAGTGGCGAACTTTTCAGAAAACTCTATCGAAAAAATAAGTAATATGAGAATTCGGTCTTGTCTTTCCATTGATCTGTCCCCTCCTCAGACAAGGCCAATCTCGGCGGATCCTACCATCCTCTTTCGCCGAGGCAGCAGATCATCGCTGCAGTCCTTTACGGACATTTTATCGATCCCAATTTCACTACAAGCCAATTATTTTGTTTATTTGATATACGCAGGCCAATTCTCTTTTTTCATGAAAAGCCATTGGGCCTTGCTTTGTGGTCGCGTCTACTCACACAACAAAGTAAGGCCGATGGCTTTTCAAGAAAAAAAATTATTATGCAAAAACTGCCAATTTTCTCTAAGCAGTGGAAAAAATCACTAAAGAGTAATGTCATGCAAGGCTTCTTGTAAGAAGTCAATGAATGAAAAGCGGTATATATCATCCTTTAAGAAATATTTTCTTAGACGCTAATAATATCCTGAAAACTGTCTTCTAGCCCAGCGGAGTATTTATAAAGGAATTATTTGCAGTCCAGTGCAGAAAGTTTCGAAAGTGTAGACAACCAGCAGTTTTCTTAAATTAAGAACATAAGGAGGTGTTTCTTCCAAAACGTTAGACTTCGAACCTAGCTTCCAGAATTTTCAATTGCCTGTTTTCTCACATGTGTTTTATTTTGGTATCCTGGCTGAATGATTACTCGCTAAACACAAAAAAAAATCGTCATGATTATAGTTCAATTATTAGTTCTTAATCTGAAGGTCAAATATGAGATATTCTTGAACCGCTTATAGTGACTCCCAACCTTCCCCGGATCGATTTCCTATTTATTACCAACCATATATATACCTCGCAATAATCCATTAAATATTTAAGAAACATGTTTTTCTGTCAAACTATATTCTAACCAGCTTTTCTCTTGACTTTCTACTTTTATGTTGCGACTTTAATGCACCAGCCATTGCTTGGAATCTCAATGAAAATTCGCGTATCATATCAAAAAATCTCTTTTACTGCCCTCTGTTGCAGAAAAATTGTAACCCCAACATTAATGTTCGCTTACTGGATCTTATTTTTAGCAATATTCCATATCATTCCTCTCTTAATCGACTCTCCTTGCTAAATTTTGCCCACTATTTCCACATTATTTTATTTAGATGTGTTTTCTCAACACCATCTGGTTAATTCGCATCTTTCAGAAAAAGTACATTGGTGGATTCCTGATTAAGAACACACGGTCCCATAATTTGTGAACTATCCCTTTCGTGCGAGCAGATTGTTGATTTCAATTCAGCTATAATACGTCTTCCTAAAGGTAATAACAATCTGGGACTTGGCAGATTTGCTCAGTTGTTTTCTATCTATAAATCTTCGCTTTAAAGTTAAAATTTTCACTTCTAAAAATATTTCTTAAATTTTGATGTTTCTAAATTTTTCTCTTTTGAGATTTTTTAAAATTTCTATTGTTAATTATTCTTTATTTTTATGCCTTATATTTGGGCATTCTGGCTATAAGATTTTATTCATCAAATAAGAATATAAAAGTTTTTTCATAAAAGAAATCATACCAACCTGTATGAGTTTCTGGATTGAATTTATAGCTTGGCAATTGTTCAATTTCACTACGAGCTAATCCTCTTGGTTTCGCTTCGCCCAAACGTTCAGCAAGGCTCAAAAGTGCTTCATAATTTTCAGTTTCGTTCGAATCCGGCGAACTTAGTTCATGCTGACCGTAAGGTGAAAGCGGGAACATGGCACTGTTAAATATGATTACAAATTACCATTGATTCAATAGTTCCTCAAAAAAATCAATTGGACTTACAGGAAATTAAGCAAAAAGCCTGAATTGATGAGGCCAGTTGTTTGAATTTGTACAGAGGTTGGTTGATGTGGTGTAAGCGTTTGATGCTGAATTGTATGGCGATGTGCATGTGGATGGGGGGCTGGCCAATGGAATCTGGCATAGCGACGCTGTGGCGCTAAAGTACGCCGCGCCTGACGATGCAATAAATCGATTTGATTAGGACGATTCTAAAATATTAAAAAGGAATCATTATTGATAATTTGCCGCCTATTAAATGTTTCCAATGGTCACCTCCGTCGATATGAATATTGGCTGTGGCGGTGATACTTGTGCTATTTGAGTTGAGGAATGCATATGAGCGGCAATAGGGGACACATGAATTGATGATGCACCCGAATGGTCAAGCGGCTCCAACGAAATTCCATCAGGTCGTTGTTGAGTGATATGAGCGTGTTGGTAGTTTGGCTGATGCGGCTGTGGAACAGCAAGTTGAGGTGGAGTTGAAGTATAACCACCGAAATGATGCCCGCCAATGTTACAAGTTTGAGCAAAAGGCTGAGAATAAACACTATGGACCTAGAGGGGACAAGAATATCAACGTTCTTCGCCAAAAATAAAAATTGTGAAATTACCTGACATGGTGGTAGGCGAGGTGGAGCCGGATAGGCACATATAGATGTATGAGGACCCGTTGAATAAGTCCAAATAGGCTCATGCCGTAACGGTAAACTAACAGGAACTTGATTGATATCTACCACTAGTGGAGGAGGCGGTGCTTGGTGTTGAGGCTGCGGTGTTTGTTGTATAAGAGTTTGAATTGGTTCCCATGGGCGTTGTTGCTGTTGTTGTTGATCGCGAAGCCTAGGTCGACGTATTGGTGGACTTCCCTGTTGCATTTGCACCTGAGCGATGTTATAATGATTTACCTTACATTAAAACGATAAGAAGCCAAACATATAATACAGTGAATATACTTACTTGCTGTTGATGTTGGTTTCTTGGTGAGCGGCGATGTTCCCATATAGCTGGTGGCGATTGACTGGGTATTCTTGATATGCGCCGACGTTTACGTGATGGACTGTCCGATTTTATGCCATTCTCCGGGCAAAAGGGTGGACTTGGCGTTTGATGATTCATATGAATATTGTTGCTACTACCGATGTTGTTGCTACTATTATTATTGTTATTATGATGATATTGTGGGCTTATTCTATCACGGTTCGGGTTCGATGTGCGTTGCAAATCCATCACACCCGGACGGGTTTCTATATGAAGTTCTGCATTTCTAGGTGAGGGTCCTTCATAATGTTGCTGGAAATGATGTTAAGAATGTTCCGAATTTTTTTAGATGGCGAGGTCAGGTTGTTGTTGAAATAAATTTAATAATTTTAAAATATTTAACAGCATTTTAATAGGATTTTGTTAAAAAATTTTCAACCTTTGACTTCTCAAGTCATCAGCTTTTCACTGGGTTTGCATTTCCCTTCTTTGGACCCTTACAAAGAAGGGAAGTACCAACCCAGTTAAAAGTTGATAACTTGAGAAGTCAAAGATAGAAAGCTTTAAAAAGACAATCCTATTAAAATGCTGTGCGTCGAATCATCAAACTTTTTGAAAAAATCAAAAGTGGTGAACTAATGAATGTTTTGAAGTCAAACAAATATAAGGATAGGATCCATGGCTATTTCATTAAAAATAGTAAATGGGGTCTTGCCGAGACCTTTCAATATCAAGTCTCAATGTCAATATCGAAGTTTGAGGAAAAGGGAAAGAACACGAAAGTATGGTGTATCTCCCTCGCAATTGGACATGTGGTTCAAAAAATCATTTTAAAAATTACAGAAGATAAAATAGAGCCAAAATGTACTAAGCTTTGTTGATAATGAATTTTACATCGTTCCGAATAAAGTCTCATGGGTGCTTTTAATTTCAATGAAAATTTTTATTCATTTCTATTTCATACTTTTGTAGCCTGTAAGCTTGAAAAAAAGGCAAATTTAAATGGATCCACTGATCGAATGTATTGGCACTCTGGAAGGTGATATGGTCAGTACTACGCTTTGGCCATGTGTCCGTCCATACAGGTGCGATACGTACTGATTATAAACTAGTACGTATCATAACTAAACGGACTAATAGTTCATCCGAAGAATCACTCGAAACAAATCTCAAGATGAAGTACATCCAGTCCTTATTCAAAAAGAACCGAATCTACTACTATCCTATTTAATACGTATTTACAGGAGCAGTGTAGCGTTGGCAAGCATACCAAAGCGGTGGAAAGAGGCAAAAATGATCTTCATTCCGAAAGTAGGTAGAAATGACACGACCAACCCAAAGGCGCGCAGACCAGTCAGCCTAATATCGTTTATATTTAAAACGAGTCATTCGCTGCATCCCAATCAATATGCATATAGGATCAATCTACGGTGGCCGTACTCTACGCACTCACAAGGGAAGATTAACGAATCCTTGGAGCATAAGGAATTCGCACTAAATGCGTTTGTTGATATTGGAGGGGCTTTCGGCGACACAGCCAACGAAATAATGGCTCTTTTGCGCGACAAACTCAATGGCGGTTGTGGCGATGTTGATGATTTGACACCGTTGGACTTCTTTCTCTGGGTATATTTAAAAGTAAAAGTGTACGTCAATAAGCCAAGAACAATTCAAGAGCTAAAGGATGAGATAATTCAGCACATTAACGACATTGAACCTCAATTATGTCTCAGAGTCATTGAAAATATGGACCATCGGATAGAAGTATGCCACCGTAGCCGTGGCGAGCATTTGGGCGATATTTTGTTTCACGCATTATTGTCATAGATTCTTCTATTATAATAAAAAATATTATCATAATTCTCTTCTGAAACTTTTTGGAGCAGCCTTTATAAAACTTTTTAACTGGGTGAGAACAATAAGGTGCAAGGGCATGCAGCACTGGTGGATAGCAAACAAGAAGACATCATAGCGAGGGAAGGATCAAGAGCGAGATTCATCAATCCTGAACTCTTTAGTGCGGTCAAAATTCACTTTGTTCGGAGATACTTGAAGAAAACAAAAAACTGAGTGACGTAATAAACTCTGGAAACGTTATTCAGGGCTTGGAAACATTGTAAATCGTGCATCAAACTAGAAAAGAATCAACTTTGGATCTTTACAAAATTTCTCATGGGGCAATTCAAACTCGGACATCTTGAGAAAATGGGTTTTAAGGAATGGATTCTTACGTACTGTGGGGCTCTGCTTAGCAGGAGGAACAGTCAACTGAGGTACATTTTGGGAACCTACAACCAGCGAAGATCATTCACTTCCTATAAGAGGTTGAATCAGTTCGAAGAGGTACTTAAGTAAGAACGAGGCACAATAAATCCGCAAAGGTTAAAGTAACAAACTCTGGAAAAGTTATCCAGGGCTTGGAAACATTGCAAATCGTGCATCAAACTAAGAAAGAATCAACTTAGGATCTTTGGCCAATTTATGTATAGAATTATGTGATGGAATCACATAACTCTATACCATAAAAGGGCACGCGAGTGGAAGCCCACTCTACTCGGCAAGAGCCCCTATTAAACAAAGAAACGGAGGAGCGCGCCCGATGGCTAGCCCATGCTAATGGAGAAGCCTGCCATCGATGCGGTTTTTATACCCGGTCAGGTAAATCGAAATCGAAGGACCGAAAGGTATAGAGTTTGACAATTCATTTTATTCAAATAAACACAAAATACTATATGAACGTTTTTAGATGTATTAATTCTTACTTTTGGACATAAAACAGTCCATCGGCACCATCATGTATGGACATTCAAAAAAACTTTTAATTTCAGTGCAACTATTTTTAATACCATATTTTCATTTATAAAACTATAAATAGGGCATATCCACACGTTCTCGCTACTACGTTATAAGGAACAACAATAAGAACCGGATTGATTTGACTTTTCCGCACAACTAATTCTACATCTGCATTTAAATCGTTAAAATAATCTTGCGGCTGCTTGTTCGGGAAATCCTTCTCCAAAGTTAATTTTGTTTAATTTATCATTATTGATTTTCATGAACGACTTCTAAGTAAATTTCAACTGCTTCGCATCCAAGTACAAAAATAATAAAATCAAATCTAAATCTAAAATAAACATGCAGACTACAGAGACCAATTTGTTAGTTCCTATCGCAGAAATTAATTGTCCATACAACATGTAAGTGCGAAAGACTTCCAGATGATTTGTCACAGGTGTCGAAAATAAATATAATCTACCTATTCCTCACTAATTGCGTTGCTGTGCCATGCTTGATTTTGAGAAGACCCTATCCTCAGCCAAAATTACGATACGAACCATTCACCGCAATGCAAGAAACTGAAGCGAGTCTGGCCTACGGACGTGAAAAATCCACGAGACGTTAATATCAATTTATTTCCTTAGTCAAGCGCGCCAATCCAATCACGTTGATATTAATAAAATGCAGTTCACTTCCGGATTTACGATTTCGAATATGAAGGCTAAGGACTTCTCCCAATGATATCCTACGGCAAAATTGAATTAAAAGCGATGACTCACCACTTCTCGTTGGAAGCGCGACTATAACTACGATGCATTCTATCGTGTCTCCATTTACGTCAAGGCTCACCGAATTTGAAGAGCTATTTGTAAAGAAACTTTATATGGTTCAGACAAAAGTTTCTAATGAATTAGCCCCGCATTGCTGCATACTCTGACACTTCCACTTCGGTACTCCTGTCTTAATCGCAGCAACCCCAGTACAGCATTCCGTTCTTTAAAGGGGAAAAGTAACACTGCTGTACACTTAGCTCGAATAAATTGGTATTTTATCTTGCTATTGGCGGTGTGAGTTAGAATATTCATTAAAATGGCATATGACTTTCGCATAACTTCGAAGAAACTGTCATAGATATATTTCGATTATCACTGGAAGTGTTTTTGGCCGCAATACATTTTCTGAAAACAATAACTCTTCTTCACAAATTTGATTCTGCTGACGCACCAACCAATTCTTCATCAGGTTCTTGCTGCGGTTCCGCTGCTGTTCCTGATAAACGCTTTAGAGTAATTGTCTTCCACTTGTTCATTGTTTCGTGTTTTCATTGTCGGGTCGGGTATTTTTGGGACCGGTTTTCTTTGTCGAGTCGGGTATTTTTGGGACCGCCGTCGTATCAATGCATTATCGATTCGATTGCTTTTCTTGAAATTTTAATGGGAAGAAAAGGAACACATTTTGTTGGTTTTGTTAATGGGTAGGTAATTTGGGGAAAACTGAATCTTTAAAGAGAGCACCAGCACGAAACTGGTAGAAATCCAATCACAGTAATCCACGACTACGGGGAATTAAGCATGATAGTGTGATATGTTTGCCGGTTAGAATATCACTTTCACTCGTTATGATTATCACAAAGAATTCGGAGGCCACCACAAATCCAACTTCGAATGGATTTCATGAGTGGGGTGTCGAGATCCTATATGCGGAACGGAAGAAAAATGGAGCCGCAAATTTCCACCCTCAAAGGGGTGCTCCTGAACACTTCACGTAGTAAACAAATCAATTTGTGCAGCACACATGTACGTTTTATAAACTTGAAAACGATTTTTGGAATCTAATATAATCTAATTTTCAAAGTATTCCCGACTTTAAAACGCGGTCAAGAAAATCTGGCAATTGTTTTTCGCGTCTTCCCCGTGGCGCGGTCCAAGTCCAACCACCCGATCCATCCCGGAAACTTTCTCATCCCGTGTATAAGGTACATCGCATCAGCTGCTCACTCAGCCGCGTTCGATTGCCTTCGGTAATATAATACACCATTGGGGTGCACTAAATCAGTGTTCCCATGTTCAAAATTTTAATTGGCAGATTTAAAATTTTTTTTCCCAAGAGAAATTAACTGAAGTAAAGAAAAACGAAAAAGATTCTAAATAGGAAACGTTTAAATTCAATATAAAGGAAAATTGATAGAAAATTACATTTAATAATAATAATAAAGAAACTATGCTACGAATTACGACTATGAATGTAAGTAATTAAATATTTTCCTAAATCTGCCATTAAAATTTTAGATAGGAGATAGGAACGTTTTCGTGCAGTTTGCTTGTGTGACTGCTCGATTACTACAAAGTGATATCTTATGAATATAAAAAATATGCGGACTGTTTAAATGGGCGGTTCCAGTTGCGATACCAAGCTGGCTTGCGAGGCGCTAAAAGCAGCCGCGCAATCCAAACATTCCGTATGGACTGGACAATATTTCTATTAAGTACAATAAATGCTTACTTTAACTTCCCTGAAATACAAAGAAATATTTATTTTTTCCTCCAGAATAAAAATTTATTCATTTCTTCAACTCTTTCATCTCTATTGAAAGCAATACAATCCCAAATTTTTTCTCACTATTGACATTTAATTCAATCAACTAAAAGTCTTTTCCCTTCTGCAGTAGTTCTCTCTCAAGTATTGAAATTCTAATGAAACTTTGGAGTTTGGTTTTGTCAATAGCAATAGCAGAATAAAAAGAATCACAATCACAAATAGCTTTTTGTATTCCAGAATTGTGCTGATTTGCATTTTAATCTGCTGATTGAATTAAGTGCAAGTAATTTAATATGCAAATCTTTGCAAACAACTTCCACCAGCGCTTTTTCGCTGTAGTACTCGTAGATAATCGATTTTTAGAAATGATGAAGATGTTCTCTTGAAGCAGAGGACGGCCAGTTTTATACAAATTTCTACTTAATTAATTATTTTCAATATAATGAAATTTTGATTGTACATGTTTATATACTATTACACAAGCTAATAAATAGAAGTGAAAAAATAAAGCTAAACTTACCAAATGTCTTTCCATTAAACTTGTACTTGGTGTGTGTGTCCGAACTCCGCCAATACGACGATCCGCATGGCCATGGCTCGGGCCAGCCGCTCTAAGAATTTGTTGAGATCTTTGATTATTATTTCCAACAAGGATATCATCGGTACCAAAACTAATGGGAGATTTAGGATATTGGGACTCTTTGGGACAACTGCCATTATTACTGTTTTGTACATCGCTGCAAATGCAAGTTAAGTCAAACAAAAATGCAAGAAGTAGCTGTGTGTGATAGATACAATAGAATGAATGATAGAGATATATGCAAATTTTTCTTTCTTTTGCAGTCGCGCTGATAAGAAAAGTCTATAAGGCAATAAAATTACATGTGATCGCTATTTTGAATTGGTTAATAGTTAATATATGTACGTATTTTTATGTTTACATATATTTACGAAAAATTAAACCCCATATGTGTATATGTGCGAAAATAGAGCTTAAAACGGTACAGGGATGATGTGTTGCAGTTTCCATTATGATCAGGAGAATAAAGGCCGATGCAATAATCACAAAAGTACAGATAAATTATTGCATGCAACAGAAGCGAAACAAAAGCTTTGCTAATAAAATTAAATTGAATTCTCAGTCTTTTGGAAGCAGTATTAAATTATTGTTTCTTTTGAAAGCATGAAAGACTAAATTAAAATTATAAAAAGTCTCGACAATTAACATATGTAGAATGTTTCTATAACCATTAATTGCATTTAACTCAAATTCCATGATATTCGTGACCATAAGTACTTCGTCACTACTCTCTATTTTTTCTCGAGATAGAGTCAGATTGTGTGAATATCTTCTACTATGGTAGTTAATAAATTAATTCTGCTTGTGGCCAACACTTCAATGAGAGCGCCTTATAAGAACTTCTATGTAATAATTTCACGCCTTGTCCTGATCTCATGGAAATCAACACCATATACAAGTACATGTATTTTTATTAGTTGCAATATGGCGAGCGGCTAGACATACACAAAACACTAGGCAATAGTATAAATACTTTGTTTTTAGTTTGAATAAAATCTAATGAAAAACGTGTTCCGATGCATAGCTTGTGTTCTCCAGCACAAATCAATTTTATATCCAAATGTATGATTAGAAAATCTATTTACACAATACAATTTACCAATGCGTCATACATACGAATCTATATATTTGTAAAAAAAACATTTAAGTATATTATTCTGATTAGTTCAATTCTAGAGTAGAAAGAAAAACATACACCATCAAAAACCAACTTTTGGCAATCGGAAGATATTTCAATTTTTTCTATTCTTTACGACAAAAGATCTTACCCAAGTTGATAGCATGGTTCCACCATATCTTTGTACCATTGACCGTGATTACCATGATTACCACGTTGTGGATGGGGATGTGGTGAAAACTGAATGCGATTTCGACTTCTGGGTGCAGCACCACGTGAAAATGGTCTCCTTGAAGACCCTGAATGATTCGGATTAAGCATTATACGGGATTACTTGTAACTGGTTGTCTTCTAAATATTATATTGTGCTTGCGATGATTAGATACAAGCAATGGTTTTCGACTAAACTTAAGGTTTCTTTCTTATAACGATAACGATAGAGATAATTCCGTATCATGAACGATTCACATTCACATAGACCGTACAACGAAATCAAGTTAAAATTGGGTTTGTATCACTCGTCTAAACGTGATGCTGCAACTTAGCGATGTAGAATCTCAAAAACTTAACTGAAATGGAAAAGGAAATAATTGTATTTTTACTAAAGAAAGCACATGGGTTGATATGCACTAAATTCTTATAATCTTCCCTGTGAAAAGACTTTAACAATATTTTTCACTTAGAAAATAATTTCAAAACCAACAGGCAAATGAACGAAAAAAATAATACATAATAATTATTAATAATTTCGTGTCACCGGTGCACTAGTGGTTCTAGTAGTATTTCGTCTTACCGGTGCACTAGCAGGTGATGTTACACTTGAGATTTTATCCATTGGACTTTCACTTAAAACACGAGCGCTATAACCACTATTCCTGTCAGACTACTAAAAAAGTGTGAACCACTACGTATTTTAAGGTCCAAAATAAATACATAATATAACTGTTACAGTAATCTTTCGAGCTACTGTCGTCATTGTTCACATTAACGTAGAAACAAACAATAAAAACAATCAATCATTGAAAAACAATTACATCCAAAACAACAACAATAAAGAAATCATTATGAATCATTTTGAATAATACTCATTACGGAACATCTTGAGCTGGGTAGAATGATATAAAAAGCAACCACAACAATGATGACGTCATCATCAACAATGAAATTACGGAATCATCCAAACACCGAACAGTTATGCTCGATCGAGACAATGCCAGAATATAAACAACCATCTTTCTCGTAGCACTACACCCATCATTGGCCATCGCTTCCTGCTAAATGCGCCTCCAACTGTCTCGGTTCATCAACCGCGTCCTCAAATTTTTGGGTATCCGTTGTTTGTCCATACGATTCGAGTGGCGAGCTCATTATACTCGTCAAAAATTTGATACAACTCAACTTGTATCGAATTCGCCATTGGTCCCGTCTAACTTCGCTCCAGTTATTCGCCTCATTACCCGTCTTTTGGAGGTTCAGTATTTTTGCGGATGCTTGGGTTAGGGTCAATGTTTTACACCCATAGCATAACACAGGTAGTCACAGGTTTGTATACTTGGAGCTTTGTTCTCCAGTGTATGCAGCTGGTCTTCAAAACTGAATCAAATATTTTATTTGCGAGCTGTATTCTCCGGCATGTTTCGCCTCTTTCAGTACTGGTTCTCGTTATTTTGAAGCCTACGAGGGCGGTCCCAAAAGTACCCGACCCGATAAAGAAAACAGTAAAATAAAATTTCGAAGATTGTTTTTTACTTTTTTAACATATTCTCCTTTCAGCTCGTTACACTTTTCCCAACGATGTTCAATAGCTTCGATACTCGCTTTATAGTAGGAACCGCCAAGCTCCTCAAAATAGTTATTAACCGCAGACTCTACCTCTTCATTGTCGGCCTCTTGCCACCGAGCCACTTTTTCAAATTCGAAAAAAGAAAATAATCCGAGGGAGCCAGATCTGACGAATAGGGTGCGTGAGGAAGCAATTCGAACTTCAACTCATTGTTTATAGCCAACGCAATGACGCACGTGTGGACTGGTGCGTTGTCGTGATGAAACACACTTTCTTTTTCCTCAGATGGGGCCGTTTTTTTTATTTCATCCGCCGTTGATTGTTTTTCATTTTTCGAGATAATCAATAAATATTATTCCACGCGCATCCCAGAGAACGGATGCCATGACCTTGCCAGCTGACTGAACTGTCATTGCTTTCTTTGGAGCCGGTTTTCCGTTTTCAGTCCACTGCTTTGACTGCTCCTTGGTTTCAGGCGCAAAATGATGGACCCATGTTTCATCCATGATTATGAATCGACGCAAAAACTCGGCTTTATTGCTGCGAAACATTGTCAAACACTCGATGGAAACATCCTCACGTTGCTGTTTGTGCTCCATTGTGAGTAAACCCGGCACCCATCTTCCGCACAGCTTTCTCATGTCCAAATTTTCGGTCAAAATGTGATGCACCGCACGGTCATCAATACCATTTTGTGGATTTTCTTCACATTTCCTGACGTAGCGACCTCACTTGGTCGACGACTGACATGTTGCCAGTTCATACGACTGACATGTTGCCAGTTCATACGACCTCGCTTAAACTCAGCTACCCAATATTTGACCGTTGTAAACGAAGGAGCAGACTTCCCCAGAGCAGAATCCAACTCGGCTTTGATATCGGTTGAACTTAGACCTTTCAAATGAAAGTATTGTATCACATAACGATGCCCGATTTTATCCATATTTACAAATTCACTGAGAGCGTTCACTTTGGATGTCTGTAAAACATAATAATAAACGTACCGTTATGAATTTTTCACATTAAGTTGTGATATTATCAATCGCAGTAATTGTTTTTTTAAAACTACCTGTATTCATAAGTCAGGTTGGGTACTTTTGGGACTAACCTCGTATATACAGAATAAACTGGTATTTCGCCCAGCGAATTTTTTTTTATCACTGCGGTAAACTATAACCAACGCCTGCTGTTTGATAATATCAGACTGTTGTTCATGTATATCAAACCTGGATGTTTCCATATCTTCGGCAGAGTCAGATAATGCTTAGACCCGTGTAAATAAAAATAAAACATCCTTTAGAAACTGAAGATGATTCAAAGGAGTCGAAGTGCGTCTGCTAATTCAAAGAAGCAAAGCCCGACAGCTTTTCAAGCAAAAAGAGGCCTTCGGATATCAAATAAACAAAATAATTGACTAAAAATAAAACAAATCGAAGTTTTTCCCAAGGATTCAATATCTTGGATAATCAACATGCATAACAATTTTCTTAGCCTTTTAAATTTAAAGTCCAAACCGCACATGAAATTTTTGTAGTCGATTATTTTGTTGATATATCCGCACACAACAAAGCAAGGCCTGAGGCCTTTTCCAGAAAAAATAAATTTTTTAATCGACAAGGCTTATTGGTCTGTTTAGCGTAAGACTCGGTTTCCTTTCCTACTCTCCCCGCATGACCAAAGTCTACCTTGTCAAACATGTCGTGTCTTTCTTTAAATATTTTCAGCAGTATTTCAACCTTCTGGCAGTAATTATATTCATTTAAATCGATTTCTTTGTTTTAGTATGATGTTTCACTCTTGGTTTTGATTATAGCAAATATGTTTGTTGACACATTCACACATGTAAAGCTTGCTATCATTAATATACCACTTACGTAAATAGGGTGCGGATGTTCCAGTAATATTTCATATTATTCAGACGCCATTAAATTTAAACTTCCATATTTCACTATTTGCATGGGGTTCCACACTCTTAATTCGGGGAGACCACGCCATGGAGTCATTCCTTCACCCAATGAAAAACTTTAGGCGGATGTGTAGGCCTCCATAAATTGGGATTCTGCAAAATAATTTTACAAATTCCTACTAAAATCGGTACCTGTCAGTGCGTCCGTCCATCTGTACGTCACAACAACTATAAAGTGGCGCCCTCTTCAAAGTTTGAGTTCAAAAAATTAACAAGGTTTTTGAGGAGTTTTCTTTCCCCCATACAGGAGGGTGGCCTCTAAAAAAAATTTTTTTTCAATGGTAGACAATGTGGGTGTGAAATTAAAGGTCTTGAATAGGACTTTTCAAAATTAGCACACCTTGAATCGAGGGGTGAAGGAGGTGGGGAAATGTATGAAAAATTTGTGTCTCGATTCCTCCCGATTGAATACCTTTAATCCGAAAAAAATCTGAAAATAAGTGGGTCTTTATGAGTACAAGGCCAAAAATACGTCAGAAGTAATAATTCGATCAATTTTTTTTTAATAACAGTACATTTTATGAATTTTACGTTTTTGTCCGTGAAATCAAAAGGGGTCCCTTAAATTTACCCAGATTCCTTACTAACAGATGTATGTGCCCTGAAAATTTCACAGCGATTGAGTCGTGTACAAATAAGTAATAGTCGAGTGAATATTTAACAATAACAACAACACGTGATGCTGTAGAGATACACGTTTGCAATGGACCTATACACTCCAGATATGTAGAAGTTGTGATCAACATTCTATGAATGGTTTGTAGCATTGAATTACTATCAAGACTATTCAAACAATGGAGTAACACGCAGAAAACAAAATGGCCATAACGTTTTTTCCATTAAGGATATAACAATTTTATCTATTAATAAATATTTAGAGATATTGAGTTCAAATTTCGCAATCGATTTCGGTCAAATCACCACCACGACCCCGCTTACAGCGGTCGATTCTTTGGAGCCAATTTTCCACCACTCTGGAACACATTTTAACCTGAACGTTGGCAATTTGACGTTGGATGTCGTCTTTGAGCTCGTCTAAAGTTTCTGGCTTGTTGGCATAGACCAGTGACTTGATATAGCTCTATAAAAAGAAATCCATTGGCGTTAGATCGCAAGAACAAGGCGGCCATTCGACCGGACCATTTCTCGAGATAACACGTTCACCAAATTAACCTTTCGATAAATCGACTCTGAGGCGTGCTGTGTATACCGTTTTGTTGAAACCACATATTGTTGAAATCAAGTTCATCCGATTCTGGCCACAATAATCTTCCAACGTAAGACGATAGCGCTCTCTATTGACGGTAACATAACGCTCGTTTTCTTCCACGAATAAATATGACCCAATCACTCCTCCGGAATGAAAACCACACCAAACAGTAATTTTTTCGGGTCCAACAATGTCTCAAGAAGCACATGTGGATTTGTTGCTGAACAATAAAGCATATTTTGCTTATTTACAAAGCCATTGAGCCAGAAATGAGCTTCATGGTTGAAGATATTTTTCGATGAATTTCTTCATTTTCTCTAAGCTTTGTCAGAGTCCAATCAGAAAAGTTTCGGCAGTTAGAATGATCAACTGGCTTTACAAGTAGTTCTTAAGCCAATTTGATCTTGACGCCATGTAAGCCAAGATCTTTTCGCAAAATACGCCACAGTGTCGTTTGAGCAATGCCCAATGCTTGAGACAAAGACGGCACGTTCAAACGGCATCTTGTCACCAGATTCTCCGAATCTAAGGAGCGACAGCTAAATCGGTTGCTCACAGGAGCAGACCTCGACGGAAAACAACCGTCACAACTTCTTCGAGAAATGCAAAATTTCGCACCTTTGGATTTTTCTGAAGACTTCCTCAAAACATTGTGGATGAAACGACTACCAGTGAGCGTGAGGTGCGTTCTGGCTGCTAGCGAGGATTCCGAACTCTACAAACTCGCAAAAATAGCAGAACTATGTTCCGGCTTACGTATTGGCTACAGAGGCCACTCCACCACAGGGAGGCACGCCTGGCACGACGGAACTCAACAAACGGCTTGAAAAAATCGAGCGTCAGCTTAATAACGTTGTCGTTCAGACGACAAAATCAACAAACAATTTCAACCCCTCTGATTTGCACGGCTCGACAGGTGGTGCAAGAGGCCACCGCACTTCAACTAACGAGGCTAGCTATTACCATAAAAGAGATGGCATAAAAGCGAAGCAGTGCTCGGAGCCTTGCTCGTTTTCAAGCAAATCAGCATCAGGGAAACTGAGACAGTTGCCTTCCATCACCAGATGGTAGACAACATAGATAAAATTCTGGAATTCAGATATGCCGCCAACAACACAACATTACCACGTATGGTAAACGACCCTTGAAGATACACTTAGGTTTCAAGCGTCCATTTGCGTGGAATTTTATTGTAGCAAATGTCTCTACACCAATTATCGGGGCGGACTTCTTGACACATTACAGGCTTTTGATCGATTTAAAAAACAGAAGACTATTAGATGACAATTCTATCTGCTCCAGCCCGGGACAAATCGCTCTGGTTGATGTTTTCGGGTTGTTCACGACGCATGCAAAGGCAACCACAACAGCAACTATCATTCAGCCTACGACTCATGACACGTCCTCAACAACAACAATACACACATAAGCACCAGCTAACCAAGTGGCACATTTCATCGAAACAACTGGTCCACCAGTTTTTCAACGGCCTCGACGTCTGACAGGCGAAAAACTGAAAGCAGCACGGACAGAATTGGATCGGATGCTTAAAATGGGTATTTGCCGTACATCGAGTAGTCCTTGGGCCAGTCCCATCCATATGGTGGCCAAAAAATCCCTGGGCTGGAGAGCTTGTGGTGACTATCGCAAACTTAACGCTCAGACAGTAACGGATCGATATCCAATTGCACATATCCACGACGTGGCTGACCGGCTTCACTGTAAAACTATATTTTCGAAGATCGGGCTTACCATCAGATCCCGATGTCCGAAGCCGACATAAAAAAGACAGCCGTTACAACACCATTCGGGTTGTTTGAATATTTGGTCATGCCTTTCGGTCTTAGAAATGCCACATAAACTTTTCAACGGCACATGGACAACATCCTCTACGGACTGGAATTCGTCTTCTGCTATATAGACGATATCATCATCATGGCAGACAATGCTGACCAAGATCGAGAACACCTCTACATTGTCCGTCAATAACTTGAGCAACATAACTTGCGCATTAACATTGATAAGTGTGCTTTCGGTCAAACGGAGATAGAGTATTTGGGCTACACGATCAACAAAAAAGGTTCACAACCAACACAAGAACGAATCACTGCGCTGCTTAACTTCAAGCAGCCTGAGATCATCGTCGAGCTGCGTCGATTTCTTGGGGCCTGCAACTTTTCCAGACGTTGTCTTAAATACTCAGCCCACCATCAGGCATCATTGAACGCTTTCTTAAGCAACAGCAAGAGAAACGATAATCGCAAAGTTCTTTGGACACCACAAACGGAATCAGATTTCCAAATGTGCAAACGGGGCCTTGCAGCTGCAGCCTTACTCGTCCATTCGGATCACAAGGCACAACTTTAACTTGTCACTGACACATCTGACATTGCTATCGGAGCAGCCTTGGAACAGCACGATAGCGAACACTGGCATCCAGTCGGCTTTTTCTCTCGTAAGCTGAGCCCAACGAAAGCTAGATACAGCGCGTATTTTCACGAACTACTGCTATTTAAGCCGCAATCAAGTTTTTTAGGTATATTCTGGAGGGTCGGCATTTTATTATCAAAACCGACCACAAGCCTTTAATTTACGCATTCACTCAAAGTCTTGACAAAGCCAATCCGAGACTATTGAGACAGTTGGACTTCATCTCTCAGTTTACGACGGAGATAGTCCACATCTCCGGCTCGCAGAATCTGGTAGCCGACGCCTTCTCCAGAATTAATACGATCATCATGCCATTCACCTTAGACCCAACTCAACTAGCCGAGGCTCAACAAGAAGACGACGAGCTTCGTGTTCTCCTAGACAACAGCAACAACACGGGATTACCACTACAAAAGCTAACAATTTACTGCGATACTTCAACGGGACACATTCGTCCTTAAGTCCCACCGGAACTTCGTCAACAGGCTTTTGCTTCAGTTCATGGACTTGCTCACCCGAGTGGCAAAGCCACCCTTCACCAACTGCGCCAAAAGTACGTATGGCCTAGCATTCAGAAGGACACGATACGATGGACCCGCAACTGCATCTCCTGTCAACGCTCGAAAATCCAACGCCACAACAGGAACCAGCCCATCTCAATAAACGTACCGAACGAATTATTCGATCATGTACCCATCGACATCGTTATTCTGCCATTGGTGAGCGGGTATCGATACTGTCTTACCATGGTAGGCAGGTTTTCACGGTGGCCAGAAGCAGTCCCCATGGAAGACATGACTGCGGACACAGTCGTCAACGCTGTTTACAACACCTGGGTTGCCCGTTTTGGAACTCCCAAAACGTTGACAACCGACCAAGGCGCTCAATTTGAGAGCGCACTTTTTCGAGCCCTTACCAATCTGACCGGAACGAAACGAATTAGAACAACACCCTTTCATCCTGCGTCCAATGGTGCGACTGAGCGATTGCACCGAACCTTCAAATCAGCTCTTATGTGCAGTCAACCAACATCCTGGATAGAACTACTTCCAACGATTCTACTAGGATTGCGAACGTCACTCAAGGAGGACTTGGGAGCTTCACCCGCCGAATTACTTTACGGCGAACAGCTACGTGTTCCGGGCGATTTTGTATTTCGTTATTCATGTCAAAAGTTATATTCATTTAAAAAAAGAGTGAAATTTCTGAAAAAATTCGATATTTTTTACAATATCACTACGAACAAGGCGAGAATGCATCGCAGGCTCGCAAAAAAATTTGTGGTGTCTACAGTCAAGATACTTTATCAGAAGCCACAGCCAAGAGATGGTTCGCTCGCTTTCGTTCTGGAAATTTTCATGTCAAAGATGCACCTCGCTCAGGTCGACCAATCACTGAAAAAGTCGATGAAATCTTACAAAAAATTGATTGAAGAAGACCGACACATAAGCAGCTTTGACATTGCTAAGGAACTGAATATCCATCACCAAACAGTTTTGAACCAATTGCGTAAGGCTGGATACACAAAGAAGCTCGACGTTTGGGTGCCGCATGAATTAACACAAAACAATTTGATCGACCGAATTCCCATTTGCGAAATGCTAATAAAACGCTACGAAATCGAGCCATTTTTGAAGCAAATCATGACGGGCGATGAAAAATGGGTAAGGTACGAGAATGTCGTTCGAAAAATAATTGGATTGTTACGAAGATATGAGGAATTTCCAAAAAACATCAAGCATCTTGTTCTGAATGCCTTCGTACTGTCAAAAGTACATTACGGAGTGGTAATTTGGAGTCAGTCCTCAAAGCAACACCTAAATATAATTTCCAGGATATTAACCAAGGCGTATAAAAATATACATAATCTCCCAAGGCTCACACCAACAAACATAGTGTATCAATCATGTAACGCATTAACTTTTAACCAAATCATTAAAATGGAGAAAGCCAAGTTTATCTTCAAAAGTTTAAATCTCAGCTTGTCGTCACAAACACCATTTATTAAAGTCTCACAAAAGAATCAATACAGTACTAGGAACGCAAACCAATTTGTAATTCCTTTTGCAAGGACAGATCGCCTGAAGAACGATGCTACAAATGACGCCCTTCGTATATACAACAATCTTCCAGAATCAGTTAAAGAAGCGAATTCTCTTATGGTTTTCAAGAAAAGACTTAGGAACTATTTAATGAATAACGATTGAATCTCAGTGCAGAAACTTTCAACATAGCATCTTAGGTCAATTATTGATCCTATCTTCGAGATGCCTCGAGAAACACCTACTATTATTATAATATCAGTCCAGTAATTTCAACATAGCATCTTAGGGCATTGTTGACCCTATCGTCGAGATGCTTGAAGAGACAGCTATTCTTTTAACTCAGAGTTTTTTTTTACTGCGTCGAATTTATAATTTTTTTTTTATCTCTGAGAGCTGATCACGATATGGACAAGACAAGATTAACCGGAGGACTTCACATATTTTTGTGTGCCCCCTTATACCGATGTGTTATACATTGCCTGGATGGCACACCTGAGGAAACGACGAAATGTGAAGTGCAGATCGCACGAGCGTAGTGCGACGAAGAAAGTGTGATGGAGAGAGTGGAAGGGAATGGAGGTATTAAAAAAAAAAAAAAAGATCCTGGTCAAAAAAAGGTAAATCATAAAACGACTTCAAAGCCAGGATTGACACCAAATAAGGTTATGCTGTGTGTATAGTGGGATTGGAAGGGAATTGTCTATCATGAGGTGCTAGAACCTGGCCAAACACTCAATTCGGCATTGTACTGTTAGCAATTAACCAGATTGCAACAAGCAATTCCAAAAACCGGCCAGAATTGATCAATAGACAGGGCGTTGTCTTCCATCATGACAATGCCAGCCCACACACACCTTTGATGAGCCGGCAAAAATTGACAGAGCTTGGCTGGGAAGTTTTAATGCATCCACCGTATAGTCCAGACCTTGCACCATCAGACTACCATTTGTTTCGGTCTCTGCAAAACTTCCTTAATGAAAAGAAATTCACTTCAAAAAGGGACTGTGAAAATGACTTGGCCAAGTTTTTCGCCGATAAACCACAGAAGTTCTACACAGATGGAATAATGGCTCTACACAAAAAATGGCAAAAGATCATAGATAATAATGGACAATATGTACTTGAATAAAATCCATTTTAAATAAAAGTAATATTCAATCGAAAAATGACAAAGAAAGGCTCAATCCTTTTAGAATATCCAATATTTTATCTATTTTTAATCGAAATTTTAATCATTCGAAAGTTTGGGTGGGCAAAGTACTACAAGAGTCTGGTCTTGATTCAAAACGAAATATTCTCTTACGATATATAAGTAGTGAATCTGATTGCAACGATGAGACAGGAAATAAGGCTATGGGTGCTAAACGATCCCGATTGGCCAAAGGCTCTGGAAAACAGAACAAAAGTGCTCAAGTCGGAATATACAGAATCTAATCCCTTTGGGTTTTCATGAATTGATGATGGATGTCGCAGAATTTCAACTAGGGCTGGCTACGGGACCAACTATAGGATATATATTTTGAGGTATGGGTGAAGAAGAATTGACCATTCTTTCATTTCATTTTGAAGCTAATCGAATTTCCTTTTTTTTGTAGTTCAGATATAGTTGTTTACAGCACGGCAAGTTATCACATTCGAATGAGGCCTATGTGGAAGTAATATGATAACCGAGTCCCGGCTACGTCATCAGATTGACAAGCGAAGTGTTGTCAGTAGTCCAGATGCCTTGCGCGTCTGAGAATCCCACAATCAGGGCGTAAAAAATCTTATTCGAACGCGTGTATTAATTTCCCATATTTTTAACGCATTCAATATATTCGGAGCGGAAAAAAATCAACTTCCATCCAAACGCCCCCTTTTTTACAAAAACTTATTGGATAATCGCTTAATTTCAAAACAAATATAAAAGCAAGCGGTACTGTAGTATAATGCTCTAAAATGTTCATTGACTTCCTCACCTGGAGTAGACTTGTTGCTAAAATGAGTACTGACATAACATGTTGTATCTACTTTCCTCTAACGTACGGTAAATAAAGTACTAAACGCAGTGTTCTATATTATTTGAACCTCAAAACTGAATTTCATCATCACTATCATTCGTTTACGCTCACATACGAGTATTCTATTTTTTCCGTTAAAATAACGCCAAGAAATTCTTGTAGTGTCACCACATAAACAGTTTCATATGCAGGCATTTATTTCCGCTATTTTAGTTTTTCTTGTTCTTTTGAAATGTTTCTTATGTTGTCGTTCGTAACAGGACCTGTTTGTCCAAAAGGTAATTGATCGATGGAGCTGAACATAGCGCTTTGTAGAACAGAAAACATGGATACATTTGTTTTGTAACACTCACTGGCTCATGATAGCTTGAAGCACGTTCTAAAGTTTGTTTCGCTTATCTAACTGGGATATTATGCATCACATGCACGATATCCATTCTCTATGCGTGCGTATTCCTCCCATCTTGTAAATTTTTCAGATTTTCTTATCAAAAAGCAAGAATAGTTGGAGCCTAGAGTATTTTTTTCGCGGCTCATTTGCATTCAAAATTGTTATTAAGTACAAAAGATAGTGTCGTTGCACTCAACGAATGTTATTTTTAGAATGAGAGCTTTCTGCGCGGATGAAGTTACCTGTGAAAACGATGTGGGGGCACACACTCGTATGTGGAGGACGTGAACCACAGCGTTTGGTATAGTAATATGAGATTTTATTTTGCTAAACTGTTCTTCTGATGAATATTTTCGTATAATCAATGGCAATGAACTAGCATGATTTTTGTTTTTAATTTTAACACATAAGTTTCAAAGGAGGATAAATAAAAGCATCGTGTTTTTACAAAAAGTGTTAGATTTTCTTTCCATTAGGTCCCATCTAAAGGACATGTAAATCAAGTAATGATAAAGGACAAGTTCCACTAGGCAACGTTGAATTTTGCGACTTTGATACCGATTTCCCTTCACCAGGAATTGATCTAGGTATGCATTCCAGTTATTGAGATTGTATATGAAAGGCAACATATTGTAGCATTATCTGTAAGTTAGTGGTGGTAATTCTATGATGATCTATGCGAATAATAACACTAACGTATGGCGAAAGTTTAAAATATATGTTTTCATCGAGAGCTAATAGCTTATACTTTCAATGCTGAAGTTGGGGAAAAATAACAAATTTATTCAACATTCTCAGTTAAAACGACTGCCATTTTGTTTTACGATTACTTATTTCACTCGTTTAACAGATTCTCAGATATGCATGATATGCATACTTCCTGAAATTTTCATGCAAATCTTAATAAGCCCATAGTATCTGAGCCGATTGGAAGCGTATATTGCTGAAAAGCCACTTATTTTTGTCGTACACTGAAAATTTAAAACACCATAACTTCGTTACATACTATCCGATTCTTCTTCTTCACTTTTGATTAACCTTATAAGTATCCTCTGGACGCAGAATTTCATTGGATTTAAGGGTATCCTCACGATTTTATACAAGAAAATGTTAAACTAATAAATCATACTATTGCTATCAAAGTTGAGCGAATTCCAACTTCTCAAGTATTTGTCCATTACAATTACTTTTCAATTCCCATTACAAGTAATTATAATTGAATAATTAAACATTTTAAGTCCTAAGTAATGCGAATTGAAACTTTGCCCATTTCGATTACAATAATTTAATGGGTAATGGCTCTTTGGGGTGACGGCACTTTCCTGGCATAGGTCCTACGCGTTGGCAGACTCTGTTTGCTAATCGGTTGGTATTAATCTTAGTAATTTATTTGCCCCGAAAATCGACGCGAAAACACGCAGTGTATAGTTGATTTCAAGATTGAAATCTGCTTCACACGAAATTTGAACAAGATTGAATGGCGGCGAAGGGTTGTACCAAAAAGAATATGAGAAACAGCTGATTGTCAGATAAAAATTAGAAAACAGTGTTAACATTTTTGTGCCGCGGGTCTTGCGTGGCCCCGCAGGAGCCTGCGCGGGTTTCTCACATTACTTTTGGTACAACCCTTCGCCGCAATTCAATCTTGTTCAAATTTCGTGTGAAGCAGATTTCAAGCTTAAAATTAACTATCTTCTGGGTATTTTCGCGTCGATTTTCGGGGCAAATAAATCATTAAGAATTAATACGAACATATTTGCACAGAACCCGCGCCCCCAACGCGTATGGCGGATGCCAGGAAAGTGCCGTCACAACTTTTCTCCCAAATTGCTTTGAGAAATTGAAAAAGTAATGGGAATTGAATACGGGTATGTATCCAATTACAAGATGCGATTTGCTCTTGATGCTCCCGTTGAACGGCTTTGGTAATATGAAACGTTCAGCCTGGAAAAGGAACATTCGATACAGATAATTGTACCCGTTATGATGGAAGAATGGAATCCGATAAATTCTTTTGAAGAGAAACAAGTATAACTTTTTAAAGAAACAGAAAATCTTGAACAGTTGGTATGTTGAAATTATGTGAGGATTTGTTTGCAGTCCTTGCCCACAACGCCCCTGGAAAAACCAAGACTTGGAGCCGTCCCGTAACTAGAAACATTATTTTATCAGAGCATATCCACTAAATAGCAGCTGCAGTTAGAACATATTTTATTTCTAGCGGTACTTATAGAGCAGAGAGAAAATGTATTGAAATTGCGTATGGATTGCAACAAAAATTTCAATTTGCAAGCAATCCAACTAGCACATGGTAAAATATATTTGCCTCTCGTTTCATTCATACAGTTCTTCGATTGCAAGTGCTATTTAGTGTATACTCGTATGCTCTGATTTTACTATCTACAGGATGGAATGAAAATTTTTTGTGCGAGTTTGAAGAAAAAACGGTTGCACTCGTTGCAGTTTAAACGTGATTTCTAAAGTTTTAGGTGTTTTTAATTTGAATAACGGTGAGAAAGGCCGAAAATTACACTCAGACAAAAGATTTCAGACTTGAGAGTTATGCTATCATATCGACAAACTGCTAGTCGCCTAGGGTGTTCCATTGCCACTGGATTCTCTAAGACCTAAGATAGTACCGATAAATAAATTTTCCACCCATCGAAAAAGAGCTCAAAAGGATCAGCTATCGAAATTCAGTGAGCTCTCCTGGAAAAGTAGCGATATTTCGGTGAGAACAGTCAGAAAATGTTTTGTTGAAGACTGACTACATGGCAAGGTGGCAAGGTAGCCAGCCAGGAAGATCCTTCTGGTAACGACATCAAATCAGAGGGGAAGAATGGAGTTCACCTGGGGTTTCCAAGACATTATTATCCTGTTGTACTGTTAGAATTAGTATCAGCTAAAAAAATCAACCCAAGGGGAACGAGTTACATCGAAGGATTCATTGACAAATTAGGATTTTTCAGTAAGTGACAATTACATTTGTGTAGTTACCTGAATGCAATTATTCTTCTAGGTTGTTTTACTGAAGTGCAAGCGAAGTAAAATTTAAAGGGTTTTCCAATAAGAGGTGTTATTTTGAATAGCCCGCTATTTCGGTAGATGTCACTTTTGAAGCTGTCATTTTTTGACATATGACAAGTAGAAACTACGCCATTGAAATTCATCATCAACATCATCAACAACGTCGTGTCTTCGCTGATTGGGTCGTTGAAATGCATAAAAATGATCCGGAATTCCATCGAAAAATCATCTTGAGTGATGGGACCCATTTCCAGCTCGGTGGCTTCATCAACAAGCAAAATTGTCGCATCTGGGGCTCGGAAAACTCAAAAGTTATTGTTGAAAAGCCTCTCTATCCTCAACGTGTGACTATTTGGTGCGCTTTATGGTCCGGCGGAGTCATTGGATCTTACTTTTTCGAAAATGAGGCTGGAGCAATAGTTACGGTGAATGGATTGCGCTATCGAGAGATGATTAATGATTTTTTATGGCCGGAATTGGATGGTATTGATCTGGACAACGTTTACTTTCAACAAGACGGCGCTACGTGCCACACAAGCAATGCAACCATTGATCTTTTACGTGAAAAGTTTCCGGACCGTGTTATCTCTCGAAGAGGTGATCAAAATTGGCCACCGAGATCCTCTGATTTAACACCTTGAGACTTCTCCCTTTGGGGCCACGTGAAACAGAAGGTCTATGCCAACAGCCCAGTGTCGATTCAAGACCTCAAAGATGGAATTCGTGAGGCTATCGAGGACATAGGGCAGCCACTTTGCGATTTGGTTATGGAAAATTTCATGAAAAGGATATGGTCCTGTAAGCGTGGTCGTGGTGGTCACTTGCCTGATGTTATTTTCCGCTATTAACGGCATAGCTTCCTCTTTATAATGAAATAACCATCCGATCATTTATATTAAAAAATCGCATTTTTCTTTTAATATCAAAATAACACTTCTTATTGTATTATACGTAATTGTTGAATAGAGTTGATTTGTTTTTGTATTTTTTTTTTTCCTTTTTTCCCCTATTATTGATAGTATTTGATAACTTGGAAATGATTAAAGAATGTTTTATAGGCGATTTCGATTGCCATTTTGGTCAAATTCAGAGTGTAGTCTATTATTTTGTTTTTTTTGGTAACGCAGGCCAACCTTTTTTTTCTGGGAAAACCGGCGGGCTTTCCACTTTTAATTGACACTGAAGATGACTGTAAGAGGTCGAAACACGACTGCTCACACAAAAATGCAAGGCCCGAAGATTTTTCAAAAAAAATTACGAGTTCTTTTTTATTGTGTTTTGAAACTTACTTTATGTTTTTATATATTATATTTTATGTTGATTGATGAAATAAAGCGGATTTGATTTGAATTTGAAAAAACAAAAAATGCTAATCTAAAATTTACAGCGTAAAAAGCTAGCACAATGATAAAAATAAGCAAACAAGCCAAAAAAGAGAGTAAACCTGCATCAAGTTCTGTTTGCGGACCACGTAAACTGATGATAACTAGACCAAAGCCGACCTTGAAATTTGACTGGACGGTATAGGTTATTATTCAAAACAATTAGGAGTCAGTGGAAGTATCCCCCTACCAGAAGGGTTATATATTCGAACGACGAAATTTATTCGTGGTTTTTTATTTGTGTCTTCCCTCCACTGCTCACTGAGTTGCAGAAAATTTTAGATTTGACATCAAAAGACCTTTCTTTTGATACCCTATTTGACTATGTTGTGTGAAAAGATAATTTTAGGAAGTCATAATGGGGACACTCAGCTTAAAGCCCTTTCAAATTTTGTTCGACAATTAAAATTTTATTAGACAGCTAGTTTTGAGCTTCGCACAAAGTTAGATGATTTTAGTCTATCTTGATAAAATTTGAGTTGACACACGGATGGTCAGACAGCTACTGATTTTAATAGGATATCGCATAATTTTGCACTACAAAAACTGTGTCCGACGAACGCCTCATATGTATTGATGAAAAAACATGAGGAACTAGTATGCCCCGAATGTATGAAATAATTTTAATTTATATTACTCAATGCTAAGCGGTTGCAAATGTGGACATGATCGATTTTTGAGTTTTTTTGGATTACCTACTTTTTTATGGTACCTGCTGACATCGCACTTTCCCTCTGATTGGTACATCGTTTCTAAATATTGGAAAGGTACCGTTAATTTTTTAATAAGCTAGTCCTCTGGCGTTCAAATGCAAAGTTTTGATACGAACTTACGCAATTTACTAAAAATGTACCCCCCTTTATGATTTCGGTAACAACAAATACCTTAGAGTTCATACTTCACTCAGCTCTGTTAATAATATGTTTTATTAATTTCACATTTCTTCCCAAACAAAATCGTAAGGGTAGCCGCCTTTGATTCTATAAAATTTTGTATATAAGCCGTTGTAAAAAAGGTGCTTATGTTCACTGAGTTTCAAAAAAAGCGAATCGTATTTAGAGAGGTTACAGCCAGTCGAGTTTTAATCAATTACAAGAACAAGATTCTACAGTTATGATTGGATATACTCAAAATTTTTAATATAAGATGAAAAACATAAATATCTTTCAAGCATTGGGCGCAGTTAATAGTTGTAAATATTCCGAAAAAATGGCGGACTCTTGAAATTGAGTTGTTTTATGATTGGTGTCTGTATATCATATGTTGAAAAACTTTCTGACAAGAGTTTAATTTTGTCCTCAGCTCGTTTTTTTTTGAGTTCCTATCAAAGCACAATTAGTAAATTGTAATTAAATAATCGTCTTTGAAGAGGTTAAAGATTGACGTAGGTTAGGTACAAAAGCAGGCGGGCCTTGCTTTTTTGTGTGAGCAGACGCGTTTCGACTCTTTTGACTCATCTTCAGTGTTAATAGTCATACGAGTACACTGACAACCCAGGGACTGAAGAATTGATTGCAATTTGTTTTTATTGTATCATCAGATTATTTCGCATTCGTAGGAATATTGGTGATAAAGTTTATGTTTTCTACTATGCTCTCTAAATTACGAAAAATTTTATTCAATTTCCATGTGACAATTTATCATTCGATTGCGTCCAAGATAAGTGTGCAATAATCAGCCAACAAATTGTTAAGCCATGCAGTGAAAAACTTCTATGAAAACATCCTCAGCTAACTAAATATTACCAAACAGTGCTGACAAAAATAGCAATATATGTATGGCTTAACATGTTAATACCAACAACGGTGATTTTCCTTGCGCAAACCAAAATTCACTAATGGAGAAAAACAGCACAATCTGCAAATTCATATGTACACACGTTAATATACTTACATCGCACAATTCTTATGTGATAGTAGATATACTATACTTGCAGCTCAACCCATCACGAATAATCATAAATAAATTTGAGTAGGTATTTACTCTAGTCATTCACAATTTCCAAGAATTACTTCATGATTAAAAATAACACACACAAAAGATTACGCTAGGCAAGTACAGGAGGAGGTGGTAGGGAAAGGAATAATAAAAACATAACACATAAACCGTCCACCGTTATGATTGTTTATTGTTTATTCTTATAGAAATGATTATTTATGTTTACATACAATGTCTGAAGAAGCGATTAAAACCAAACTACTAACTAGAGACAATAGATATTAATATTAATAATTTCATGTCATTTTTCGATGATACACATTTATAGAAATGAACAATGTAAATAGTAGCTACCATATAGAATTAATACTTCTGTGAATGTATTCTCTGATCTCGTCCCAGTTTTTCTAGAATATACAAACATGAATGCACTATGTACGGAAAAAAACAAAAAGCGAATATTTTAATTGAAACAGTCTCTTTCGAATTAATATTACCAAGACTTTATTATGAAGAAATAAAGGACATTACATTATTCTATTATACCAAGTTATGAGAATTATAAGTAAGCAATCATTGAGCAAAATTACCAGTCGGAATAATCTTTTGTGCTCTGAATAAAGAATGATTACGCGTTGTAAATATGCAATGAAGTGAATAAATAAAATTGATTAAAATAGAACTAACGTATAGCAACCAATTACAAATATTTAACAGATACTTTGCCTTTTGTTCACACAGCACTAAATTGTCAATGAGGAAAATTCAAAGTAAGGAATTATATAATTGCATGCAAATGTAATTACACTATTTTTGAAGTCTTATTTTGAAGTTACTTCCTTTTTTTGTATTTTCAGTACACAATATTTATAGAATCTATTTGCTATATTATTTATTTGTTTGAGAGCGGTGTACAAAAGCTTCGATGTAGATATTTGGTATTCATGCAATAGCAAAAATCGGAAACATACAAAGAAAAATTTAATCCAATTTCCCGCATAATTTAGATTAAAATTTAGTACATACAAAATATTCATAGGGTGTATTGGAACTAGCAACAACAAACCAATTATACAAACCAGCCCCTCTTAAAAATGTTTCGTTTTTTTTCGCATGTAACAATAAATTCAATATTTATATCGTATACTAACATACAAATATGGTGGACAGGACGCACATATTATATGAAAGAAGTTTTTTAAATGAAGCTTACATTGCTTATCTATGCATACTTGAAAAGATTTCTAATGAAAATGATAAGTTAGTAAAACGTATTTCCCATCCAAATCGATGAATTAAATACAAACAAAAATGCAATCAAACGAAAAAAATAATTTCCTATCTTTTAATGAAGTCGATTAATGCATTGTGTAGACGTAATTAAATTTTAAATAATCGACTCGTATAGTATATTATTTATTATATGAGGGTGAATCAAATATAAAAGGTAATTTAGCTATTCTGCTTAGCATGCACCTCCAAACTAGATGATATAGTATGGCGGTTAGTGATTCGTTTATAAGGAGTGGGGGAACCAGCTTGGTTAGCGGTCACGCTTGGTTCTGTCCTCAGTAAAGCCATGACTACATCTGCAGGAACATCCGTCTGTCGCGCAACGCGTCTTCACAAAGTTTTTAACCAATGATGGCGTTAGTCAGAAATTTTGACTCGCTTAGAGGCGGAGCATGGAGACATTGCATTGCCGCCTCTAATCTAATCGAGTGTGTACGTGAACCAGGGAATTCAAGAGTGGGCAAGAACGTGTTGAAAACGAAAGTCATGATCGATGTCTAGGGACAACTCTTATAGACGCCAACATACGTGCCGTCCGAGAGCTTATTGAACTCTGACTTGCTTCACGATTAACAAACAGCGAATGCGCCTACTACCGCCAGTTGTTAGCGTAAACCTCCTACCGAAACAAAGGACGTGGTATGCCCATTAGAGAGGTCATCCTACTCCATGACAACTAATCCGCAACCGCGACTTTGACAAGTGATAAACTGAAAAAAATGGGCTGGGGAACACTCGAACCTCTAGTCCAGACTTGTCCGCCTGTGACCACTTTTGTTCGTGCCCCTGAAATAATCATTTGGAGGAAAGCGATTCGAAAGTAATGAAGAAGTCGAGGAGCACGTGCGCAATGGGCTAACAGTTCGTCCTAAAATTTTTTATGAACAAGCAATATTCAAGCTTCCAAAACGATGGCAAAAGTGTGTAGACAATGCAGGAGACTACATCGAGAAATGTTGATATGGTTTGTGTGTAATATTATGCAACACATGTATAAAAAAATTAAACATGTGTTGCACCCTCGTATAATGTTAGATTTTCGACCTGAAAATTTAAGCGATGAATGGTTCTGTGAATTGAGAGACGTCTCTAAAGTATAGGTCCACTAAATAAAATCTCACAGCTTTTTTCCGTAGCTACAGTGGCTAATATGCCGTACGAGTCCAGGCAAAGATCATGTAGTTCACAGAACAGATATAGACAGACGGAACACTTCAAAAAAACTCCTCAACTGGCCTGAGGACCTGAAAAACGTTGAGATTTCGCGGTCCCATATAAAAATTTGTCTTAAATTAAAAATAACCAAACTAAATGACTTTATAAGGCCCGAAGCGGCGTGATTGCTTTAAATGAAATGCGCAGCTTTCCATGTGAACCGATTCTGCGATATAATTGCGCGAAATAGCTTCATACCGTGATTGTCAGGGAATGCGGTGTAAAATATTAGTAAGTCTAAAAAGTATTGAGAATTTCGATTTAATATTTCTTTTATTTAAAATGGATTTTATTTAAGTACATATTGTCCATTATTATCTATGACCTTTTGCCATTTTTTGTGTAGAGCCTGTGGTTTATCGGCGAAAAACTTGGCCAAGTGATTTTCACAGTCCCTTTTTGAAGTGAATTTCTTTTCATTGAGGAAGTTTTGCAGAGACCGAAACAAATGGTAGTCTAATGGTGCAAGGTCTGGATTATACGGTGGATGCATCAAAACTTTCCAGCCAAGCTCTGTCAATTTTTGCCGGGCCATCCAAGATGTGTGTGGTCTGGCATTGTCATGATGGAAGAAAACGCCCTTTCTATTGATCAATTCTGGCCGGTTTTTTGAATTGCTTATTGCAATCTGGTTAATTGCTGACAGTACAGAGCCGAAATGTGTTTCGCCAGGTTCTAGCACCTCATGATAAACAATTCCCTTCCAATCCCACCATACACACAGCATAACCTTATTCGGTGTCAATCCTGGCTTCGAAGTCGTTTGTGATGATTCACCTTTTTTTGACCATGATCTTTTTCGAACGACATTCTCGTATCTCACCCATTTTCATCGCCCGTAATGATTTGCTTCAATAATGGCTCGATTTCGTTGCGTTTTATTAGCATTTCGCAAATGGAGATTCGGTCGATCAAATTTTTTTGTGTTAATTCATGCGGCACCCAAACGTCGAGCTTCTTTGTGTATCCAGCCTTATGCAAATGGTTCAAAACTGTTTGGTGATTGATATTCAGTTCCTTAGCAATGTCATGGCTGCTTATGTGTCGGTCTTCTTCAATTTTTTGTAAGATTTCATCGACTTTTTCAGTGATAGGTCGACCTGAGCGACATCAAAATTTCCAGAACGAAAGCGAGCGTACCATCACTTGGCTGTGGGTTTTGATAAAGTATCTTAACCGAAGACACCACCAACTTTTTCATGAGCCTGCGATGCATTCTCACCTTGATCGTAGTGATATAACTTTTGACACAAATGACGAAATAGAAAACTGTCCATATGAAAATTGTAGACTGAAAAACGCATGTCAGTTTGACTCAATCTGATTAGAATTGCCCGATATATGATAACGAACATCATCTAGTGACAACAAAGGCTCAATACTTTTGACATTATCCAAAAAAATTTTCAAATATATGTGCAATCTATATGGGTCGGAGTTCCCAACATACCTAAGGAAAAATTAATATTTGGACCTCTGCATTGCTGACGCGAGACTTGCATTCAAATTTCATAGTCCTCAACGGAAACTGCAGGTGTTCCTTATGAAAGTGATCACTACGCAATTGTGATGGAAATAAATCATCAAAGAGATGATGTATTCTACATTTTGGCTCGAAATCAAAATGATTGACTGAATTTTAGAAAAACGTATTGTGCCAAGTTTCACAGGAAGTTTAATCGAAATTGTCCACCTTCTAAAGACGGCAACTCTTGCCCACTGGTTCTGCATGACAGAAAGCTAACGATGCAATAGAAAGTTAGAGAAGTTGACATTGGAAATCATTGAGAAAATAGTTCGCAAAATTAAACATAGAAACAATATCGAAGGATATGAAACATTAACCACCTTAATGTTGAAAAAAGTATTTTCACCCGCTTCGACGATTTCTGGACTACAGCCATCCCTTGCTGGCTTTGTTGAAACTACACCTTAAAAATGCACGGAACTTAATCCGTTCATACTAACCGGAAAATCGTGTCCAGCCCACTTGGACGATGTTGATGTATTTGTATATGAAAAAAACATTTGACGAACATTCTGAATACTGTACTCGTAAAGCTGCGTTCTAGAAGCTACGAAAAGCACATCTTAAATTGTATGCAGATAAATGTGCACTCTTCAAGTTAGATTAAAATCTAATACATATCATCTTCTCCCAAGAAGAGACTGGAGAATTGCCCGACAACGCAGGACACACCAAATCCGGAGCTTTCTTGGTATAGTCACATATGATCGGCGTGTTTTTCAGAATTTTGTTGGAATCACTAAAAATTGGCATCAGCTAACTGGAAAAGCCTGTGATTTGCAACGCGGATTCAAGTAACGTCCGGATTGCAAGTTTTCTCGCAGCCAGAAAGGAATTATTACGTAACCAGAATTTGACTTCTAGCCCCAGTATAAACAACGAAGCCTAATTCGGTCTAGAACTTCAGAAATCCAGGTCAAATTGGAAGGTGGATCGAGAGCATCCAGACATATGGCTACTAAATTATAAAACGGAAAGGAAAGCTGCACTCAGACGCGGAAGCATTATTTCGGCAACTGTGCAAACAGGACTGTAGGTGCTACATGTGTAAGGAAAACAAGAAGTTGTTAACAATCCTACGGAGAGAAGATGATCATGTTACTGGTTAGAGCAGCTAAGAGTTGAACTAACAAGAAGACCCTGATATCAAACTCCATTTTTGTTTGGAAGAAACACCGAGAAAAACCAGAATGGGATGACATCTCAAACGGTAGGCCAGCTTTAAAATTATACTGGGTGCAGTAGGGTTCCGTCCATATGCAAGTAGGAGTGCTCAAGTATAAATGGGAATCTATATATGGTACAGCCTATGTGATGCAGATGATTATACCTCAGAAAAAAGTGAAGGACAGGCGCGATTCTACTAATGAAATGGTTTCATAGCTCAACAGAATGCTTTAGGAGGCTCTATGCAAGGTTGTTGGTGACCGCCAACGACCGGGGACCTACATATTCCACTATTCTTGATGAAGTTTTAAGTATTGTTTAAAGCTAAATAGGCATAAACCACCAGCACTTCCTTTGGATGCCCTGCAACGGAACTACAGAGCATAGAGGAACATGAAGATACCTCAAAGAAAGACTAATTGACATTAACTTGACATTAACCAATTGATAAGGACAAACATCAAAGGATCATGTGACCGGATGAAAAAAAGTGCGATGCACGAGCAACAGAAACTGAATATAAAGGAGAACTCTTATCGTTTTGTAATCCTCATTGATAAAAGGTACAGTCACCAAAACTTCCGCGAAACTGGAAAGACGATGTGGTTTAGTGTCTGTAGAGAGGGCTAAAAGGAATTCGAAAATAAATATTACAATATCGAAGTCTGTATACAGAGTGTTCGGATTTTACTATGACCGTATGTCTAGATTTTTACGAGGTTCCAACATGAATTTTCACTAATTTGACACTGAGTGTCACGAAATCACTAAATCCGACACTTCCACACGTTACTCAATGTGGCTATCCAGAGCACCTCGAACGAAGATAGGGTTATTTTAGGTTCTGTACAGTCAAAGTCAATGAGTTTTTCTCATTTTACTTCTTGAGATTGATAAAATTGGCACGAAGAAAAACGCACAAAAAGAACGTGGAATGAGTGAATCTGATCTGATCTTTTTTTTTCATGGTATTTTCAAGAGTGATAAGTTGATGTGTTTTAATCAGGATCCAAAGAGGCCTCGTTCGGAGCCAAAGCTATTGGCGTTGTTAGTCCGAAATACCAATTGTAAAAAACCAAGCTGCTAGTGTTCAAGGATTGTTTTTGCCATCACGTTTTTTCATGTCATTCAAACAAAATGAACAACGTTTTTTGCACGACATACGAAACAAAAATATTGCAGCCGATTCTAATCACAAGGGACTATATCTCTATGGCTCCGTACAGCAAGAACTTCTAAGCTTTTCATCGAATTCTGTGACACTATTTTCACAGAAAATATTGCAAATAGTTTCATTGTGAAATACGAGTATGTACGAGTAGACTTCTTTTCACAAATAAGTTATCATCTTAGGTTCCTACCATATTCATTTGAATTCCAAAGTCTTATTCAGACTTATTTAGACCCATTTATGTTGGGGCTTTTTGAGATACATAAAACTCAAGAAAGACAATTACGGTTGACTGCTCAGTACGATCATAGATTTGATTATCAAACGAAATGAAAGCGTTGCGACCGCGTTTCTGTAATTATTAACTTAATTTCAATGTAAGCATCAATAAGTTCATATTTATTTGACTAAATATCTGTGACGCTGGCAAATAGACATAACTCATTTCGAGAGGCTCATCTGTCACTAGTTTGTGTATGAAGTTTCATGACATTTCGTCTATTCATTTACAAACTACAGGCGTCAAAGAGACACTACTTTTACCTTCATATGATAATGGAAAAACAGGAATATCACATTTTAATCAAACATTGGTTTTTGATAAGAAAAACTTCTGAATAATCATTGCAATGGCTGCATAAGTGTAGTCCCACATCTGCTCCTTCGAGTACAACAGTTTATCAGTGGTTTAGTGAATTTAAAATGGGTCGTACAAGCACCGAAGGCGTAACTCGCTCTGGAAGGCCAAAAGAGGCAACAACTGCGGAAATCGAAAGGCACGTTCATCGAATCGTTTTTGGTAATCGTGAAGTGAACTAGCACGAGTTAGCTGAGGCTGTAAGCATCTCAAAGGAACAGGCTGGACACATTGTGCACGATATTTTGGAGATGAATGACACGTGAGTCCATTACCATACGCCTGAGTCCAATAGACAGACTGCAAAGTAGCTGGAAAGCCACGAAAACCCTCCAAATCGGCCAAAAAACCAACGCTCGGCCGGGAAGGTGATGGCCTCCGTTTTTTAGAATGCGTATGGAATAATCCATCGATTACCTGCAGAAGAGAACAACAGTCAAAAAGAGTATGATGCAGCGTTATTGGATAAACTAACAGACGGAATAAAAAACGGCCCCATACAGCGAAGAAAAAAGTTTTGTATCGTCAGAATAACTCACCGTCACACGTCCTTGAAAGCGATGGCCAAATTGGGCCAATTACAATGCAAATAGGTTGCTCGCCTACCATATTCTTCAAATTCGACCCCCAGCGACTATTATCTTTCCCAAACCTCAAGCGGTGGATCCAAAAGTGAAAATCAGATCGAATGAAGAAGTCTTCACAAATACCAAGGCGTATTTCGAAGGTTTGGACTTCGGGTACTACAGAGAGGGCATCGAAATGTTGGAAAATCGCTTTACCAAGTATATCACCCTCGAAGGCAATTGTGTTGAGGAATAAATATGCCACTTCCCTGAAGAACGTTTGTTTTCATTACAAATCCCGGGACTTATCAGCCCATTTAGTAAGTGGGTAGTTCCAAAATTATTGGTTTTGAGGAAACGAGTTTGAAAATTAAATGTACTTAAATCCTAGAATTAATTTTCCAAATACTTTCAAGGATTTAACCAACTTGTTAAAATATCATTAGCTAGTTTTAAGAACTATATTTTATTTTATTTGGAATTTTAAAATATGATTTTGGAGTGACCCACTTATCTTCTGTTAGTACAGTTTTTTACTGTCATTAAAATTTCATTCAGGAATACAAAAGATTTATAAACTCAATCATCGCCATCTATGGCGCGATAGCCTAAGCCGGGCTTTGGGCTCCAGGATTAATTTCCTCCAATCATTACTGTTCCGCGACCTTGTTCGCTTGTTGCTTACTCCCAACAAGGATCTACTGTCAGCTTCTATTGGGCCTTCCCATCGAGTCTTCGGTCTTCTCGCTGAACGTCCACCTAGTGCTCTACCCGCCAATGTTCTTTTGGGTAGCCGGTTTTCTTTCATTCTTTCTACATGGCCCCCGCATTGCAACTTACGTAGTTTAACGCAAGAGGAAACTGGTGGATCATCGAATGGTTCATACATCTCATCGTTGTAACGTAGTCTCACTTTGTTCCCTGTTTCACTGAGCCGTAGGTTCTCCGGAGCATTTTGCTTCAAATATGTCCACTGCCTTTTCAGATTCGCTCGTCAGGGTCCATGTTTCACTTCCATATAATAGCACAGGTTTGACAAGTGTTTTGTAAATGCGGAGTTTATCTTGCCTGTGCACAACTCTGGATCTTAGAATGGGAAATAAGGAGTAATACGCTTTATGTGCGGCGTCCAATCTCGTCCTTTTTGGCGCCTCTTCTATTCAGGATGGCTCCAAGGTATACAATATTATCCACACTCTCAAGGTTATCGAGCTGGAGTTTTCTTCGTCGTTTAAGTCATGAATTTAGTTTTAGTTTCATTAACTCGTAGGCCGATTTGGTTTGCTTCAGATTCTAGGCTCAGAAATGCTCCTTGGGCATCTAAGATTGAACATGCCATAATATTGACGTCATCAGCATATGCTACCAATTATGTGGGCATGAACATTAGTATACCCGAGGTTTCAGCTGATATCTTCCTGATGACGTGTTCCAGCGCAAATATTAAAGAGCATTGGAACAAGCCCATTCCTTTGTTTTCAGCTTGATTCGGTTAAGAAGCTGTCTGTTAGTTCACCGTTTACCTTGACCTGGGACTCTGTGTTTAGCATCGTGACCTTGCCCATGCGAACTAGTTTTTTTGAGACGCCAAAATCAAGCATTATTTTGTACAGCGCATTTTTGTCGACTCTTGTCGTATGCTTGCTTGAAGTCTACAAAGAGTTGGTGCACTTCGATTTCATATTCCCAGCACTTTTCAAGCACGTGCTTTACAAAGAATTTTTGGTCTATTGTAGATCGTCCACTTCGAAAGCCTTCCTGACACTCTCCTATAATTTTATAGTACGGTTTTAATTTTCTTTCTATGATTTTGGAGAACACTTCATAAGACTTGCGTAGTTGAGCAATGCCTCTACAATTTTCACACATTAATATGTCACCCATGAACTCAATAACTATAACCTAAGCGCCAACAAAATTTATGCGCGAAATTGCTATAAAAAGTCAGAAATTAACGTATTGTAGCAAGAAACAATTCATTATTTATTCATTGTTACATTACTGAAACTGCTATTTGCTAAACAATTTGTTATTGTTTTTTCCTCGTATTGCATTTTCCGTAGATTGACATCATGATGCACTCCATTCCATCAAAAATGCCTGCACATACTAGACCTGTGGAATTACAGATATCACATCACCGAGAAATTGTAATGCTTTGTCAATTGCTATGAGCGTTGGTATTATACAAGTTGCTTTCCAACATAAACGAGACTTTTGTCATAATTTTGGCGGTGCAATCTGTGAATGAGATATAGTGCGTTGGAAAGTTACATCCCTCCCTAACTTCCAGTGAAAGTTTGGTGACATTCGGTTCAGTGGGAGCGAAGTTATTGCGTCTAAAGTGACATTATGTTTGCTTCATCGGTACAAAAATGAGTTTCAAACAAAAACTAATATCAAATTTTGTTTTAAAATCGGTAAAGCGGTTACCGAAACATTTGAATTGATGAAAAAAGTTTATGGTGATGATTGTCTATCTCGTGCCAGAGTTCATGGGTGGTTTACACGTTTCAGAGATGGTCGTGAGGACATAAATTACGATGAACATACGGGCCGCCCAAAATCTGTGATCACCGAAAACTCCATCGAAATTGTGCGTGAATTTCTCAACAATGAGCCGAAATCATCGTTGAAATTCATGGAATCGGGGTTGAATATCTCCAAAACATCGATTTTTCGCATTTTAACCGATCATTTGGGCTTACGAAAGGTCTGTGTACGTTTTGTTCCGCACAAGTTAAGTGATGACCAAAAATTGCTCAGAATTCAATTTACATCATTAAAGAGGCGAGAAAGGACGAGAACTTCCTTTACAACGTTGTAACTGGCGATGAAACGTGGTGTTTCCAATATGAACCCGAAAACAAGCGTCAACGTGCCAAATGGAAGGACCCAGCCGAGCCACCACCCAAAAAATTGCGTTTGGAGAAGTCAAAAATCAAGTCGATGCCCATTTGTTTTTACGATTCCAAGGGAATTGTCCACAAGGAGTTCGTGCCAACGGGCCAAACCGGCAATGCAATTTTCTATCTTGGCGTTTTGAAGCGTTTTTTGCATCGCATTCGTCGAATCCGGCCTGAATACCGCGAAGGAGAAAGCTGGCGCTTATTGCATGATAATGCACCATCTCATCGATTCACTCTTGTGACTGATTTTTTGACTAGAAATCACATTTTGACCATCAATCACTTACCGTATTCGCCTGATATGGCTCCCTGTGACTTCTACCTATTCGGAAAATTGCATTTGGCCATCAAAGGAAAACGCTTTGCGTCCGTAGGGGGCATCCAAAAGGCTTGTACCGACATCCTGAAGGATATTCCGGTTAAAGACCTGAAATACTCTTTGGAAAAGCTTTTGGATCGCGCAAAACAGTGTATCGAGGCCGGAGGAGACTATTTTGAATAAATAAACTCGAATTTATCGGAAAAAAGCTCCTATCGTTTATATTTTAGCTCAGTCTCGTTTATTTTGTAACGCTCCTTGTAAAGCGGTCATGACAATAAATAGGGAGAATGGGTCGCTGCAATCGACGGATTGATCTTTCATTCGATTAATCCCAAAGACATCGGTAAAGAATCGTGATACTGAATTGAATTTAAGGAAATCGTTAAAATATGAGCAGAACAATGGAGCAGTCAAATTTAAATCGGACGACGGTCGATGTGTTACCGCTAGAAGGAATTTCTTCGAGGCGATAGAATACAAGCGACTGTTAATTTTAAGAGTTTGGCGGCCATAATTACATATTCTTATCCAACAGACCAAAAATTCTTAGCCAAACAGATAATTGACATTCGCTAGGACGGTACCATTAACGTACGTATCACCACTAAAATATAATGGCACTGCACAAATGGCTTATTTAAGGAATTGGGTGCTTTTATTTTCAAACTACAAATACGAAAAATAAGGTAGGAACATACAAACCGAAAGTATGAAATGAAGGGTGATTATTTCATTGAAAAGGAGCGAAGAATAAGAGAAAATATTAATTATCAAATTTTCGATCGATTCAAATATCAATCAAATCTTAATATTATAGTTAGCAAGAGAAAAACATGCTTTTTCACTACATTACTCTTCAAATATGTGCGCCCTGTTATTCTGATTTCTGATTTTTTTCATTTGTCATGTAATCATATACAAAGCATTTATCCAATACATTAAATATTATTTATATAGGTGACTTTAAAAACTATTTTAGATTAGCATACTACTACGAACTAAAATATACAATCAAATTTACCATTTTATGTTTTTTTTTCAATATATATTTTCAAGTATTATGTATTGCAAAAATAAAATCAATGAATTCAATTCAATGTTCCTAATATAGTTCAAAAACGCGACTATGGTAAATTTGATTGCTGTTACATTAATTAAATAAATAATTATTCAACTTGTATTTTTTATATTAAGATGGAATTAAAGTGCAGGAAATTACACACACATAGTCAGCCATGAGCCCATTTGAATTTTTGGTCAAGTATGCATTTGGTAAAAAAACCTCAGGCATTTCGTTACTTTTAAAAATGGCTATGATATGCTTTTGTTAAGAGAATCTAGAACCAAATAAGAGAAAAAATTATGTCCTAAAATGCTTTTTTTATAAGTATTCAATGTAAATTGTTCTTATATACTAGGACTATATAAAAAATGTGAGGAAAATATATACATCTCGTACAGAAAAAAATTAGCTTAATTTGTTCAAGCTTTTTTAACGTATATAAATTTGAAAGTAAAGCACCCATGAATTTTTAGTTTGTAATATTTTAGTTCGGAACTAGGTAGAAATGTGGAAGTTTGTGAATAAGTTAAGCAAATTTTTGGCAGCAATATATTGTGAAATTAAATATAAAAATTCACACCCACACACACACACACACACACACTAAATAAGCATTCTTACAAGTTCGCCTTCGATTCGGACATTCATATAAACAATTTGATCGGGAAACATTGAAATGAATAAATTCAAAATATTTGATGCGAATTTAGTTGCGTACTTTTTGTTAAAATTTTATTATTTAGACATCAATTGAAATCAAAAAGGTACTAACTATTCCTTAAAAATTCTTCCACAAATCACAACTATGCAAGCAACAGAATAACCTCTTGAAACTCGTTGTATATTCAAATCATCTAGACGTTAAAGAATTAAATATTTACCCAACCAATATGACCTGAACAATAAACAAATTGCCTGCTAAAGTAGCGAATCAAAACAGCATTTTTTCATCGTGCAAAAACAAAAATTTAACACCACTTCAACGGGAATATACAATCAAATACAAATCACGTTCGTTAAAACCATCCGAAAATCCATGAATTCAAATTCGAGCTAATCTGTTGCCTCACTTTTAACGTATACGAACAAAGTGAATTACTACATAAAAACCATAAAAGGCAAAATAAAAGACAAAACAAAAAGCAATTCGTTCGCTGAATATAATTGTACAATTGTAATAATTTTGACTGAAGTTGCTGTTAAAAAGCGAAAGTTTCAATTTTATCGAATTCGATAATAGCTGAAAAATTTTATTTCAAATATAAAGTAACATACATGGTTGACTACTTAAATGTTTTATTTTTATAAATTTTAGTATGGCAACGCGAAGAAGGTGTTGTATGTCAAGTTGAGCATGTTGTGCAAATGAAGTTATAAATGCGTTACATTAAGAGGTACGAACATTAAAAATGCAAATTTTCCCACATGAAAGAGAAAGTTTTCGATTTTTAAAAGAAATTTTTCTGAGTGACCTAAAAAATTGTTGTCGAATGGGTGTCGTAATTTTTGTGCATTCAAAATGCACATTGAATAAAACAAAGTTCGGTTGAAAGGCTGAATTTTTTAAGTTGTGATTTGAATATTAACTATTACTCGTTGCATTCTAAACGAAACGAGTTAAGAAAAATTGAATTTTGGGCTTCTCAAAGGGTGGATTATATTGTATTCTCGTTGATACGTGTAACTATATATTACATCGACCATGCCTCCGCGGAATAAAATAAGTCGGTTGGGAAACGATAAAAAATAATAAATAATTCACTTTTTTCTTCATTTTATTGAATTTCAATTTTAAAAAATCTGACTGAAATGTGTATGGAATAAAAATGGAAAAAGCATTCGCAAGTAGCTTTTTCACATTAACAAATAATGTAGCTTTTCCGTAACAGCTGGAACAACAGAACCATAAACGGGTACATATTAATAATTTTAATTTTTTTTTCTTTTTGAAAAGCCATCAGACCTTGTTTTGTTGTTTGAGTAGCAAATAACTGACTATGATAATTTTGATTCATTGAAACCAACAATGAACAAGTCGATAACTTTAATATCAATCATTTTGTGTAAATACTTTTTAAAGATGTAAATAAAATCAAAGATTATACTATCAGTAAATAATTTTTTTTAATTTATAATTACCTTTTTCCAAAATCAAAATATTCAAACAAGTCGAGTACACAGAAGTACTATACGCTCCTGTCAGAAGGATTTTGCACCGAACGTATATGAAATGCTGACATTTAAGTTACGTAACTAATGTACAAACTCAAGAAGCACGTCTATGATATACGAGGTCGGTTCAAAAAGTACCCGGAATTTTTTAATTTCGCGGATCTGGAGAGTCCGATTGTCAAAATTTTTTTTTATTGTGTTGGTATACATGCGATTTTGGCTGAAACTGCTGAATTTTGACCAAAAAAACAATCGCATGAACATCGCTCAGGAGCTGTTAAATGACGTCAACGACGATCCAAGTTTCCTCGAAAGGATCATAACTGGTGATGAAACATGGGTGTACGGTTATGATGTCGAAAGCAAAGCACAATCGTCCACCTGGAAGCATTCAACGTCACCAAGAGCGAAAAAAGCACGTCAAGTTCGATCGTTTTCTTCGATTATAATGGCATAGTGCATTAAGAGTTCTTCCCACAAGGTCGTACGGTTAATAAGGAGTATTACCTTGAAGTTATGCGACGTTTGCGTGAAGCAATCCGAAAAAAACACCCCCATTTATGGAAAAAGAATTCATGGCTTTTGCACACCGATAACGCACCTGCTCACTCGTCATTGCTTGTTCGTAATTTTTTGGCCAATAATAATTCTGTAGTCATGCCCCAACCTCCATATTCACCAGATATGGCTCCGTGTGACTTTTTCCTGTTCTCAAAGTTGAAGAGACCCATGAAAGGTCGGCATTCTTCCTCGATTGAAGAAATAAAGGCCGAATCGCTGAGAGTGCTCAAGGACATACCAAAAAGTGAATATCAAAAGTGCTTCGAAGATTGGAAAAAACGCTGGCATAAGTGTATTATATCTGGGGGGGACCACTTTGAAGGGGACCACATTGATGTAGACGAATAAATAAATATTTTTTTGAAAAAAAAACGAAAATTCCGGATATTTTTTGAACAGACCTCGTATATATGTCAAACTATATACTCGTATTTAGATTGACGTTTGGAAGTTGAAACTGTCAAAACGCGTGTGAATTGGTCAATATCGAAATTATAAAAAAAATCAGAAAACGAAAATTTATACGTATATCTCAGCACACAATATCATATACATAAAGTTTGAAAGTTGAAGACCGGAAGAAAGCAGAAACTTAATCTTGGGCGAGCGCCCATAAAATACACCGTGGCCAGTATTCCAAAGGCGGCAAAATGGACTAGTTATTGTCAGCAAGCAAACACGATAGCGGAGCAAGCAAACACGATGGCGGAGCAAGCAAACACGATGGCAGAGCAACCAAAGACCAAAGCCGCCCGCAAGGAAATGCCTTCGGTCATGATAGATGCGGACGATACAACAGCAAAGAATTCAAGCTTTAACCAAGATGTTAACCTTATTAACTGTAAGGTAAATGAATTTATATTAGCAAAGGGTAAATTAGTTGCCAAACGTAAAACCCCGGTTCCTATGCCAATCCCACCCACAGCTAGCATTAACCCTTTCAGCGCACTGGCGAACGATAGCCAAAATAATAACTCAAACACGACTAACAGTCGAGCAAATAAGGTGAGGTTCCCACCAATATTTATTGAAAATCTAAAAGCAACGGTGCTTAAAGGTATAATGGATAGATACACCTTTACAGATGGTACTAAAGTACCGAATCACAAAGTTGTCAAACTCCAGACTTAGTCACAGTGGACAGGCTCGAGGCGCACGACTACATCATGAACCTGCTTAAAAACACGGAAGCAGTGGGATACTCAAACCCCTAAAGAAAAGAAAAAATGTATCGTGATGCTAAGGGGTATTAGTTCAGAATTTGGAGCGGAGGCTGTTCGAGAGGACATAGCCAGACAAATCCCGAGTTTAGGCCTCGAGACTGTCAGTCCACTTACCACTGCATGGTCGAGAGTAAATAAAATCGACCTGGATTTATGTAGGATAACAGTGGGATCGCAAGCTGATAAAAAAAAATTAATAATTACGCTGCGCTACATTTTGAACCAAAGAGCCGTATGGGATCGCCCCAAAAGAAGTGACCTGGTTCAATGCTATCGATGTCAAAGATTCGGGCACGTTTCCACCAATTGTGGATTCAACATGAGATGTGTAGCATGTGGGGAGGAGCATAATTCCCCAGAGGGAATTCATTTTTAGATAACTTCATAATATCCTCTGACCTCAACGATCCCACAATTCCCTTTACTTGCTCCACATTTCCCTCGTTATCGGGCCATCATGGCCTCCATCTCAATATAACCCTTAGATCACACATACCAGTTCCTACTTGCCCACCTCACTATAGACCGTTTAATTCCATAGACTGGCCAAACTTCAGAAAATACCTCAAAGACCTCCTTCCGAATCTCCCACCGGAAAATGTCATTCTCTCGAAGGCAGAAATAGGCTCTCATATATCGGCACTAACATCTGCCATTATAGAGTGTCTAGACCAGCATGCCCCCTTCCAGAAACCAGGGACCACGCTTTATAGATGTCGAACTCAGGAGACTCTTCAATTAATAACAAGTTGGGTAGACAGACCTATGCTCATGTCAGAAGTGTTTTGTACTCAACTTACAAAATGCAGTAACCGGCAACGAATAAAATCAAAAGTTTGTACATTTCCCCTTCCCCTGCCCCCCTCGGTACTCATAGGGCAATTTTAAGGCTTGTTTTGAAAAGATCTCATTGAGACCTTCCCAATGACATCCTACTCGACTACCAATGGTGAAAAAATTTTTTTGAGGGGTCACCTCCCTAAACCGCTTTGAAAAAATTTTCCACCCTTGAACTTTCAAGAAGTCACCACTTCTGACCTTTCCACAAAGTTTCATGGCTGTAGCCTCTATAGTTTCGGAGAAAAAGTGCTGTGACATACAGACGGACGGACGGACGGACAGACGGACACAGGTCGTGATTGCAATAGGGTTTTGTATTTTCGTACAAAACCCTAAAAAATCGGAAGCATATGCTCCAACGGCTTAACCGTATTTATCATCGAAGTTTCAACCGGGTCGATGAAGAGTATTTGGAACTTAAAACGCAAATAACGAACATTTCCCGCGAAATCCAAAAAGGCATCAGATCAGAAGTCAACAACTTCTATAAAAGCACACTGATATCACTGCGACCGTCTTCAGATGTTTTTAAAACAATAAATCAATTCGCGGGCTGTAAAAGTTCCAAATTCAACATTGAGAAAGACCCTATAAAGCGAGAGAGTCTTCACTGCACAATCTGACAATACTTCAAACAACTATATTGTCGTCGTGAGTCATCCAACAACGTTAAAGCAGAGGTTCTACTAACGACGGAAGGGTATGAGGGATCTTATTTAACTATATTCTCTAGTTATAATAAAGCATCCTCTCCACAATATCCAGTCTTCGCCGGATTTTTCACCTCGAAAACGGAAGTAGAAGATCTCCTAAATGCCTTAAATAGCAAGCTATCTCACGGCCTTGATGGTATCCCGAGTATACAATAATTGTATTAATAACAGACATTTTCCTTGGAAAGTTAGCAAACTAATACCAATACCAAAACCAGGCTGCGAAGGTAACATTAATAATTTTCGGCCAATTTCCCTTTTGCATAACATGGGTAAACCCCTTGAAAAGGTTATTCTGCGAAACTTGAACGAATTTACTAGTCCCCTGATCCCCGATTTCCAGTTTGGATTTGAACGCGAACGATCTACGGAGTAAGCAAAAATTCTATTGCAATCTTCGGCGGAAAGAGTGCACAGTGGCCTGTGCTCCAGACCTGAAAAAGCGTTCGACTCAGTTTGGATCAACGGTCTCAAGTACAAATTGAAAATGCCATCCTGTCCGGTCGCAATCCTCAGAATCCTATACAGCTTCCTTTCGGATAGAACACCCGAAACTAAACTGGGGGAACCTATCAAATCGGGAGTCCCACAAGCCTCTATCCTCGGTCCCGCCCTGTTCAACTTTTTCCTTCATGATATCCCACGTCCAAACTGCTCGAGTTTCGATATAGCAATGTATGCAGATGATATCCTCCTCACTGTCACCCATAGCCTCGCAGAGATGGCCCAAATAAAGCTGCAGCGCTCTGTCCTCAACAAAATGCCAGCAAATCGGAACTGATCTGCTTCCGAAATGCCAGCGGGAGAGGGTACCGCCTTGCCGTGTCTCAAAGTAGGTGTGCAAGCACATATTGCTGGTGAAATTATTCCTCTCAAGGAAAATATCAAATACCTGGGAGTCCATTTTAACAATCGACTTAAGGTGAATAGACACGCAAGGAAAATCCTCGTTAAGCGAAAGCAGCGTCCGCAATTATTTCGTCTCCCTTTTCTTCGAAATCAGTCTGCTTAAAAGTTAAGGTGTTAATGTACAAAACTCTTATTAGGCTGATCATTGCCTACGCGTTTCCGGCATTGCTAACAATCTCGCCTACGAAGAAATCGAAATCTTCGAGAGGAAGATCCTTAGGAAATGCCTATCCAAATACAGACGGCCTAATAAGAAGTAGTACAGGAACTCTATCCTTTACAAAGATACGGAGATAGAACCGATTCTCCACTAATTGGTGGCAATGAATAAAAAACGCCTAGCACCCCCTTCAATCTATTCACGCACTTTTCGAGCCTACCACTGCAAATAATCCCTACTACCTATGCCCCTTTAAAATCTTTGAACAATACCATCACGATCCCATTAATTCCGTAACTACCAATAAACCGGCGTTTTACGTTTCATCCGAACCAATTACATAGCGTGGTTAAACAAAATATTTGTAAATTTAGCTAGTGCATAAGTGTAATAAAATAAAAACACAAGATAAATATAAATGTAAATTCGTGTGCTGTACTAAACAGCTTATAGTTTTAGGTTACATGTAGGAATAGTTTTAATTTATATTAGGGTTTGATTTAGATTAAGTTTTAACGTATTTATTTGTCAAACTATTCAAGTCGCAAGCCATAAGAGCAAATGGCAAAGTCTATATATCTAAAAACACTGATGTAATATACGTATACATATATTCTAACCACACTGTCAAATATCACATAGTCATTAAGCATACTCTGTAATATCAAGTTATAAAAAGTCTCAATAAAGTTTACTTACTTACTTATACTCGTATTTAAGGAAAATCACCTTTTTTCATGTTCTTCTGCTTATATTACTGATATTATTAAAAGATCTCATCCGGACGTTTCATTTGGTACCTACTACTCGACTATCTTCAATGAAATATAATTTTTAAGGGGTCACTTCCTTATTTGAGAGACCCCCTTAAAATCCTTTGCAATTTTTTCGACTTTCATTTAACAACATCTTCTGAACTGCTCTCAACATTTGATGTCTCCAGCTTTTCTAGTTCCTAAGGAAACTTGCTGTGACGCACAAACGGACGGACGGATACCGATTTTAATATGATACTGTAAGTTTTTTTTACAAAACCCTACAAAGAAGAGATACTAGTCCGCGTGGTGCAGTAGTTAGAGTGCTCACCCCGTAAGCTCAAGATCTCTGGTTCAATCCCGTTGGTGACAACGAGATTTTTTACGAGTGATTCTTCGGCTGACGGACTATAAGCCCGTTCAGTTAAGTTGGATGACCCAAATAAAAACTATGTCTTAATAAGACCTATTTTTAAATTTCCCACTTCACGATTTCAAATGACCGCCAATGTTTATAGATGTGTGCGTCTACATAAATTAACACCCACAAGCACAACAAATGACCCGTGCTGCGAGCGTGTTGGAACCTGCAGTTGAAAACAAACAACGACGCGGAGCGCACGCATGTTTTTATGAAATTCTAGAGTAAACAGTAAGTATTTTTATTTTTATTTGTACACGCTATGCTGTGTTTTGTCTATAGGATAATTACACGTGTAGCCATCTTCTCATATGAGTGAAAAAGCTGTAATATCGGTGTATTCCATATAATTGTTTTGTTTATCCATGTGTCATGCCCTAATAAAGCTTACAAAAAAATGTATAGACCTTATAATGGCACAGGGACAGATCTTATTAGGACAATGTTTTACGTCAGTTAGAAAAATATCACAGTAAAAAAGTAAACCCTTGTTTTCAGTAACATCATGGAAAACGAATCACCAGCTTCTACCACAAGGAAAAAAAGGGCTCAATGGACTTCGCAACAGATGGAAAACGCTGTTAAAGTGGTAGAAAGTGGTAGATTATCTACATATGTTATGCTGCTGCAGCCAGATACAACATCCCAAGAAGAACCCTACGCAACCATCCAGCGAGTAGGTCGACTACACGAAAGCTAGGTCGGTCGGCTGTATTTACTACAGAATAAGAAGCTGGACTTGTCAGAAGAATCATACGTTTGGCTGATGTTGGAGTGCCGTTGACATCAAAGATGTTGCGCGTACAGGCTTTTTCATTCTGTAAAATTAAGGAAATTAAAAACACTTACAATGATGCCGAAAATGCCGCGGGGAAGAAATGGTTGAGGTTATGCTATTTCTCAAACGACACCCTGAATTAGCACGTCGTAAAGCACAGATTATGAATCCAGCTCGTGCTCAAAAATTAAATAAATATATTGTTAGCGATCACTTTTCCAAATACAAAAGTGTGCTGGATAGACTTGAATTGAACATAAACCTGAAAGCATTTACAAGATTGATGAAAAAAATTTTCGCATATCTTTGCACCATCAGCAGGCAGTTTTGACAGCCAAAGGGAGAAAAAGAGTTCATCAAATAGGGAATGAGCATACTGAAAATGTGAATGTAGGGGCTGCGGAAATGCTATAGGATCAGCTATTCCGCCAATGATATTGTTCAAAGGCAAGAGACTAAATCCAAAATTCCAAGACAATTTACCTCCTGGCTCTCTGGTGAAGATGACGCCAAAAGGAAGTATGACGACAAAAACTTTTATACAGTTTATTATCATATTTGATGGTGCAAAATGCCACCTGGACTACTATTGTCGAGGAAGCTGAGAAATGTGTCATTACTTTATATTGTCTTCCGTCAAATACCACGCACGAGTTACAGCCCATGGATGAATCTGTTTTTCGTTCTTTTGACCACCATTGGGTCAGTCAGCATCCCGAACGAACCCTTAACAAGACAAGCTTTATCGCATTCTCTCACAAGTATGGACGAAATGTATGACTATTACCAATATTTCGAATGGGTATCGCGCTACTGGGTTATATCCATATAACCCAGATGCTATTTCTGAAGAGACTTTTGCGCCCTCTGCATTGTCAGAACTGCCAAATCCTACAAACAGTGAGAATATTGCTGTCTTATCTAATGAATTGGGGGAACAAGAGATTTCAACTGCAAATGTGGAAGATTCAGATGGGTCAGGCACAGATACTGAGAATTTGCCACTGTCCTTGCTCTCAAAAAACTATACGAATGCTGGAACTCGACAGAAGATAGACAATCAATCAACCACGTGTGAGATTCATGAATTTTTACCAACTCCTAAGTTTAAAGTTGTAGCGACCGCTCCACACAAGAAGTCTCTGAATTACAGGGCTCAAGAGGTAACAAAAGATTTGTTTGGTGACAGTGCTACGAATTAGACATCACAGATTACTGTAACACCGTCAAGAGTAGAAGATGTTCCTGGTACTTCATCCATGATAAAGATAAACACAAAGACACCAAAATCAGTGTCGGTTACTGGCTGTACATCTGCACAACCTGCAGTTGCTGCAACGCGAAAGCGAACCTCAGTGAAGACTGCTTCTTTGACAGCAGATAAGCTTACGTAATCTAAACCAATACGTCACGATAATAATCCTTCTTGGTACTATCCAGCTTATAAAGCAGATAGAGTTGATGATATGCCACAATGTCTTACTTGTGGCGTTTGGTATCATGAGGTGTGTATTGGACTCACAACCGCTGATAAAATATTTTACTGTCCAGGGAAGTGTTCAAAAAAAAATGAAAGAGGCTGATGAATATTGTACTTTTGCATGATGAGAAACCTTTTGATCGAAAATCAGACATTTGAAGAACTGTTGAGGCTTACAGCAAGGTTTGCGGAAGAAGATAATGCATTTTTGAGTCGAAACGTAATCTGCGGCAAAACATGAGTCCACCGCTACACTCCTCAATCCAATCAGGTCAGCAAGGATTGGCGATGGAAAACGAAGATAGTCCTGTTTCCAGTGGTTGAGCCTATGGTTAAGTTCACTGATTCATATTACGAAACGTATTTGTTTACGAGATATGTTGGAGGAACTGATCCCACCTTGTTGTAATAGTTACTGATTTGTAAAATCGATCCCACAGTGAAGCATATTAGTACCCATATAACGTACTATAGTTGGGTAACGTTCACGGAATAAGATGCTCTAACCGCCAGGCTCCAATAAAGACGTATATGCAACCAATTATTATTACATGGAAACCTTAAGGAAAATATATAAATTCATCATTTTACAGATGAAACAGAAATAATTCGAACACCTGTACAAACAACTTAACTATTTTTACAAATGAAATATTAATTAAATTCCAAATAATAATCTCATCTAAACTTAATCATTGCAAACCATGATTTCAATTTCATACATGAAAATTTACCAGCATACAAAATTAGCTCAATAAAATTAGGCAAGAAAATACGCAACTGTTTACATAATACCCAAAAATCTCTAACCCCATACAAGAACGGACGCTGTTGCTTGGCAAAGAGCTTTAAGATAAAATCAAAAGTCGAATCAGTGTAGGATAAGAATTGTTAAACGATTTACTCAATCGCTCCATAGGAATCACTCTAAAATTTACAAGTCATTGTATAATCTACAGCCATCAGGGGAAAATGAACTTGCTGAGCAGCTTACGAATTAAAAACGAAAAACATAAATCGTTGAAAAGCAACTCAAAATCATCGAAAACAGTTTCTTGATCGTCGATGAAAAAACTCACTTTTCGCTGAGTGGATACTCGTACATACGCGAGTTTACTTACAACCTCTCCAAACCATTCAATATTTTCAAGAAGTTACTTTGGTAGATAGTAATTTAGCATAGCACATACTAAGTGCTTCAGCATTAAAGCACTCTTACTTTTTGCCTCCTAACAATCAAATTTTGTTTTTTACGTTTGTGCAATCCGCGAAACTGTGCTGGCGGAATGGAAGACTCGCCAATGTTACTGGCTAACTTTGAAATGGCCTTACTCATAGAGGCGTCCGTGTTCATATGAACAATTTCCGGCTCATAAGCGAGCAAACATTAAATATATCTAACGATTCATCACTTCACTTGTACGTGCAATTTTTGTATTCTTTATTTGTATTCAATATCAACACAATTCCGACGATATGTAGCGCTAACGTTTATTTTATTATTTTTTAAGAGCACGTAATTGCAAACGCTCACTCGCTTCTAGTTCCCAGTTCAGATAACAGATTAGAGAGGCTAGAATAAATATATTATGAAAATAAGTCTCGCGTGTGTGCCTGTGGGAAAAAAGAAAAATTCAAATGCTAACAGAATTGATGGAGCGAAAATAATTTATGTGATTCAGATTGATGTTGATTTATTTTGAACGGCGAGATTATTACATGTGTTTTGCGAAAAGGAATTAAATTATTAATTTTTATTTGCTCTGGTTTGAGTTGGCACCACTCAAGGGACAGAGTTTTTAATTACACATAAATTAACATCGTATGATGTTCTTGAGACAACAAAAAGAAACTCTTAACTGTGACGAGGCGGTTGCTTATTTTTAATTGTCTTACGTTTCTAAAATGACAAAAAAATCTGGTGGCGCCCGAACATATGGTAAGCTTAATTATGTTAATTGTTTTTGTAAGACGAACAACTGTTGATACAAATGACATAAAAACAATATTCATACGGGACAAACAGAAATCCCGAATGAAAAATTTATCAGGAATTAAAAGCTATCAGCTAGTATATTTTTAAGTCTAGCCAGGCGATGCACCGAGGGAAAACGGTAGTACTCGTAAGTCCAACATAAAAATCATACATAACTTTAGGCAAAATCATACATAATTTTAGGCAAATTATAATACATTAGACCACACTAAGTAAATTGTAATTAAAACTTGTGTAAATTTTACTAAGCTGGAAAGGCAAAAAGTATCACGCATAATAGCCGCGATAACAATCGAAAATTCGAACGCGCATTTTGTTAATAATTTGGTTTAGGGTTATATCAGATGTCCCGTTGTTCAATGCGAGCGCTTTCTACGATCCCTAATATACGGGTTCAATTCCAGCCCAAGTCTATGAGTAGATATGAATTTAAGTGAACAAATGCTGTGATGAATATTTATCTAATATTAATTAGAATATATAGTAAAATTCGTGCGGGGTTTCCGATCCCCCATCGGACGCCTGCTCAGGTGGTGGATAGAGGAACACCCTCACCGGGTAAGCGGCTGGCAAGCGGGAAACAAAATACTACTCGCGAACCAAAACCGATACATGGGACGTCAGGCCTCTACACAGACAGGTACTTAGCCAGCTACTAAACGAGGCATCAAAGAATAAACTTAACATTCTTGTAGCGCAAGAAACTAGATGACGTGGTAATGAAATTAATGACATGTGCACACCATATTTACGAGCAGCACATCACAAGGTAGCTCTCATGGTGGACAATTTGTTCGAACAGACTGTTACCCACTTCAAAACAATCAACGAATGAATCTGCGCATTCGCATTCAAACTAAATTCCTCAATGTACGGCTAGTCAACTGCAACAACAGAAGACAAGAAGGAAGAAGCTATTAAGGACCAGTTCTACAACACCCTTGAATAAACCGTCGGCACATGTCCACCAAATTACATTAACATGGTTCTGGGTGATTTCAATGCAATCGAAAGAAGAATCATAGAGGAAGAACCGGGCGAAACAATCTTTATGCAACTACCAGCATGAAAATAGATAGAGGTTGATTGATTTCGCTACTAGCAGAAGCCTCATTGTAAGTTCCATGTATTTTGCGCATCGAGTATACACAATATAATACATTACATTCACATAGTATCCACACTCAACCTAGCCTCCGGAAAAAACCGTACACAAGCCGAAGAGCGAACCGTAAATTATCAACAGCAGGAAGGTAGATAAATGCTGCCGCGAGAAGTGACGCGAATAAACATGTGATTCGACCAGAGATTTCAGCACTACCAGATCTCAAAAAATAATAGTTTTGTCTATTGACAGAAAAAAACAAATTCGTTCTATACAATCTTTTAGTTTTTTATTAGCATCTGGCAATTTTCCCATGTTCTGAAATCCTTAAAAGGACACATGTGTCGGAAATTTTATTTGCTTCTTATTTATGTCATGCCTCGGCTGAGCTAAGCGCCCCTTGAGAAAATTCAGAAAGTGTGCAACGCAGGGTTAATGGAAGCCGTGGATACTATGTATGTATACTATAACAAAGGGTAAATAGAAGCTGTGGATACTATGTGTGTATACTATGATCCACAAGAGATCGTGCGCATCTCTTGACGGTCGCACATTGAATCAAATCAACTACAATACATTCTCATCGAAAAAAGCTACCACTAGCGTTCTTGATACACGCTCATACGTGGAGCAAATTGCGATACGGGCCTCCATTTATGCAGAATGAAATTCTGATGCCGTATTACCAAAAACTTAAAACGCATCATCAAATAATTCACACAAGGATCCAAGCATGAAAAATTAAACGATAGATCAATGGTATCCACATCTACAAGATCACACAGAAGGCGGGAGACAATAGTGATGACATCGAAACTATCTGGAAAGTAGTGACGGTTTCAGTAATGGACGTTGCGGAGAAGATCCTGTAATAACTGGTTCGATGAAGAATGCATGGAAGCAAATACTACACCCGACATCAACTCAGGTGTATTGAGCTCCGACGACCATCTAAAAAACTATGTCGAAGAAACAAAAAGGTGACGATCAATCGCAAGATCGAGGACATCAACGAAAAAATGACGTTGAATGAGGCCGGATCGGCATATGCCGCAATCAAGCAAATACGCCAAGGCCACAAACCCCAAATACTACGTTTCTGAAAAAAATCCGCCAGTCAAAATATTTGTCCATTCAATTTTTACCGAAAATAGGTGCCAAGAAATGCCCAAAAATTGGTATGTTTTATTTTTCTAAGAAAATTAAGTTGATAAATAGTTGGAGCGAAATTTTTTGGATTGGAGGATGGTTTAAGTACTGCACAGAGCTTAGGTTCATGGCTTCCCACAATTAAAGCCTAGAAAGTGAACTGAGAGAAAAATATCAAGTTGCACAGAAATGAAATCAAATTTTAAACTTGCTACTATCGGATATTGAATGTTGAGAATATATGTTGATCTGAAGGCAGAGTGGTTCAATGGTGAACTCGTCAAATTGCACTAAATACCCCATCTCTTATTTCTTAAACTAGTGCGTACTATTGTTCCGTAAATTAGTGCGAAAAAATTCAGAATGTTCGTGTCTCGAATGGTAAAGAACGAAATCATTTACAACTTCTAACGAGTTTAATCATCATGATAAGAAAAACGAAAATATATGAATAAGAATTGTCTAGTTCTGATCAATGTTAAAAACCAATTAAAAATTCATTTGCGAAAAGTTAAGCAATAAAAACCAGAAGAGCCAAGAGTAAATCAGTAATTTTTTGTGCACTCCACGTGCAATAATTTGATATTTTTCGTGTATTTCCCCTTCCTGTGCGCCCCCTCTGGCAAAAAATACAAATTAAGCTCTGTTTTGAAAAGTTCTTATCAAGACCTTTCATTTGACACCCATATCGGCAACCTTAGATGCAATTTTTCTTTGAGGGGCCACTCCCTATATGGGGAGAGCAACTTGTCAAAATTTTTTTGTAATGAAACTTTGAAGAGGGCATCACTTTACACCTATATACAAAACTTTATGTTTGTAGCTTATACGGTTTGCGAGAAAAAGTGCTGTGACACACGGACGGACGGACAGACAGGCGCGATTTTAGTAGGTGTTTGTAAATTATCATACAAAATTTTACATATCCCGCGACCGACTGGACTACCCACTAAACACTTTCCCTGTCAACCTGAGAACCTAGCCTGGAACCGTTTGACACATTATTTCGGGCCAGCTCTCGTTTTGCTACGCCGTGAGGTGCCTTCAAGCTGAGAGATCTCTCTTCCAGCGGAAGGGGAGGAAGGAATTGCCGGGCAAGCGATCCCACTGCCCCCGGCTGCAGTGAGTCCCTTTTATCTTTTAGGACTGCCCGAACATAATCTGCAACGTGATTCCATTTGTCAATCGATCCAAGCATTACCGCGACTACACTATCCGGGATAAGCTCTTCCGTCTCCTTGTAGAGGTCACGTTGCGGCCTATCCCATTTTTTCCACGATGAATCCTCTCATAGATTCAATATAAATAAAAACCTATGCCTGCGATCAACAATACTTTTTTGTGGTCAATTTACGCACTCAGTGTGGGGCTCCGATTCCCGCGAGCGACTGGACTACCCACTAAACACTTCACCTGTCAACCTGAGAACCTAGCCTGGAACCGTTTGACACATTATTCCGGGCCAGCTCTCGTTTTACTACGTCGTGAGATACCTTCAAGCTGGGAAATCTCTTCCAGCGGGAGGGGAATGAGGAATTGCCAGAAAGCGATCCCCCAGCCCCGGTTTTTCCGGTTGCAGTGAGTCCCTTTTTACTTTTAGGACTGCCCGAACATAATCTGTAACGTGATTCTATTTGTCAATCGATCCAAGCATTACCGCAACTACACTTTCCGGGGTAAGCTCTACCGCCTCCTTTGTAGAGGTCCCGTCGTGGCCTGTGTGTGACAGACAATCGGGGGAACGTGACTTTCCAATCTTGTGTAGATACTCGTAAACATATAAGATAAGCATATAAGCAATAACACCCATGCCCTCTCAAAAGCTGTGACAGACAGAAATGAGTCTTACCATGCCTTCGATTTAGCCACGGTGGCAGATCCGGGATGAGTTGCGCAGTCAACCTTTCCATCGTGCAATTCACCCTGCTGCCAATCGTTGAGTGAGCAATGTCTTTTCTCGCGGGTATCCATCTCCCTCGCAACATCGGTTCGACACGGTGTCCTAGCACGGCAGGAGGGCAACAGATTTCACGCTTGAAACAACTCTCATCGCCGGATCAGAGACTGTCAGATATGAAGAAGCAATCTTCAGTGCTCCTCTTCTCTGTAGCTGTGCCAAGCGTTTTCGGTACACCTCCTTGCTGACAGCGTCGCCCCATATTTCTACTCCGTACAGTAGCGCGTCTTCTTGATAGGTTGGGTTCCCCTACATTGGCCGATACGCCTAAAACAGCCTTCACAGTTGTTGCCCTGATTAGCTCAGAGAAGCTCATCTTCGGGTCGATCAGTAGCACCAGGTACTTCACCGCTGGCTTCGATTCGACTAGTATGTCTCCAATACTGACCATCTTTACTCTAGGGATTCTCTTTTTTGTCAAGATGATTAGTTTAGCTTTCTCCAGTGCTAGACTGAACCCGCGAGCAGTCATCCAGTCTCTCACTCTGCGCATTAGCATACTAGCCTAAGTTGCGCTTGTTCAACGGTACGTCCAGTGATTAGAATCGCAACATCATCTGCATAGCGGGTCAAGCGCGACTCATCTGGTTTCTCCAGTCTCAGTAAGATACCTTCCACAGGTCTAGACCAAGGTAGATCCCTGGATAACACCCGATGTAGCTTCCATCCTTCGTTAGCCCTGTGTCGTGTCATTAAACATGCTTCGGTCCCTCAACTATTCCCTCAGAAGCCGCATTAGATATTCTGTAGCTTGAAAAGGGTTTTCTAGCGTATCCAGAACATTCACCCATATAGCGGAGTTGAAGGCGTTCCTAATGTCAAGTGTCACCAACAGATCCTCTGCAATCGCATCAATGGTGGAAGGGCTTCTCTAAAACCGCACTGCCGAGGAGATAGGTCCCCAGCAGCACAAATTACGTCAGTGAGTCTTCCCCTAATATGTTTCTCTAGCACTTTCTCAGCCGTGTCTAGCATTCATAACGGGCAGTATGCAGACGGCGATGCGGAATTTCCCTTCCCCTTGATCATCAGCACGAACCTCGCCACCTTCCATCGTACCGGGGAAAACGCCATCTCTTAGAAAAGCGTTGAATGTGCTGAGCAGGAAGGCTGGTATTCGTTGGGAGAACTGAAGGCCGGAGACCAGTGGGGACCCCGAAGATACGCCGATCTGACTTGGTCCACGAAGACAGTTCACCGCTGCTAGGATTTCGAAATTGGAGGACGCCGTCAATGGACTGAAACAGTTGGAGGCGCTAGTTGCAGGAAGCGAAGGCTAGAGAGGGCTATAGTGCTACGAACACATGCTTCTGTTTTTTTTTTAGTGACAGGATTGCCTCTTTCAGTTCCGTTGAGCCTCAAGCCGAAGCTTGTGACACTCCCTTCGCTTTTCAGCGATTTCAGTCGACCACCAGTACACTGGGGGCTTGTTGTATCGGGATTTTCGACAGGACATAGAAGAGCTACAAGCAGTCGTGTTGATTCTTATAGTTGATTGCACCAGGTCTTGAGCTGCCACTTCTTCTATCCCTTCCAGCGGAGCTCTTCGACGAACCATGTGGTTATAATTTGCACTTTGGTTGTGTTGCGCATTTTATACAAGTATAGTTCACACATACGGTTAATTAAATCATTTTGTAATCAAATTTAGAGGACATCACTTGAGCTATTGTAGGTTTTGATAGTAAGTTTCTGTAGAAACGTCTTTGGATAATATTTGAAAAAAAAAAAACAATCACATGATGCATAGCATTTTTGTTGAAATGAGTCTACAATGACCCTCTTTTGAGAAGCCTATAGTGGCCCCATTTTGCTCAAATATGTAGGATAAATGTGGGGGAAAAATGCATTAACTGAGTGACTTCAGTCACTGAATAGAGACTTAAAATTTGGACACAGGTAGGGTAGAATTCAAGTCGCTTTTCAGTGACTACAGTCACTTTTTGTAGGCTTGTAGTTGGTTCTCAGTCCATACATCTCTTGCCCTACATTTATCATAGATATTGGGACAAAATGAACTATTTACCAATATGTAGGGGTAAAAGCAGGTCTAAGAAAAATAAAGTGCAATTTAGACAATCTGACCCAAGCGGTATCCTTTCGATGTAAATGATAAAACAATTTACTCAACCGCAGATTCTTCTAATAAAGGGTGGTCCAACCATTATACACGATGTTTATTGTGAATTACACCTTAACGTTTTTCGCCCAAATTAATTAGACATTTTTTGGTGTCAGTGTTTGACAAATTCAACCATGGAGATGTACACAATTGAACAGCGCGTTAAGGTTGTTGAAGCCTTTCATGAAAATGGGCGTTCAAATCAAAACGCATTTCATGCACTTCGTGATTTTTTGGTTAGCATAATCGACCAAATGTGTCCAGAATCGGGAGAATTTTGCGCAAATTTCAGCAAAACGGGTCTGTAAGAAATGTGAAATTACCTGTGCGTGCTCGCCCAGTCCTTTCTGCGGAAAACATTGCTGTTATTCGCGATAGTGTGGCAGCAGAGTCGTCAACCTCGACTTGTCGTCGTCCCCAACAATTGAACATCTCACGAACATCACTGATACGAATTTTGAATAAAGATTTGAATTTACATCTGAAGCCTAGTGACCATTTCAAGCGTCGGAAATACGCCGAATGGTTGGTTGAACAGACCAAAGGGAATGGTGACTTTACAAAGAAAATCATCTTCAACGACGAGACACACTTTCACCTCAGTGGATTCGTTAACAAACAAGAGTTCCCCCGCATTTGGGCAAATGAGAATCCATGAGTGATTGTTGAAAAGCCGATGCATCCACAAAGAGTGGTTGGTTGGTGCGGTTTATGGGCTGGCGGCGTCATCGGGCCGTACTTCTTCGAAAATGAGGACGGCCAAGCAGTTACCGTGAATGGTGTTCGCTATTGCGAGATGATAACGGACTTCTTGTGGCCAGAAGTTGAGGTTATGGGCCCGGAAATACGCGGTTCCAACAGGATGGTGCCACTTGATACCCAGCCAACGAAACAATGGCTCTTTTGCGGTAGAAATTCAATGGCTGTGTTATCTCGTTATGGCGATGTTAATTGGCCGCCACGATCATGTGATTTGACACCGTTGGACTTCTTTCGCTAGGGTTATTTAAAAGAAAAGGTATACGTCAATAAGAAAAGAACAATTCAAGAACTAAAGGATAAGATAATTCAGCACATTAACGACATTGAACCTAAATTGTCATTGAAAATATGGATCATCGGATAGAAGTATGCCACCATAGCCGTGGCGAGTATTTGGGCGATATTTTATTTCACACATAATTGTCGTAGATCCTTCTATTATGAAAAAAAAATATTAACCTAATTCTCTCAAAACTTTTTGTTTTATTTACAATTAACATCGTGCGTTTTGGTTGGACCACCCTTCATTAAAGGATAATACCTAACATTTACAACACAACCACATCGCAAACTATATTCACAGGAAAATGGTATCTTGGAAGGTGACTAAACTTTGAGAGATTCGAAGAAAGCTTTGTTGATCACATATGTTTGTTCCTATACGTTTTAAATCGAGGAGAGGAGTTATTGAGGGCACTTAAAGGCTAAATGTGCTTGGAAAGTCTCATTTCGGTACCGATCAGGTGCAAAAATCGTTTAAGTGGGCTTAGAATTTCGATTCGGGACTGTTTAGGCCTTGATTATTTTTACTCGGGGCCAACCTACAGCTACCGTCGAGCGCTCGAGGACAAAGTATCGTAAGCTTTTTTTATCCTTTCCCTTTGCCATAGCGTCTGAACGTATTTGCAAGGTGCCCCAGCACGTACAGAGGCGTTTTCAAAGAACCTGCATCAACTGAGGCTGACCGACCCAGAATGCCATCCGTTAAATACCGTGACGTGGCACGCTTTTGATGATTGTAGTTTCCGAGAAAAAATTCTGTCACACACAGAAAGACAGACAAAGAATAGGAACTTAATAGGTAATTGTGAGCATTTATCAAAAATCAAAAATTCAGTAACCCAATATCAAAACTTAAAATATTTCAAGGACAACGGCTAGACATCATCATCGTCATGATAAATCAGATCCAGTTTCCAGTCAGCCTTAAAATTCTGCTGGCGAACAGGAAAATATGTGAAAACATAGATTTGGAAGTTTTAGAAGTTGAATTGCATTAAAAAAGGACCTTGTCTACATTTTGACAACCAGATGTGTTAAATAAAAACTTTCTACGACCTACAGGAAACGATTAAAAACCACTTATCTTTTCACACAAGTGAATGCCTTGATAATTGAGATTCGTTCCTTAAGTATGGCTATATCTCACAAGAAAGTGTATTTCAATTGACGACACTACATTGAACGCCTTATAAAGATGTCTTGAAAATTTATACTGACACGCGTTGTGGTTTAAAAATAACAAACAAGCTGATTTTGATGCAAATCTTTTACATTTAACAGCCAAATAACTTGATTTGATTTACTTTTTTCAATACTTGTCCGTTGTTTTTTCCCAACTAGAAAAGACAATTTCATATGCTAGCATTAGCTTCTCGGCAATTTCAGAATAAAGCAGTCATGGGGTTATGTACTAACAAAACAAGAAAACTAGAAAAGATCCAGTTATACATTCAATTCAAAATGTCCTTGTAACTACTTTCATTACACGTTTGCTATGAAATGAAATTAACAAGAAAAATTGAAGCCATGTGAAAAATGAATGCATGTAGATATGTCTCTTTACTTATCTTCCACATATATCCATGACCCGTAAAATTATTTACATGCAAATCTACTTTTGCTTTTGGATTTCACCCGATAACAGCCAACGTATCGAACATATGTTGAACCATACGTTGAGTGAATCAGACATTCTTTGTATGCATGCTGATTCAAGGGAAACAAGTGAAAATTGAAGATCCTGAATCAGCGGTCAAATTGGTTGTTGTGCGTGCATGTAAAGGTTAGTACGTGGAAGCAACATAATCAGTACTTTTACCTCAATTTGAATATTTATCCATATAGAATCCTTGGAACTAAGTAGGAACAAAGATTTTAAGCACTCAAAATGGTTTTTCAATCACTGACAGCGTGCACTTCTCACTTCACAGAACACATTCTTTATGCAGATTTCACAAACAGAAAGCACAGAATCCTAGAGATGAATACCAAGTAAATATCCATCTAGCTTAGTAAATATAACGAATAAACAGCACAATATCGTGAGCAGCACGTACAATTAATTCTTAGCGTTGTAATCACAGTTAGTCGCGATGAGAATAAGTTATTCCGCGGCTTCCTCCAATCTGAAACCTTGCATACACAAAACCTTTATTGCTAATGAATTCCAAAATCTCTACGCGTGGCGTTGATTCAAGATCAACATGAGGAAAAACTGAAAACTGTGGAGAGCTACGAAATATCTTGGAACAATGATTCATTCACCTTGAAGTATCTGACACAGCGACAGCAGCCAAGACAACCGACGGCGACGAGCTGCGTTGAGGTTACGAGAAATACTTGAAATGTTAATAGTAGCAGCAATGGCAGTTATAGCAGCAGCAGGTTCAGCCTTAAGCTGTGCGAAAACAGAAAGTAACAAAGGAACACGTTGGCGAATAATGATTTGTTCAAGGGTCAAAAATGAAAACTGCCTGCACACATACACACCCAATACTATAGTGACTATTTCAGGAATATTGTGGAATGGTTTTTCTTTTCTTTTATATCCAGCTCAAGCATTTAAATTGTACCTGAGCCTATCACTTCGCGTATGCGAGTGATCTTCAACCAAGCCGGAGCGGTTTAACTTTTTGAAGTTCCGCCGTGTCGACAAACACAGAGTTTCAACATTTTCATTTTAATTGTGATGACGACGAGGGAAGGCCTTGAGTTTCAAAAGGAAGCATTAGTAAATGCAACTGTTCTCTAGAATGAAAAACTTCGGAGTGGATGAGAAAATTCTTGCCTTCAAAACTGGAAATGTGTTGCAAGTAGTCTATAATTATACCATACTTTTTGCCCCAAGCATGAAGATTTGATTTCAAAATTGTTTGCTATAGAAATTTAATTTGCTACAAGAAAATCAAATTTTTATTCAATGATGAATCAAAATCACACAATCCCCTTCGAGCAAGTACAGTTGATTTCAAGTTAGGTAATTCCCAAATGAGTCAACTTTGTGATATAAACAATGCATTAGTAATTCACGGCAGCAAAAATTGCATTTCATTCCATGAATTTACGATTATATACGGGAGCCGCCATTGGTTTTTTCCTGGTGAAATAAGAATGGAACTACTAATTGATAGCTCCGGGGATGTCGAATAGGTGAGCACATTGTACGAAAGCAGCAACTTTGATCGAATCATCGAGATGTACTTCCTTGTGCTGGCACCTGTGAATGCCAACTTGTAGGGCTTGCTAGCCACTGTTGAAAGCGTCGGGCATAACATACATCCTAACCTACCTACAGGGCAGTAAGATCTCGATGTCCTATTTGTTCACAGCATTAGATACGTCTTTCTCTAGGTTATAGAAGATCATAGAACAATTATCTTATAATGAAAGAGACGAAGGGAGCACGGGTGGAGAAATCCATCTAAGAGTCAGCAGGAGACAGGTATCGACTTCCGACGGCGGCTCGGAGAGAACTCCCTTAGTCACCGGAGGCCACAAAACATTAACTCGAGCGGTCATTCCTGCACGCCACATAAGTGGGATGCCACTTTCAGCACAGCCAGGCAATAGTATGACCAGAAGGCTCCAGTGGTCATATTGCTGGATTCAAAAAATACACTGTGGCGAATGACTGCCGCTGCAGGCATTCACCTGTTCGTCAAATTAAAACTAATCGATATTAAGTTCCAAATTCGATGCGACAATCATTATATTGGATATTCTAAAAAGTATTTAGCCTTTTTTGTCACTAGATGGTGTTCGTTGATATATATATCTGTGGCAATCATAAAAACTATTTCCACCACTGAGTGGCGCTGACATCATCTCGAGGAAGTTTGACTTTACACATCTAGCAACCAATCAGCTAGCAACAAGAAGACTTATCATCAGCTGTTCTCGTTGGCTTTTGGTCGCGAAGCAGACAAGTTTAGTTTCAGTTAACGAAATATGATATATTTAGATTTTTGCAATGAATTGTTATTTACCATATTAAGTGAGTTTAACGATTGCATTGTGCACGTCTTAATCCACGGGATTCAAGGCGGCTACAACTGGTGACCCTATCATCGATGTGAGCCCCGGCTAGGGGAGCACCCATTAAAATGTCGACCGAGGATTTGACAACCGACATGTTCGTTCAACATACACCGCCGCCGGCAAGGCGCGACAACACGTTGCTCAACACGCTATATGAACCAAGCAAGGACATGATACCTTCGCCCAAATTGTTGTCACCGGTGGAGGCAGCAACAAACTTTCCACCGTCTGCGGAAGTTGCTTCTGTCAAAGACGTGAAATTGCCACCATTTCGGCGAAGCGACCTGACGCATTGGTTTGTGCAGGCGGAGGCGCAATTTTTCCTCAATAAAATAACGTCTGACAACGCTCGTTATTACACGATTATCGCTGCTCTGGACATCGATATCCTGCAGCAAGTATCTGATATTATCCGTTCGTCACCAGTCACGAACAAATAGGGTACGCTCAAACGGCATCTTGTCACCAGATTCTCCGAATCTAAGGAGCGACAGCTAAACCGGTTGCTCACAGCTGACAACCGTCACAACTACTTCGAGAAATGCAAAATTTCGCACCTTTGGGTTCGTCTGAGGACATCCTCAAAACATTGTGGATGAAACGACTACCAGTGAGCGTCAGGTGCGTTCTGGCTGCTAGCGAGGATTCCGAACTCTACCAACTCGCAAAAATAGCAGACCACAGTGGAAAACAGTGTTCCGGCTTACGTATTGGCTACAGAGGCCACTCCACCAAAGGCAGGCGTGCTTGACACGTCGGAGCTCAACAAACGGCTTGAAAAAATCGAGCGTCAGCTTAATACCGATGTCGTTCAGCTGACAAAATCAACAATTTCAACCCCCCTGATTTGCACGGCTCGACAGGTGGTGCAAGAGGCCACCGCACTTCAACTAACAACGAGGCTAGCATTTGCCATAAAAGATAAGGCGTAAAAGCGAAGCAGTGCTCGGAGCCTTGCACATTTCAAGCAAATCAGCAACAGGGAAACTGAGACAGTTGCCTTCCATCACTAGAGTAGTAGACAACATAGATAAAATTCTGGAATTCAGACTACACATAGACGATCAGCAGTCACACTTAAATTTCCTAATCGACTCCGGATCGTCCGTCTCGAATCTTCCTAAACGCTTCGCTCAACTTCAACAGCCGCAAATGCTAACAGTATATGCCACCAACAACACCACAATCACACGTATGGTAAACGACCCTTGAAGATACACTTAGATTTCAAGCGTCTATTTGCGTGGAATTTTATTGTAGCAAATGTCTCTACACCAATTATCGGAGCGGACTCTTGACACATTACGGGCTTTTGATCGATTTAAAAAACAGAAGGCTATTAGATAACCATTCTATCTGCTCCAGCCCGGGACAAATCGCTCCGATTGATGTTTTCGGGATGTCCTAGACACATGCAAAGGCAACCACAACGGCAACTATCATTCAGCATACGACTCACGACACGTCCTCAACAAAAACAATACACACATCAGCACCAGCTAACCAAGTGGCACATTTCATCGAAACAACTGGTCCACCAGTTTTTCAACGGCCTCGACGTCTGACAGGCGAAAAAATGGAAGCAGCACAAGCAGAATTCGATCGGATGCTTAAAATGGGTATTCGCCGTGCATCGAGTAGTCCTTGGGCCAGTCCCATCCATATGGTGGCCAAAAAATCCGAGGGCTGGAGAGTTTGTGGTGACTATCGCAAACTTAACGCTCAGACAGTACCGGATCGATATCCAATTGCACATATCCACGACGTGGCTGATCGGCTTCACTGTAAAACTATATTTTCGAAGATCGGGCTTACCATCAGATCCCGATGTCCGAAGCCGACATAAAAAAGACAGCCGTTACAACACCATTCGGGTTGTTTGAATATTTGGTCATGCTTTTCGGTCTTAGAAATGCCACACAAACTTTTCAACGGCACATGGACAACATCCTCTACGGGCTGGAATTTGTCTTCTACTCTATGGACGATGTCATCATGTCAGACAATGCCGACCAACATCGAGAACACCTCTACATTGTCCGTCAACGACTTGAGCAACATAACTTGCACATTAACATTGATAAGTGTGCTTTCGGTCAAACGGAGACAAGAGTATTTGAGCTACACGGTCAACAAAAACAGTTCACAACCAACACAAGAGCGAATCACTACGCTGCATAACTTCAAGCAACCTGAAACCATCATCGAGCAGCGTCGATTTCCTGGGGCCTGCAACTTCTACAGACGTTGTCTTAAACACTCAGCCCACCATCAGGCATCGTTGAACGCTTTCAGCAAGAGAAACGATAATCGCAAAGTTCCTTGGACACCACAAACGGAATCAGATTTCCAAATGTGCACACGCGACCTTGCAACTGCAGCCTTACTCGTCCATCCGGATCACAAGGCACAACTTCAAATTGTCACTGACGCATCTGACATTGCTTGGAACAGCACGATGGTGAACACTGGCATCCACTCGGCTTCTTCTCTTGTAAGCCGAGCCCAACGGAAGCTAGATACAGCGCGTATGATCACGAACTACTAGCTATTTATGCTGCAATCAAGTTTTTTAGGTATTTTCTGGAGGGTCGGCATTTTATTATGAAAACCGATGAACAATATCTACTTAAATAAGATCCATTTCAGATAACAGAAATATTCAATCAAAAATCACAAAAAAGGCTCAATACTTTTTAGACTTACGAATATTTGGAGAAAATACAAACAAAAGTGTAGTGTCTGGTTCGATGGAAAGCCCATGTAAGAGAAAAGCCATATACGATTGTTGAAATCGGAGGAAATACAAACGGCAATAACTTCTGTACATTCTATTAAAACATAATATATAAGATCCTTTCAAAGGGCTACTTAAATATCCGCTTTCATTCAATTTAATCATACTAATACAGTTTTACTAGCGATTATTAGCTAAGTTCAACGAATTTCAGCTTTTAAGTTTTTCGCTATTTGATCTACCTTCATGATTCTTTCACCAATTATTGTTCGCTGCTCATCTTCAGCTATTCATTAAAAATACAATCAAGTGTTAACTGCATGTACGTGTACCTTAAATGATGGTACGGGAAAATACAATTTTATGCAATATTCTCATTTAAAACGGCCGCCATTTTGTTTTACGATGACTGATATTGAACAAATTCTCAAAGATATTCATTATACATATAATTCTTGAAATTTTCATGCAAATCCTAGCGAACCCGTAGTATCTGAGTTGAGTGGAAGCGCATATTTTTCCAAACCCATGTAGAGTTGCTGTTGTAATACAGCAAAATTTAAGCCCCCATAACTTTGCTCAATACGATTCCATCTCTGAAATTTTCATTTACATATTGAATTTCATTGAATTTGAGGGTGCCCTTACGATTTTATTCAAGTGTAAAAGTGATGAATCATACTATTACTAACAAAGTTGAGTGAATTTCGACTTCTGACGTATTTGTTGTTGCAGTGCTCATAAAGGTCTACATTGACGATTTTGTTCAGATTTTTCGGATGTAAGTAAGGTGTCCAATCGCGAGGGAGGTACGCCTAAATTTCGTACATTTCACCTTCTCCTGCCCTTCTTGATACTGTTAAAAAAAGTAAGACCTCAATCTCAATGATACCTTTCATATGACATCCCACTCGATGAAAAAAATGTTTAAGGGTCACTCCTCTATATGGGGGAGTTTGTTCACCCCAAAACTTTCTAGAAGTCATAACTTCCGACCTTTCCACAAAGTTTCATGGCTGTAGCTCGTATAGTTTCGGAGAAAAACTGCTGTGACATAAAGACGGACGGACACAGGTATCGATTTACAAAAGTGCGAGTTCTATTCTCTGCACACCCCGTCCATTTGACACCATCAACGGCGAATAACCAATTTTCACGTGCGTCGAACTGGAGGAGGCAGTTTGGTAAACGAAGGCAAGCAAGGCTCCAGGACCAGATAAAGAGTTCGAGATGAGGTGCAGCAGCTAGCTCTGACTTGCTGCTCGGTATATTCAATGCTTGCCTTGCTGATGACGTGGTCGACCAGCGCTGGATGGAAGCGAGGCGTGTATTGATCAGCAAGTGGAAAGAGAACCCTGAGTTACCATCTCTTCTGCATATCGCTCGTTATATATGCTAGTCACGCCTGATAAAGGGTTCGAGAAGCTCGTTAGTGGAAGACACCGATACGATCAATGTTGCTGGAGACCCACCTCACAGCAGTATAGCTTCAGAATATATCACTTCACAATCGATAGTCGTTGGCACCTCGAAAAAAATGAACATATTTGTTGACAAGGGCCTGCGACGGGCCTTAATTGAACATTTTTTCAAGCCTACCTTTACCCTAAATATTGGTTAATTGTTCATTCTGTGCGAATGTTTAGAGTTAATGATAGGTGAATAGTATATGAGTAGAAAGTCTACTACACGGATTCAAAGTGTAACTTTAGTAACTGAGAAGAATCTTTAAATTTGGACTCGAATGAACATGCGGTTGTACAAACGCAACTTAAGCTAGGTGTGCTAACGCGCTGAGTAAACGACTAGGTGATTGCACACAAGTTCAGCGTCGCTGTGGAGAAAATGGGTTGCCCTGGAGAAAACAGAAGTGCTCATCCTGACAAAAAATCAGTATCGGGTAAGAGCTAGTGTTGGCGACACCTGCAGTAAAGTATTTAGAGTTTCTGATAACTCGAAGCAAATCAGAGCATTGGATGATATGGCTGCAGCGGATGCAAGAGTTCTACTTTTTATAAACGCCATAAATACATGGGACGACGCTCTCAAGGAGCTGTACCGAATTTGGCACTTGCGTGAGTTCAGAAACGAGGCGCGCTCAGAATTACATCCGCATATCGGACAGTCTCTATGTCGGTCTTGCTGTAGATCGTGCATCACACGAAGGCATCTTGAGAGAGATTTCTACTAGACTCACCTTTTAAGCGGACATGGATGTTTCACGCTCTTACCTGCAAAAGATTGGTAAGTCACTCTTCTGATTGTATATTTTGCCAAAGGGAGGAAGATGACGCTTTTGACACATTTTTTTGCGAGTAAAAAATGGGATCTTAGTAAGGAAATGAGGAGGGCTTTTTTAAATTGTCTAATCGGAGAGATGCTTATATACGTTGACAAATAGAACCACGTGATACATTACGTTCGAAAATTACTGTTCGTTGTGTAATTATACCTTCTCAAATGATGTATAAGAAGAATAAAATTCTTAATAATGAAATTGTTGACCTAATTGTACGTTCGACCAGTTCTGCCATTTAAATTTGAACGCAACGGGACGTCGAGATTGGCAGCATTTCCTTTCTGACAATCCTTCTCTCTAACTTCCCGTTAGAAATAATTCCTGCAACTCAATAGCGCCATAAGGCATAGAGAAACGATGCCAAGTCCGAAGTTATGTGTGTTCTCAGGTTGATAGGGAAGGTGCTTAGTGGGTAATCCAAAAACATAGCGCCTCTAGAAGTCCCACATATGGAGCATAAATATTGTAGTTCTCACCGAAACTTTCTCTTCAAAAAAAGTTATAAAACAGGAAGAAGGTTTAACCCGAACACACTTTAACCTGATATGTATATGTTACGCTAGTGCGTCCTGAGAAAATCTTCATCCTTAAAAAATATTTAGACTTGCCGTGAAATCTCCACAACTGGTGGCCAATTCAGGCAACGTCTAGATAATAGCCCCATTACTTCGCACACTGAAAGAGATGTGTCTAGGGCTAGCTCAATCAGCAAAGTAGATGCAGCACAGACGAGAAAGAAAACTTGCTTTAAACAAGTATAACATAGGATTTTCCATTGGGGACATAACAATTTCGTATGTTTATATGAACGCACCCCTAAACTTTTATTAATGAGCTGTCAATGTCAGAACGTAAGTTCAAGTCAACATTTTAATCATGGTAAATTTCACGAACAAGTATTATTTGGAAATTATTTAGAATTACTACCAAAATTCTGAGTCGGTGTTCGCAACTTTAAGAGCACTCACTCCAATTTTCGGCCGTCATAATCGTCCGATCCGACAGGCTGTGCGTGCTATAGTGAATAAGTTAGAATCCAAATTTTCACTATTGGACGTTCCGGTGTCAACAAGACGTCGTACCGCTCGAAGCGAAGGACATTTCGCAGCCGTAAGTGCATTGATTCAAAATATGCCAAACAAGTCGATTCCACGCCGTTCTCAAGAACTGGACATCGCTCAAACGACACAGCGTCGTATTTCGCGCAAAGATCTTGGCCTATATGGTTACAAGATCAAATTGACTCAAGAACTAAAGCCACTTGATCATTTCAGAATTTTCGAATAAGTTGAATAATACTCGTATAAATGTTGTGTCCATTAAAATTTAAAAAAAAAATAGCGGCCGGTTAAATTGGACCACCATAATTTATCTTTTAAACCAAATATTTGACGTACGCTGTCTGTAGCACACTCAAGGCTGATGAGAGGTCGAGCTTCAATTACGACGACGAGGATGAAGTCTTACAACATGAGGGCATAGTGCAGACATTCTACTGTAAAATGCAGATCAAATCGTTTATTTCTACAACTAAATATATCGGAACACCGGCAATTAATTCAAAGCAAAAGTGAGAGCTTATAAGACATAATTAATCTCATCGCTATGAACAATAGTTATCATTCTAACACTTCCTTCTTTTTAAAAGTAAAACAATTAGTGCTTAAATTTACACCAAATCTGATCGTGAAAATATTTCCCACTGTTGATATGCAAATTAATTAATTTTGCATACAAATTAAGGGTCATAATTTCTTGTCCATAATTACATTTGAGATTAGCACCATTCCAAAGAAAGTGAAATGCTTCTCTTTTACTGACCCCCAACTCATCTCATAAATTCACACTGTCCGCTCGATGTTCGAAAACAGTAACAAAGAAAACTTGGGCCAACGGTCTTGTTACCATCAAATCCACATTTGACCATTTTAGTTTGTTCTGTGTTTCATAAATTATCTCAGGGAAGTTGATACGTTCATATCTCGCTGTTTTAGTGAATTCCGGCTGGCTAAAGCCAAAATACGCACTCTCCTAGCTGCGCTTTATAAGAATAGCATGTCAGCACTGGAAGTGTACGTTACAAATGTGCTATAAATTTCTGGGGAGGAAGTGCGAAATAGCGAATTGCGTTTTTGATGAATACAAAGCACGCACGGTGAACATTTGTCATAGGAATGAATGTAAAGTCTATGTTTTGTATGCAGTAATGAGATTCATGGCGAAAGCAAATTCACATGCGTATCGACCATAAACGATGGGGAGGATTCAGGTTACATGTAGTCGTACGAACTGAAGAGCACACAGAAAGGGTGGCTAAATGTAAACACGATGAAAGGGAAGGAGCTCTAAACATTTCGTTACACACTTCGTGTGGAACTTGATTTTTACAATTTTCAACTAACTCAAGGCAGAGGATGGTGGCACGGTTGGATGTGAAAGTTCATTTGAGACTATTCTATATATATAGACATATACTCGTGTAATTGCAAATTGTGTATGCTGAAAATCTATATATTATAGGTTAATTTTAATGTAAAATTTCTCGTGATTGCAGCGCACGTTGGGAAATTTGGCCACTAAAATTAAAAAATTTATTTGTATGCTGATTAAATTTGAAAGACCATTAATTTCCCGAAGAAAAAATGGCAATGGTTAATACATATTTTCTAATTGGCTTCGCAGTACACACTTCTTTGATATACTGATTGTTTTAAAAAAGTAACCGAAAATTTCTTTCAATGCATTGTACAGATAAAAAAAAATTTTTCCAAAAGATCACAGCAGCGCTTCATGCACAAAGAGAGCACAAGGAACGAATCTACAGGTAGAAAGCCATATCCTGCCCGTTAAATTCATAAATCCACATCTTACACCGGAAAATGACATACAATCCTATTGCACTTCAAAGGAAAGATGATCCTTTTTTCAAAAGAATTATTCTTGTGCAAAGGATCGATCGATACATCTTCACAAGCAGCACAAATTCATAATGTAGCACCTGCTCCTATAACCTTACAAATCTCGATCCTTTGTCCTTGTTAGTTCTACACTTTCGCATGTGGTTCATCTTTAGAGCCTGTTTTTAACCTTCTTTTATATATTCTTTCATTTCTTGCATCTTTCAACAATCCAAGCAGAAGATGGATCAAAAAGGAGCAAACCTACGTGACGCACTCATTCGACTTTTTTTTCTTGATTACTCGAAGCCACACAAATATATGTACCTACTACCTATACCTCCCAACCAAACTATAAGAAGTTTTAAATAATGTATAAAATTTCAACATGTGCACCCATACGGGTACATATTTTATTTGGAAAATCTTGCTTCTTCACCAATCTTGAGAAGAGGCAAAAAATGCCGACAATCCATCCATGTGTAGAAATGAAGATTTCTTTTCAGAGTGTTGTAGTAACTTACAAAACCCTATTGAAATCGCAACTTGCCTGTGTGTCTGTCTGTCCGTCGGTTACAGTTTTCTCTGAAACTGTAGCAGATGCAAATACGAAACGTTTTAGTTGGATCAGAAGTGATGACCACTTAAATATTTATTTGAGCGAAAAACCCTTCTGACAGCAGCATACTTTTGTCTACTCAACTTGTTTGGAATTTGATGAAAAATGAGAAACGGATAAATCTTTATGTTGGTTGTGATTGAGAATAGGCCTTTATCAAAAATGATGAAACAAATGTGTATCTCTTTTTTTGGAAGCGGAGACCGAAACATCAAAGATAAAATACGTAGTTTTAGAATAAAGAGTCAAAAGGATGTTGTTGCATTTTAGTTTTTTTTCCGAAATATAAAATGGAATATCCAGAGGCAAAATGACTTCTTTTGGTTTTTGAGGAAATGCAAGACATTTATTGGTAATATGCTTGGAGATGTTAGGCGGTTTATGTGCCAATTACGCTCTTTCTATGGTAATCTTTCTTGTGATTGTTAGATTACATTAGATGAAGGATTATTGATAAGAAACTTCGTGATCGTTCGCAAAAAAAGCTTAAAAACTGTGATGATTTTCAGGTTAATGCTCGCGCGATATCTCTGCCCCTAATTTCACAAAACGACTTCAGAAGTCTTTAAAGTTGCCATCGTGGTAGGCTCTATGATAAGCCTGATTTAGACTTCCAATACATTGACTGTTCATTTACAGGACAAAGCGATTATGCAAGAGAATTTCAATGATATCGAATATTGTTTGCATTTGCTTTTGCTAACTAACACATATACCAGTAAATGGCGTTAAAAGATAGTCGTCTAGTTTTTTTATGTTCAAACAAAATATTGATGTTCATATTGAATTAAAAGACTGTTGCGCGTATAAGGTGCTGTCTTAAAAGTAAAATAAAATGATAAAAAAGTTCACTTTAAAAACCACTTTCACGGAATATGGTTTTTATGATTTTTTAAAATTATTTTTGCTATAATTTGATATCACTTCGAGAATCTCAGGACAACGTTGATTCGCGTAACAAGTTTATCGCAACTTTCTTTGCGCAAAATAGCTTGTATAGCTTTTCGTTATCGTGGTTTGTTGTCGATGATGATGACGTTACGATTAGCTTAAGTTTCGCATTGATTATTGTTCATGATTGTTTGGAGGATGTAATTGTTTTGATTTATTGCCATGTGTTTGTTGTCATTATTTTGGATGATGTCATTTATGTTAACGCAGTCAATGGCGTGCGATTGTTTAGACATGACAATTAAGTAATGAGACTGATTCCATGAAAACCGTATATTTAAAAATTATTCTACAACTCTGCCATCCCCCTGGGCAGCTATACAAAGGTTCCAGCGCGTTTTCCATGCTTCGTAACATTTCTGGAACGCTTTGACTGGGATGTCCGCGAGTACCCTCGTCATGTCCGTAATCGACTCAAAATGGGTTCCTTTGACCACCGATTTTGTTGTGGGGAATAAAAACAAGTCACAGGGTGACATATCGGGCAAATAAGGCGGCTGTTGCACCATGGCGATCCCTTTAGAGGCCAAATACTGGGACACGCTGAGGACGGTGTGGTGTGGTTCTTTGGAGCCATCTTCGCGCACAACTTTTTCATCCCGAAATCGTCGGTTAAAATTTGTCTGACTGTTTCACGGTTCATACCCAGTTCCGAGGCCAACATTCGAACTATTAAACGCCAATCTTCACGGATTAGGGCGCGCACACGCTGCGCATTCGCGTCAGTCCGCACCTCGACTGTTTTCCCGCTCCCTGCCTCGTCTTCCACGCTTTCACGCCCCTCCTTAAACTCTTTAACCTGTTTCGCCCAATCTGGCGCAAAATTTTATCGCGACGCGTTGCTCTTGATTTCGTTTCTCCATTTTCGTGACGAGTACCACCAACACACGTCTACTCAAGATGACACAGCTGGCGAACTAAACAAGCTAGAACGATGGTAAATATATCAACGGAGAAGGGAATTTCAAGGTCGCAGGTTTACCACAAGCACGGGAATAAAATCAGTCTCATTACCTAATTGTCACACTTCGTAAGTCATTTTTATAACGCCCTGTGTGCGTTTTTTCTAGGCTCCTTGTTACAAAATTTAGTGGAAAAACAGTATAACTCCTGGAATTACATCGTTTTTCCACGCAATTACTAATAGAGATCGATATGCTTAATCATATTGGCCGTTCAATACGTTTGCTAAGTCGAACGGTGAACCGATGTTTAGTCTTAAGTATTTGATTAAAAGCATATTTACCCGAAGATTGTGAGATCATGATTTTAAGCAGCCGTAAATTGCATCCATTTACTTTATCAGTAATCAAGTATACAGACATAATGGGCTTCAAAAGTTGGTGACCGAAGCACTATAAAAGAAATTTGGTACACAGACCTACGCTCATGTCAGAAGGGTTTTGTACCCAACTCTCTGAAATGTAGTCACCAGCAACGAATAAAGTCAAGGAACATGTCCAAGAGGTGTGCACATTTGAAAGAAAATCCATTGTTTCTCTATTTTCAACAGTCGCCATTTTATTGTAAAATAACAAAAATCACACAAATCGTTAATCCCCAAAAATATTTATGTTATTGATCTTATTTGAAAATTTCAAGAAGATCAAATCACAACTACAGTGTTTGATTCGATGGGAAGTCCATAAAATACCAAAATCGTATGTTATCGGTGTTGTAATTGGAAAAATTTCAAATGACAATAACTTCCGTGAATATGATTCGATTTTCATTAAACTTGCAGAATATTAGGACCTTTTGTAAGACTACTTAAATATTGGATTTCATTGAGTTGAAGGGTATCCATACGATTTTATTGGGGAAAATGTGAAATTCGATAGTTATTTTTATTATCGAATATACTATTACTATTATTAATTGAACGAATTACTATTAATTGAACGAATTTTAACTTCTAAGGTTGTTGTTGTTGTGCTCATAAACATCTACCTCCATAATTTTTTTCAGATACTTCAGATCACAGGTGTTCAACCGAGAGGAAGGGGGACACACATTTTTCGTGTATTTCCCCTTCCTGTGCGACCCCTGAAGCAAACAATGCCAGTTTAAGACCTGTTTTGAAAACTTCTTATCAAGACCTTTCATTTGATCGGCTACCTTGCATGCATTTTTTTTCGGGGGCCACTCCCCTATATGGGGAGATCCCCCTTAAATACCTTATATAATTTTTTTGTAGTTGAACTTTGAACAGGGCACCACTTCACACCTACGGACATGTTTCTAGCTTAAGTAGTTTGCGAGAAAAATTGCTGTGACACACCGACGGATGGACGGATGGACGGACAGACAGGACGCGATTTTAGTAGGATTTTGTAAAATTATTTTTCAAAACCCTAAAAATTGTCAGATCGGTTGATAAGAAATATCACGACACCTCAAGTTCAACTAATTTGAAAAGTTTCCGGCCTTACGGCAAAAAGTCATGGTACATTCAAGTTCTCTTGCCAACCAATAGATGGCCTTTACATATTTATGCCATAAAAATTTCAAATTATTCTGATCCGTAAAAAACACATGGTAACCTTCCAAAGTTGTCTGGTGACGTTTGTTAAGAACAATGGATAAAATCGAGTATCGTGCGGAGATAAAGTTCATCTATTTGTAAGGCAAAAAAACTCGGGAAGTGAAAGGAGAGTTTGACTCCGTGTATGGTGAATCATCACTCTCATTTACAACCGTGAAAAATAGGGTTGGCCGAGTCCAAACACAATCGCACAAGCATTTTTGATGATGAGCGTTTTGGACATCCAAACACCGTTTCAACGGAAGATATCGTCAGCTTAGTGCACATAACCGTGATGGAAGATCGCCGGTTAACCATTAAGGAAATTACTGAGGCTTGTGGGGTACCAACTGAAAGGGTAAATACGATTTTACATGAAGATTTATGCATGAGAAAATTATCCAAGCGATAGGTGCCGCGTTTGTTGACGATCGACCAAAAGTGCGTACGGATGGACATGTTGCGCGAGACTCTTCAGCTGTTTCAAAAGAATCCTACCGAGATTTTGCACCGATTAATTACTGTCAACGAATCCTGGATCCATCATCATACTCCGGAGACTAAACAACTGTCAATGCAGTGGATTATGGTCGGAAAACCAGCTCCGAAGAAGGCGAAGGTCGTTCTTCCTGCCGGAAAAGTGGTGGCGACAGATTTTTAGGACAGCCGTGAAGTAATTATACTTCATTACCTTCAAAAAAGTAAAACCATTAACGGACCCTATTAAGCTGCGTTGCTGGACCAATTGAAGACGGATCTCAAGAAGAAGCAACACACTTGGCGGGGAAGAAGGTGCTTTTTCATCAAGACAAGGCGCGAGTCCACACATGCATGATCGCAATGGCGAAATTGGACGAATTGAAGTTCGAATTGCTGCGAGTGACTTTTTTTATTCCCCAACTTGAAGAAATTTTTGGGTGGAAAAAATATGATTCAAATACCGAGGTTGAAGAGGAAGTAAGCCTGTATTTTTCAGGTTTACCTAAAGAATTTTTTTGATGGCCTGACGGGTTGGGGAGAGCGTCTGACCAAATGTATTGACTTGCGTGGAGACTATGTCAAAAAATAAATTTTTGTTTGGCTTGAATTATGTGTTTTTCTTTAAAAGGCCGGAAACTTTTCAAATGACCCTCGTATATCCGATTGCGTATCGGAATATGATACAACCAACTTCAACCTATTGTAATAAATCCTAACGTCACTCTGATGTGTCCAAACGAACCAGCTTAACGAACTCTTCCAATCAATGAAAAGGTCAATGATTTTTCAAAAAAAAGTTATGAAGTATATGGGGAGAAATTTTGGAATTTTACGATCACATATGTTCTAGGATACCAACAATGAAAATCAGCAGAACTTGTAATTATAGATCCCCATTACATGATATTGTATAAAAACTCATGAATAAAAGCATTCCTTTTACATTTAATTGAATTCTTATTAAATGCCATCCCATTTTTTAATGTTTTTCAACATTTAATGGAAAAACAGTAACTCCGATGACGATAAGCTCCTCTTCACACTCTTATTGAAATTTTTTTCAGAGTAAATCTTCCGCAAAAAACTATACACTGAGCAAAACAACAATAGCACCAATTTTTTACCAGGATATTAGATGAATGATAAACGATCATATCAATAATTTTTTATAACATATTCCAAAATGTATTACGGATAAATTCTGATTGAAATTGTTTTGTCTTGGGGGACCATTGATATTCAAAACCTAGAAATCTAAAAAAAGGGTGCAAAATAAGAATACCATCTCTGCTTTTAACCAAAAAATCCTCAAAATATTGTACATTTTGTAGGAGTACTTAGTAATGTGTGTGCGAGCCATTGTTTCGCGACCAATAAATTGCGATTTCATTGACAAAATAAACTTTTCAAGGGTATCCTGTTAACTCGACATTTGAGAATGTTTACTTTGTCAAATTGCTTGCCATTTTCGTTAACACAACGTGCAACAATAGACCATCGATTTTCGATGGGTTTCAGGTCCGGAGAGCCGGTTGGCCACTCGAGAACTTCTATATTTTTATTAAAAAATCACATTTTAATTATTACTTATGGGTTGCAACATTTGCTTGTTAAAAAACAAGTCCGGACTCGCCAGTACCCCAGCATGTTCAATTAAACGTATCTCCAACATTTTTATGCAATCTTGAGTTCATTTTTGTTGTAGTCCACGCCAATGGAAGCTTTCCTCTAAAGGAAAACATCCCCCAAACCTTAACGTACCACCACAAAAGTTGTTCCTACTCATCGTTTCTACCAGTAGTACTACCAGCCGTCTGGTTCATCAAGATTGAGCTTCTTTTCATTTGAAAAGAGCACGTTTTCTTATTCCGCAGCCCAGGAAATGTATTTTTTTTCCAAATTGAATCGATTAAGCTAATGTCGTTCCGTCCAATTGGGGTTCCCTTGCTTTCTACGCCACTCCAAGTTTGTGGTATATGACGCGGAACCGGAAGCGCCAATTTCGCGGGGATTTGAGATGCTGTTCTTTTTTGGTTAGCTGCAATTCTACAAAGCCTCCGTTCATTGTAGAGAGCATACTTTTCTTCTCATGCTTCCCAATGCAGTCATGTTTGCCACCGTTTTTCAAAAGTTTCCAACAGCCGTGTGTGCACGATGAAGTTTTCGACCGATTTCTCTATTAGAGGTAGGTAGGCTGTGATTTTTACCTTTTTTTAAGCGTAAGATTCTTTGATCAACCCATGGTCGTGGCTGAATCACACGGGAAAAATAGCTAAGGGGTACGGTTGCCTCCACACAGTCCAGCAAAATGAGTTTACTAAATACCCCCATTTCTCATGTGTATGAAATAGTCGCGCAAGCAATAGAACGGTCCGGAGTGATGGAATATATGGTTGTAGAAACCACATTAAATCAAGCTTGGGCTGATGATGAAATACTTCATAGAACCCCTGGATAAGACTGGTGACTGTTTTATAAATTTATGTCAAAAATGTCCTGCCCTATGTATGAAAACATTAATCACATCATCTTTGATAGACCGCAAATCTATATAAAATAACCGAATTTACAATCCATATGATACCGATCAATATTATGGCACATTCGATCTCAGATGCCAAAGGAGCATTTCTGAGGATAAAATCTGAAGCAAACCAAATTGGCCTACGAGTTAATGAAACTAAAACTAAATTCACGATTCAAACGAGGAAGATCACTCTAGTCCGACAAAAACTGACCGTAGGAGACTATAAACTTGACAGTGTAGATAACTATTTACAGTGAGTGGAAAAAGTGTACGTACGACCAACAGTTTTGAACGAAAAGCAATATTTCACAAAACCGTGAGAATTTTTGAATTTTTTTTTTTTTGCATCATATAATTATTTCAAGTCTAAGGAATTAAACCTCACTCAAAAACAAGAAGAAAGGAAATTAAGTAATAAAGCAAAGTTCGACGAAACTTAAATCCACCCTTCAACACGCGCAAAAAGTGTTCGTACGCTTGCACTTAACACGCAGTATGTTCTAGGGGATCCTTTATTTAATTAACTTCTATCGGAACTATAAACAGCTGGTCAGTCAGCAGGAAGGTCCGACCTGATTTTGTTGTTTTCAGTGCTAGTGTCTCGTTCTTTAAGTGAAAAATTAGTGAAAGTTAGTGAAAATGAGCCCGAAAGGGAAAGAAGCTAGCCGAGAGGAGAAAAAGCTCATCATCCAGCTGCATAATCAATGCAAATCATTGAAAGAAAGACCTAAATCTAGCAAACAAGGCCTCATATTCTAAATGATCACAACTGGCGTGAAATCGTTCCACCAATCAAGGATAACCCGAAAATAAGTGCACCACGAATTGCTTCTGAGCTACTAGAAACTGCAGGCGTTGATGTGTCGGCGAATACCGTAAGCATTGTCCTGCGATCGGCTGGATACCATGGTCGTACAGCTAAGCGAACATATTTCATTAGTGAGGCCAATCGAAGGAAGCGTTTGGACTTTACTAAAATGTACATCAATGAGCCCGTAGAGTTCTGGAAACATGATGAAAGTAAATACAATATTTTTAACTCCGACCGAAAATGTATGTTATGGAGAAAACCAAACAGATCTGGAAAAGGAAAATTTATGTCCAACTAGTAAAACATGGAGGAAGTTCTGTTTTAGTGTGGGGGTGTATGAGTGCTTCTGGGGTTGGAAATTTAGTATTTATTGAAGGCATCATGGACCACAAAGACTATATTAATATCCTGAAGGATAATTTGGGTCCGAGTGCAGAGAAAATAGGGATATTGAACAATGTTATCTCCATGCACCGTAATGACCCAAAGCATTCTGCAGAGAATACTCGGCTTTGGCTCTTATATAATACACCCAGCGTGTTGAAAACACTCCCCAGATTTTAATCTTATAGAGCATATTTTGGGGCGTTTTAGACAAGCGAGTTCAAAATAGGAATGTCACAAGCAAGGCAACTTTAAAATCAGCAGTACAGGAAGAGTGGAACTTGATATCGGAGAATGTGACCAGGAACCTTGTCAAATCAATGCCGAGGAGGCTTAAGGCACTCTATTCTTATTCTTTAATATAATTTGGTAATTTTACTATTCCATAGGAGCGATCGTACGAAGACTTTTTGCGCGAGTTAAAGGGAGGATTTTCATTTCGAGGAGCTTTTCTCCATTGATGAATTTTCGAAGTTTTTTTCTTTTAATTGATTTTTGTTCCTTAGACTTAAGATGATCACATCGTGCACTTAATTCCTGAAAAAATTACGTTTTAGTGAAATATTGATTTTTATTGAAAATTTCTGGTCGTGCGTACACTTTTTAGACTCACTGTATATGGAAATGAAACATAGACTCTGAAGAGCGATCCAAAAAGGCATTGGGACATATTTGAACTCAAAGTGCTCCGGAAAATCCATGGCCCAGTGAAACAAGAAACAGAATGGAGACTAAGTTTCAACGATGAGTTGTATGAACTATTTGACGAGCCACCTGTATCTGCTTGCGTAAAATTACGCGGGCCATATAGAAAGATTGGAAGAAAACCGGCTAACCAAAAGAACATTAAAGGGTAGAGCATAAGGTAGACGTCAATCGGAAAGACCGAGGACTCGATGGGAAGACACGACAGAAGCTGACAGCAGATCCTTGCTGAGAGTGATCAACTGGCGAACAAGGTCGCAGAACCATGATGATTGGAGAAGATTAATCATGGAGAGCAAGGCCCGACTTATGCTCTCGCTCCATAGATGATGATGATACAGATCGGACAATGAAGTACCAGAAAATTCAGGACTAGCTGCTAAAACACTTCAAAATTTTAACAGCTTAATAGCTAAAATGAGCCTTAAGTTATACATATTTTTTACTTTACCATTTGGACAGATTCGCGAACAACACGAGTGATTATAGTGAGGAACAAGAACGATTCCTACAGGACATTAGAACAACGGCAGAATGATACGAAAGCCGATGGGACACCCATATGATGATAGGGTATTGTTTGCCTTTAATAAGGGATTGCACTGAGCCAAAGCACAATAGAAAAGCCAACCGTTTTTTTTTTAAGTTGAAAAGTTAATTAATTTGCCGGGTCAGATCAAATTATTCCTATCAAACCGTAATTTTAAATTTATTTATAACTATCATCAAGCCATCAAAGCTACTGGCAATGAAAGGCAAGAAAAGACAATTTCAAATATTTAATAACTCTTTGAAATGAATTCGCCGACCCTCAAAGCACATGTCTGCCTAGCAACAAATTTTGTTACATCGAGTACAGCATTGCTGTTCTCTATAGATTACAATTTATCTGTGACAGTCATGATAGGGTCGTGAGCTATGTATTCCCGTACATGCATCAAATTCGAATTCATTTTCTCGGCATCAAGTTCAACGAGGACGGACAAACCATTGTGGGTAGCATGTTTCCTGAAACTTTTAAACAAGTCCACCACCAGATGTTTACAACATCAAGGCGGAGTCTGCGGAGAGTTTCGTCACACAGTATTTCGTGCTATACATTTCGCAACAAATTACCCCCCCTAAGGCTTGCTTATTCAGGCTGTATTGAATTCTGTTTTCAATGTTAATGAAGTACATTCTTACGGAGTCCCTTATCAACGCGTTCAGCAGTGATTCATAACTTTTTCGGGTGCGTCAAAATTTCAGCAGTCTTTCATAAATCAAGACGATAGCGTTTGCAAATCATCATCAATGCTTCACCTCTTCAAGATGAGCATTCACTTTTTCTCACGTTGCTATGAACATCTTTCATCTCACACTTTATCTATTTTTATTGTCTGAGAATCATTAAAGCTCCGCTGTTTACAATACCGATACTATGGCTCCCATCGCATTTTTTTGCACATTGTACATTGCTCGTGGATCAATTGTAGCTCTTTGCTTCGCTCCCCACTAAGTATTTGGTACACATTCACTTTTTATGATACCATCGTCATCATTGTTGGCTGCAAAAAAGCTTCCCGTCCCGACTGACTATGTACTATTCATGTGGAAGCTGCGGTAACCGCTTTTGCTTTTACTGCTGCTGCTGCTGCCGCTCTTGTTGATGATGATGATGGAGATGATTACGAATGGGAACCGGATGAGTACACAGTGCTCCACCAACTCAATGTATCATTTACTACCAGATGATGAGGATGGTGAAGCGAGTATGCATGCTTGTGTGATTCATTGTGGTATACGAAGAAGCAGTACATACATGGTGTTTTCAAGACTGTAGGTACTGGCAATTCAACTTTTTTAGTATTCAGCGTTTCCTCCAGTCTTATTTTCAGCCACAGAAATACCAAACAAGTAACAAAACTAGTCAAGGTGATCTATTGCACGTGAATTATGTTTCAAGTTTAAGAAAATTAGTTTTTTTTTGCTTCCTCACATACTGCCTCAGTCGAAATTGATTATAACTGAATATGCGTAGTTTTCTTTGTTTCGACGAAAGCGTCGTCATCAACGATTTCCTCTTCAGACAGGCAAGTGAATCTTGGAACGATGAGATCATCGCAGTTAAATTGAAAATCATGCGTTGTTACGTTTTGAGTACGTTGTTACATTTTGGGTACTAATGTAACAATCGTTGAGATGTATTCAAAGTTATTGTATTTCAAACGAAAGTAAAAACAAAAAATTGGGAATACAGAAGTACGCTCCTTTCAGAAGGCTTTTGTATTCAACCTTTGATATGGGAACGCCAATAGTGAATTAACGCAAGAAAAACTTCATTCACAGGTACATTTAACGTTTGTTTGAAAAAATTCATTATTACCACATTTTAAGTGGCCGCCATTTTGTTGAAGTATTACTAATATTATTGATCGAATAGGATTTAGAAAATATACATTTCATTCAACTTATCTGAAAAATTGGAGAAGATAGGACGAAAATTATAGTGTCTAGTGTCAACCCATGTGTTGTTGAATTGCTGAAAATTAAAATGCCTATAATTTCCGCATTTCCACAAACTTCTCTTAGCACCCACAACATGTAGTAATCGAGCAGTCCCACAAGCAAACTGCTCAAAAACCTTCCTATCCGAAATTTTAATCGCAGATTTAAAAAAAAAATAATTACTTATAAAATAGTTTTCCTTCTTATTATTATTATTAAATGTAATTTTATATCAGTTTTCCTTTATATTAAATTTAAACGTTTCCCTTTAATTATATTCTTCATGAGATTTAACTTTTATTACTATTTAATATCTTTTTCTTTTTCTTGAAAAATTTTAAATCTACCAATTAAAATTTTGAACATGGGAACACTGATTTAGTGCACCCCAACGGGGCATTACATTACCGAAGGCAATCTAACTAGACTGAGCGAGCAGCTGATGGATTTAACGTGTACACGGCAATCGAAAGAAAGACAAGTTTGGGACGGATCGTAGAGTTTCATTTGGACCGCGCCACGGGGATGACGTGAAGAACAACTGCCATATTTTCTTGCTCGCGTTTGAAGTCGGGAATATTTGGGAAATTCGATCAAATTAGATTCCCAAATCGTTTTAAAGTTTATAAAACGTACATTTAACTTTTCCCCATTGAATTTTTGCAAAATTCCGGAGATTGTTCGTTCGGTGCCATACGTGAGGATTCGATTCGAAAATTTGAAAACATAAAATGCAAAGTGTTGTGCTCCAAGTGCTGCTTCGACCTACTTCCACCTTTTTCGGCTTATCACGTCTCTAATTCAATTTGCGTGAACGCAGAGATTGGGGCAAACGACGACTTCGGGTGCATTTAGGATTATCAGTTTTTTCGTTCATTGAAAGAATTGATTCTCAACAGTGACTCGAAGTGAGCAGTGAATTTGAGCAGTTTAGAATCTCCGCAATTTGCAAGTGGCCAAAAAGCAATTGAATTGCAATTGGAAATGTTTACAAATGTTTAATTGATGATAATAAGGTTGAGTGGTGTCGATACACTGTAAAGTGCACGCGCCGCGGTCATTCCACTTCAATTCGTACATTTTTTGAAATTTCCTTCGAGCTGGTATTGTGCGGTTCTAATTCTAAACTCCACGCATTTGATCATATATGCGACGCCGGTGGCTGTGCCGTTGTATATCAGTTGCTTAGTTGGACGTGGTTTAGCTGGGGTTGCATTTGAAATGCGCTATGAAGGCATGCGAATTTGAGACGGGACTCGAGTGTCGTGACAATAATGGGATTTTATCTGGAAAATGACCGTGCTAGCGGGAAAGAAGTGAAATTTGCAATTCCAAGTGGGCCCCAAAATTTTCATCGTTGAAGTTTCATGTCTTCCGTGTGCTGTGCTAACGGAAAAGTAGGACTATAGTGGAGAGGGTTGTAATGCTAGAGTTGTGCCTGATAATCAGGGTATGTAAAACTTGACGTTCCATAAAGGTAACGGAGGAGTGAATCGTACGGTTTCAAGACACGGAAACGACGGACGTTTCTCGAGCACCTTCCATAAGAGTGTGTGTAAAGGGTGACTGTCGTGTCGTCATTATTTATTGGAACTGTTGAATTTGTTTTGTGAACACGGTCAGTGAATTGACAAAACAAATCGAAGTTAATTTCTTAGTGAACTTGAAAAGTAAATTTTCCCCTTGCCTGAACGGAGTGGTGGACGGTGGTTGCTGCAATTAAGACTGGAATATCGGAACTGAAGTGTCCGAGTATACAGCACTGCGGGGCAAATTCATTCGAAATTTTCGACGGAACCATATAAAGTTTCTTTACGAATGGCTCTTCAAATTGGAACTGGTGAGTGATCGCTTTTAATTCGATTTTGCTTGTGACATCTGGGGCAAGGGAAAGGGGGAAAAAAGAACAAGGCGACTACGACACAAAGTTGAGTTTGGGTTTTGGACTGAAAGGAAGGGCGAAAAGATTCAAAACGAAAAAAAAAAAATTCAAACATCGTTGAGAGAGATGTCTGCGGCAATTGATCAGTAACGGAACATGCAATTTACTGCTATTAGTTAATTATCCTTTTTCACAGAGATAATTATCCTTTTTCACAGAGAAATTTACTTGATGAACGATCAAAAATCTTAAATAGAAATCATATTACAGACTAAGAAGAATCTATAAAAGACGAACTATTTAAAGACATTTGTTTATATTTAAAATTATTTTTTTATTTCGGGTTTTTCTCATAATAGCCTAGATAAGTCTAAATTTTTTTCACATTGTGATAAGTTTGCTGAGGAAAAGAAAAAAAAAGAAGCAACAATAGGCAAGAAATTGTACGACGATTTGTTTGTATGATATAATAATAAAGAAATCGTGATCATAATAGCTTAGCGACACTTTTTTTTTTATTATCATACTATTATTATGTTGCATAAGTAATAATATAATGGAGAAAAGTTTTTCGTACCAAAGAAAAGGAAATTATATTAGCACACTCAGCTATTTTATGATAATTATCATTAAATCGAATGTCTTTCTTTCACCACACATACAATTTCTTCGTTCGATTCTAAGATAAAGTTCATTTAATGCGTAAATTACATATAAATATTTCCTTGTCCGTGAAAATTGAATCTTGAATAAATGAATTGTTAAAGCTTAACCGACGGTCTTTCCATTTCGTTCGACCTGACCGGGTATAGGACCCGCATCGATGGTAGGCTCCTCCATTAGAATGGGCTAGCCATCGAGCACGCTCCTCCGTTTCTTTGTTAACAAGGGCTCTTGCCGGGTAGCGTGGCCTTCCGCTCGCGTACCCTTCTATGACATAGGGTTATGTTATTTCATTGCATAACGCTATAGCATAAATCGGTTACGTTCGTATTTCTCATTTGAGGGAGAGTCATACAAAGTACTTTTGTATGAGTTTTTCACTCAAATGAGAAATACATGGCCACGTCTACGTTTGGATCTTGATCCGGTTGGGAGGGTGTGAGGGGGCACCGCCTCCATCTGGATGCCCCACTCTTATTTGTGGGCCATTAGTCTCGTCGGTAACGACGAAGTCATCTTAAGTCCGTCTGTTTTCCCCAGGCCCAGTATCGCTGAGTCAGCGATACTCTTTGACCCTTAGTAGGTTACCTCCTTTTCAACTTCGGTCGACATTTCTTTGACCCCGTAATTCGTGAATGCAAAATTTTTTTGTGGTGGGTCCTTGTGCTAGAGGGAAAGAACCAACGCAAAAACACCGCAACGCCAGCCTGCCTGCGCATTCACACGTCCCTATACAAGGCCAATCTCGGTGGATCTTAACATCCTCTTCCGCTGAGGCAGCAGGCCATCGCTACAGTCCTGCACGGACATCTCATCTACCATTTCACTACAAACACCTACCAAATCTGTGAGCATTCCAGGGCCTGAGAAAGATGTCCTGGAAACGCTACCAAGAACAGCCATTTATAGTCTCAAAAAACAAAACCCCTGGATTTGAGGGAATACCGATAGACGTGCTCCAAGCTCCATCAGTTAATATGTAGTATATGGACAGAGGAGCAGTAGCAAATGACTGGTGGAAAAGCATCATATGCTCCTTCCATAAAAAGGGAGCAGGCTACGCTGTGAAAATTACTGAGGGATTGCTCTGTTGAGCACATAATATAAGTGCTGTATCAAGTCATCGGACGAAGACTGAAGCCCTTCTATGAAAATACAATTGGAGAGTATCAAGGTACGACTGACCAGATATTTTCCAAAACTGGTGCTCGAGAAGTGCTTGGAATATAATATCGATGAACATCAGCTCTTCGTAGATATTAAACATGTATACGACGGTATTGACATAAAGGTCCTATACAAAATAATACTTGGCTTTGGCGTCCCAACTAAACTCTTCCGCATGACCAAGGTTACAATGCTAAACACCGAGTCTTATGTCAAAGTTAACGGAGATTCGAAATTCCAATGAACTCAGGACTAATACAGGGAAATGAGGTTGCCCCAAGTTTGTTCTATATTGCGTACATGTGGTCAGGAAAACGTCACGGGCACGATACAAGTCCACGAAATTAGTAACGTATACCGACGACGTTAACATTATGTCCAGATCAATTCTAGACACTAAATTATTCATACATTTTCCATCGCTCTGCAATATCTGAAGCAAACATTGTCATTTTAAGACATGTTTTGAAAATTTCTCATCAAGACCTTTCATGTGATACCTACCATCTTTAGTAAAAACAATTTTTAAGGTTTTCCAGCCCCCTTTTTGATTCTTAAACTTTCAAGAGGCAATCCCTTCTGATATACTAACCAAGTTTAGTGTTCGTAGCTGCTTTAGTTACGGAGAAAAACTGGTGTGACACACAGATGGATGGACAAATGGAGAGGTCGCAATTTCATTAGGGATTTGTACAATATAATGGTACAAACCCCTTAAAATAGGCAGTCTGGCAAGTATTTCAGGTATTTGTGGTTCAACGCGGTCCACTATTGCACATGAACAAAAATTTGAAAAATGAGGCAATGCAGGTAAAATCACTTTAATACACTTGGGTTCATTTTTGGGTTTTTTACTATTTATAAAACCATTTTAAAATCTGTTTTACCTCTTATCTGTCCGTCCGTCTGTGCGTCACAGCAGCTTTTCCTTGAAACTATACCAGCTACTGACACTAAATTTAAAAAGTAAACTGGAAATTATGAGTAAGTTGAAAGCTTGAATATCAAAAAAATGTTTCAAAGGATTTAAGGGAGTCCCATACATCGGGAGGGGACTGTTCAACCTTTTTTTACCCAAGATAGACGTGTGTGGTATAAAATGAAAGATTTTGATAAGTGCTTTCTAACACAGCTCTTCAAACAGTGTGGTCAGAATGTTGGTGTGGAAAGGGAGGGGAAATTTATCCAAAAAAAATGGTTTCTCCCTAGCGATTGGACACTTGTGATCCAAACAAATATGAAAAAAAACATGGAGGTAAGGCTTCATGAGAACAGCAACAAATGCTTTAGAAGTAGAAATACACAACTTCGTTAATAATAGTATGATATCCAAATTTCACAGCTACCCCAACAAAATCGCCTGGGTTCTCTTAAATTGGAAAACTAAGCGGTTCTCTAAAAAGTCCTTACTCTGTAAGTTTAATACAGTAAAAAGTCGAATTATATTGACAAAATTTATAGCTATTTGAATTTTCTCTGGTCGCAACAACAACACGCAGTATTACTATTCTATAGACTTTCCATCGAAACAGACAACAATTTTGATTTGATCTTCTTGAAATTTTCAGATAAAATGAATAAACTTAATATCTTTTTGAGAGCCTATGATGTAAATGATTTTTGTTACATTGCAACAAAATGGCGGCCAATTAATTGTTTCTTGAATTTATTGACTTTTTGTGTTTGTGCAACGTAAGTTGAAGAAAAACTCCTTCTAACAGGAGCATATTTCTGTCTACCCAACTCGTTTTCATATGAAGATGAAAATCATAACGCAAATTAGTTTAGATCGCACCAGTAAATTACACTTGAAATTTGGGCAAATCATGCTAAGCTTGTAAAGTAATCAGCATTTCGCATAATAAGAACCTTGAATGCAAGTGCTATATATGTAGATGATTTAGTCCAAGGTACGATAATATACCCCATGACTCAATGTGAGCGCTTCTGATCATAGTATACTCACATAGTATCCACACTCAATCTACCCTCCGGAAAAATCCGAACACAAGCCGAAGAGCGAGGATTGGCGCGAATATAAACATGTGCTTCGATGAGAGATTTCAGGATTACCAGATCTCTAAAAATCAATAACTTTGCAGAAAAACAAATTCGTTCCAGTTTTTATTAGGATCTGGCAGCACTTCCATGTTCTGAAACGCGTAAAAGAACACGTGCGTTGGAAATTTTATTTGCTTTTTGTTTTGTTTTTTTAATGCGACAGGCCTCGGCTCAGCTGATCGGCCCCTGGGAAAATTTAGACAGTGTGCAACACAGGGTAAATGGAAGGTGTGGATCCTATATGAATGTACTATGCTTCTGACTTGTAATCGTGAGATGCGAGTTCAAGTCCAGCACAAGTTAATGAGAAGATAAGAATTTAAATGAAAAATGGAATGAGTCTAAATGAATATTTATTCAGCAATAAGATGTAAAATTATTTTTTCTGAATGATTAGGTGGCAAGAAGTGGGATAGGGGAGAATCAAGTTCAGGGGAATGCGGGGATAATAAATTTAAAGTTGTTTCTCCAATGGGCTATTGGACATGAATTAGGATGATTTTTCCTAAGCACTTAGTACGAGTACTATTCAAATTTAAGGAAAATTTCCGTCGAATTTAACAGACCCGAAATGATTAAAAACGTCTATGATATCTATACGATTTTTGTTAAATTTTTTTTCCGATGTAAAGATTTTCAAAAATTTAAGGTATTTCTTTATACGTTTTCAAATTTAAATAATGGAATCCCCTAAGCTCATTCATGAGATAAGCATACATAATCTTGAAATTACAAATTTATCCATTAAAATGTTCTCTAGATTCTCTGACATAGAAGATGCCTAAAAATGGATTAGTTCTCTGGTGATGTGTATCACGTAAAGGAAAGATAAGGATAAGAGTTGGATCTTTATCTTACCTTTACGTGATACATATCACCAAAGAAATAATCCATTTTCAGGCATCTTCCATATCAGAGTTTATTTTAGTCCACTCGTAATTCCTTTCCTCCTTCTCTTCAAAGTATAATATTCCCAAAAACTTGTAGCGGTAAATTGCGTTGAATTCCAATCTGAATACGATAAAAATTCATGTATTTTATCCATTCAATGTTTACCCATGCAGCAGTAAAGCCAGCAAAGCATTTCTTCCGCACTTAACAGATAAGCCCGCTCCACAACAGGCAGAATTGCTTATTTACAAGAATTAGAGATAAAGTACGCGTAGATTTAAAAAAGTGTATGGACTTATCAAAAAAGAAAAGAAAGATAAAATATTAAAACCAAAGAAGATATGAATCGGCTGAATAAACGTAGAATTTTTTCAAGAGTTGAGGCCTTAAGTTTTCTATAATAGATTCTCTTTCATAATGATCAATGGTGAAACCAATTTTGGAATGAACAAACGGGAAGCTTGAGAATAACTTCGTAGAAGTTAAAGAGTAAACTTCAAGCATTTTCCGCTACGGCATGCAAATCTTCGAACGTACCTTGACATACGTTATATCACGCCCCATTATCGAATAATCATGGAAAAATGCTTCAGAATATAACGGGAATATGAGCTTTGTGATCAATAGAATCCACAATCTCACTGATTTCTGGATTGCAGCAAACGCAACATGTTGAGCAGAATCTTACGAAGCTCTTTTTGGTGAAGCTTATAACAATAGAACCACGGCTATCAAGAAATTTGGTATATAGATTTTGACATCAATTTTCTACGTTCTGTATATTTAGAAAGGGGATGAGAGATCATTTCAGAAATTACGAGTACATCTGGAAACGTAGTCTTTCTCTTCCCCTGCCAAGCTCGACATCGATTATTCAGATATGTAGACCAATTTTTTACACTCAAACAGGTACTTAAGAAATGCTGGGAGTTCAACATAGACGTACACCAGATTTTCGTTGACTTTAAGCAAACATACGACAGTATTGATCGCAGCGTACTGTACCAAATAATGCTTTGCTTTGGTATCCCAGCCAAATTAATCCGTCTTACCGAAGTGACAATGACGTCGACAATCTCCCAAGTCGACATCAATAACCAATTCACCGATGCCTTTGACACAGATATCGGACTAAAGCTGGGAGATGGACTGGCACGATTGCTATTCAATTTGGCTCTCGAATATGTCATTACATGTCCGTACAAGAAGGCACAGTCAAGCCAAGTGGTAGCCTATGCGGACGACATCAACATTCAGTTACGGTCGTTAACAACCGCCAAAGAACTTTTCCTGAAAGTCGACAGCGAACCAAATCTAGTAAGACTACAAATCAATGAGAAAAAACAAAACTCATGATGAAGTCGAGGAAAAATACCACAAATACCCAAAATATCACACTTGGCGAACACAATAACGAAATTGTGGGCGAATTTGTGTATTTAGGCGCCAAAATAACGAGAACCGCTAATGAAGGAGACGAAATATATCGAAGAATACAGCTAGGAACTAAAAAATTTTAATCAGTTTTGACGATTTTAAAGACCAGTTGCATGCACAGGGAAACAAAGCTCCAAATTTACAAATCTGTGAATAAGACCTGTGCTATGCTATGGGTGTGAAACATGGACCCTAACCCAATCATCCGCAAACAGACTGAACATCTTGGAAGGACAGATCCTGACCCGGGCAGTTGAAGCGAAATTAGACGGGGACCAATGTCGAATTTGATACAACCATGAGCTGTATGAAATTTTTGACGAGCCGGAGTTCAACAATTGTAAGACTACGGAGGCTGTTACGGGCTGCCCATGTGAATCGTATGGACGAACAACGGATATCCAAAAAGATATTCTTTGGGAAAACTGAACGGCGCAGACCAGTGGGGAAACGCTGGTCTGACTCGGTTGACGAAAACAGTTCATCGCTGCTCAGATCTCAAAATAGGAGGAAGCGGTCAACGGACCGAGGCAGTTGGAGGCGCTTATTACAGGAAACGTAATTTTTTCTGTGAGTTATAGAAGTACATTCCAAAAATTTTAGATAGGGATGTAATGAAATCAAATATTTGTTTTTTCAAGATATAGAGGTAGATAGAATTAATTTTTTCGAATCAGGGGTTTTACAGGGAAACACCTTGTATGCAAGTTTTGATTCTTTCGAGGTTTTAAATTTCGAGTAACGGCGGTTTTAGACTTTGAAAGTAATTGAATGACAAGTTTCTTCGAGGTATGGAGGGTTTCGACTTATCGAGGTTCGACTGTACTTCAAGTTTCTATTATATTACCAAACTTCATCAACCTCGGTTGAATGGTTTAGTGAGAACAGTAACAAATTTTTACACTTTTTCAGTCCGACTTCGAATTTTTAACACAAAATTTATTATAAAGTCCAACAAATCTCTGAGCCAACTTTCATCCAAATCAGGGCTTAACTTTGTTCAGAACATAACCCACGGATTTCCGTCTAAAACGGTCACCATTTCATTCTCGGTTTAGCTGGTTACCGAACTTGAGATATCAGACTTTGAAATTCAAATTGCCCATGTTCTGACTTTGGTCATTTACATTGTGACAACGAAGTTCCCGGAAACTGTAATTTAAATTTATCGGATAAATGATATTTCAAAAAATGCTGTGTTGTTGGTAGGACTGTCCTTATTTACTATGCCAAATTTGAACGCGATCTGTCAACCAGTTTGTTTACAGCAGCTGCTTAAGTCGGTACACCTCAGTAGTGCTTTGCGATTTTTGTGATTTTTTTTATTGTGACCGAATCTAAAGCCAAAAATGCAATAAATACCATCGATAGACCACCGTATTCACCAGATTTGACTCCGTGTGATTTTGATGAATAATTAAATATTTTGCATGTTATTTGCAATTTCCGTATGCTTTTTTGTCAGAATGAATATTATGAATGAATTAAGTTACATGCTAATATTGGACGCCTTCGAAAGACGGATAATTGAAGCGAAACTAGACGGCAACCCATGGCAAATTCGAAACAACAATCAGCTGTGTATTTTTGACGAGCTGGAAGTCTCAACGATTGTAAGAATCGCATTGACGTGCAACGTGTACCCAAAAAGGTATTCCTTGAGAAAACTGAAGGGTGGAGATCAGTGGGGAAACCGAGGAAACGCTGGTCTGACTCGGGCTACTTGGATTTCAAAATTGAAAGACGCGGTCAATGGACCGAGACAATTGAGGCGTGCAGTACATTCTTTTAGTAGCCTACTGTCAAAGTTTCAATCAATTCCCTTCATTAGTTTTGTTTTGATAGCCTTTGGAAGCGAGTGTGTCGGTCGGTTGTACAAAAATAATATCTTTCAGTGATTAGATTCCTGTTTTTGGAAGGGAAAACGCGCAGCTGTGTACGGTGACCCTTCTCCTTCGATGGCGACCGTCAAGAATTGGTTCAACGAGTTTGTTCGTGGCCGCACGTCGGTTTTTGATGAGCCACGCCCAGGTGCCCCGAAAACGGCTGCTACGGAGGAAAACGTTAGAAAAAATCCACGATCTCGTGTTGGCAGACCGTCGATTGAAGGTGCGCGAGATGGCTGAGACTGTGGGCATCGCAGAACGAACGGTGCATCATATTCTACACGAAGAACTGGGCATGAGAAAGCTGTCGGTGCGATGGGTGCCGCGTTTGCTCACACCGGAAAACAAACGCAACCACATAGGCGACGTGTTTGCCGCTGTTTCAGTGCAATACGGCGAAGTTCTTGCGTCGTTTCGTGACCGTCGACGAAACATGGATTCACTGGTACACACCAGAGACCAAGGAACAGTCGAAACAGTGGACTTCACCCGGCGAACGTGCTCCGAAGAAGGCGAAGACTGTTCGATCGGCCGGAAAGGTGATGGCCACAGTTTTCTGGGATTCACAAGGTGTGATTCACATCGATTACCTCGAGAAGGGTAAATCAATCACGGGGCACTACTATGCAGACTTATTGGGCCGATTTCCCGTCGAATTGAAGAAAAACCGGCCCCGCTTGGCGAAGAAAAAAGTGCTGTTCCACCACAACGCGCCGGCTCACACCTCCGCCATCGCCATGACCAAATTGGTTGAATTGCGCTACGAATTGCTGCCCCATCCACCGTACTCTCCAGATTTGGCCCTCTGCGACTACTTTTTGTTTCCAAACCTAAAAAAATCACTGGCCGGGAATAGATTTGGGTCGAATGAGGAGATTATCGCCGCCACGGAGGCCTATTTTGCAGACTTCGAGAAAATGTATTTTTTGGATGGGTTGAAAAAGTTAGAACATCGCTGGGCCAAGTGTATCGAGCTTGAAGGAGATTATGTGGAAAAATAAATTGCCACCTTTCCAAAATTTTTGTTATCCTTCTGTAGACTAAGTACTTGTTGAATGACCCTCGTATTTACAGTGAATGCCATCGGTCTGAAATGGATCACATAGAAACTAGAATAATTTGTTTGCTACGTGCATAATGCATCTTAAATTTAGTACTTTCTATCATTGCTATCTAGATAACATAATAATAAAAATTTTAGATTTTACTATGCTATTCTGTTAAACAATAATGATAAATGAGCTTCTTCTTTTTCTCTTTTTAATTTTAGTTTGATTAACTTCATATAATGCTCCTTAATTTGTGAGGTATATGTAAACCATTTATCTTGGCTTTATTTGATTGATGTTTGTTTCAATTAAGCTATTCGCACTGTGTTTGCGGTTTTGGTATCCCGTCCATAATCTTGTTTCCTATCGGGGAGAGATGCATAAGGGACACTTGTGCAACTTGAATGAATAAGTGCTATTATTGTTCTTAATGAAGAAGCTCAGTATTCAATTTGGATACTACTTAATATTGTTGTCGGAAGGTTTCCAATATAAATTTTAATTTATTAAATGAAGACTTTTTACGTTATTACTTTACAACATCGAGTAAACATGAATTACAATTTCCTAAATCTGTATTTATCCTTAATTCCGCAGATATTCGCAGAATTTTCAATGACTCCGCCGCGTCCATTTTCCTTAACTTGTCGACCCTCTTAATTACGCTAACGTTGTTAGGGCTTATGTGGTGACTTTCGGTAATTATGTTTTGCCACCGCTGCTCTTGTCGTTCTGCTCACTTCTTTTGCTGCTATCTCAGCTTCCTTTAGATGTTCCTTTATCCTGACTGTCACTAATCTTTTTGTTTGCCCAATGTCCACCATCGGGCAATTGTCGCATGTAATTTTATATATTCCACTATTTTCCGCTGTCTTTCTTTGATATTTTTCTGATCTCATTTTTCTCCGCCATGTCAGTTTTCTGCTTTTTTCTACCATTTTTATTCCATTCTTTTTAAAAATGTTTTTGATGTCTTTAGAAACCATTGATTTCGTAACCGCTAGCCGCCACAGTTGTTCTCGTTCAGCTAATGTTGTAAGCTTTTGCCTTTCCAATTTGTTTTTTATAATTCTCTCGATGATTTGTTCATCATAGCCGTTGATTCTCGCTGTTTGCATTATGTATTTATTTTCTTTTTGGAATCATTCATGAGTCAACGGTGTCGTCAGGAGCCTATGTATCATTCCTTGATACGCTGCCATTTTGTGCGCAAAGCTGTGGTAGGAGTCGCTAGTTATAGTGCGTTGTGTGCTCGTTGGTTTCCTATAAATATCAAATTCAATTTTAGAGTTATTTCGGATAATCTTTAAGCCTAGGAATGAAATTTCATTATTTTCCTCCATTTCCATTGTAAACATGATTCTAGGGTGGATCTAGTTTATTCTTTGGAATGTGTTCTCCAACTCTTCCTTTGAAATGAGCTCCAATATATCGTCTACGTAGCGTATTCACAATCTAGGCATTAGGCCTTCATTCTCGATAATTTCTTCCATGTTGGTCATGAGCAGCTCATTGATCATAGGGGATAAATCCAGCACTCCCAAGAATGAAAGTTCAACCAAAGTTCTATAAGAAACAAAATGAAGTTAGAGAAATCATAGCAGATTCTAACTCGCCTACATACAACGTCGCAAAATGGATATCGGCAGAAGTGATGAAGCTAAACACTAAGAATAGCCACAGAACGATTAATAACACAACTGAATTAATAGAGAAACTGCAAGGGATTGGAAATACACGTCAAGATGAAATTTTGGTATCATTTGATGTAGTCACTGTTTCCCAGCGTTCCGATCAAAGAAGCGCTAAATTGCCTACAGGAGTGGATGCTCAAGACATACGACTCAAAAGAATGGAAAGAAAAAGTGAAATGCTACACAAAACTCGCAGCACTATCCATGAATGAAAACTACTTCACGTTTCGGCAGAAGTTTTATAAAAGTCAGGTGCAGCAATGGGAAATCCGCTGTCCCCTATGATCAGTGAGCTGTTCATGACCAACATCGAAGAAATTATCGAGAATGAAGGCCTAATGCATAGATTGTGGATACGCTACGTAGACGATATATTGGTGCTTACTTTAAAGGAAGAGTTGGAGAGCACATTCCAAAGAATAAACTAGATCTACTCTAGAATCAGGTTTACAATGGAAATAGAGGAAAATAATGAAATTTCATTCCTAGACTTACAGATTATCCGAAATAACTCTAAAATTGAATTCGATATTTATAGGAAACCAACGAGCACACAACGCACTATAACTGCCGACTCCTACCACAGCTTTGCGCACAAAATGGCAGCGTATCAAGGAATGATACGTAGGCTCCTGACGACACCGTTGACTCATGAAAGATTCCAAAAGGAAAGAAATACATAACGCAAACAGCGAGAATCAACGGCTATGATGAACAAACTATCGAGAGAATTATAAAAAACAAACTGGAAAGGCAAAAGCTTACAAAATTAGCTGAACAAGAACAACTGTGGCGGCTAGCGGTTACAAAATCAATGGTTTCTAGGGACATCAAAAAAAATTTTAAAAAGAATGGAATAAAAATGGTAGAAACAAGCAGGACCTGACATGGCGGAGAAAAATGAGATCAGAAAAATATCAAAGAAGGACAGCGGAAAACAGTGGAATATATAAAATTACATGCGACAATTGCCCGATGGTGGACATTGGGCAAACAAAAAGATTAGTGACAGTCAGTATAAAGGAGCATCTCAAGGAAGCTGAGATAGCAGCAAAAGAATTGAGCCCAACGACAAGATCAGCGGTGGCAAAACATAATTACCGAAAGTCACCACATAAGCCCTAGCAACGTTAGCGTAATTAAGAGGGTGGACAAGTTAAGGAAAATGGACGCGGCGGAGTCATTGAAAATTCTGCGAATATCTGCGGAATTAAGTATAAATACTGATTTAGGAAATTGTAATTCATGTTTACTCGATGTGGTAAAGTAATTAACGTAAATAGTCTCTAGTATAAATAGATTGTTAAAAACATTCCATTCATAGTGTATTGAGGAAGACTGTATATAACAGTTGAAAACGCGTTATACGGTTTTTTAAATAAATAAAATCCAATGTTTAAAGGAACAGCATTTTTTAATTTTTTCATTTAATAAATTGATTCTATTGTCCATTGAAAAATGTTTGAACATTGCACTAAAAAAATAAATCGAATGTCTACCTCATCACGAATTTACAGTTTAACATATACATCACTAATTAGGAAATTAAATAAAAGAAAAAGTAGAAACTCATTTATTATTATTGTTTAGCAGAAATTACCTATATCTATGATCGAATTTTTTCGTAATATTTTGTTTGGTTTATGCAGGGAAAAAGAACCATATTGAAAGAAAATTTGGTTGATTCTGCTTGAAATTCATAACTCTCGTACTACTACAGCATAATCAATTATGGCTAACCGATATGAAGTTGAGGAAACTTCATAAGCATTTTTCGATCAGTCCTCGCAAGTTTTGGAATAAGTTGAGATCCTACCAAATTAACCAAAATATTTTTGAACGGTCTGTGGCGATTTGAAACTGCGCCCATATGGACGTTTCAATTTGTACGGTAAACATAGAGCGCTTCCCCTGTCGTAGGATATTTAGCACACATTTCATAACGAAATCAAGCAGCATAAATATAGGGTTTTGCAATAAGAGGTGTTATTTTGAATAGATCTTGTGATTTAACACCTTACGACTTCTTCCTTTGGGGGCCACGTGAAAGAGAGGGTCTACGCCAACAGCCTAGCGTCGATTCAAGACCTCAAAGATGGAATTCGTGATGCTATCGAGGACATAGGGCAGCCACTTTGCGATTTGGTTATTGAAAATTTCATGAAAAGGATATGGTCCTGTATGCGTGGTCGTGGTGGTCATTTGCCTGATGTTATTTTCCACTATTAATTTATTTTATTTTAATTTTAAATTCGATTTATTTACGATAATAGCCTACCAGCTAGCCTCGTATTTACTTTGGTCATGTCAAAAAGCATCAGCATTTACACACTGAATTTTATATACATACTCATTGTTAGCTTTAACAGTCCTTCTTGGCTTGGTTCTACCACCAAATCCTTGCAGAGGTTAAGGAGAAACGTTAATTTTGGTTAAAAACAGTTGTGATAATTCAGGAGATAGTATTGCCAGAGGAATTTCTCTCACCTCTACGGGCTTGCATGGATGCTTTAAACACTTAAAACATGAGGGGAAATATTTTCAAAAATGTTGATGGAAATTAGTCAATGTTATCTACTTTTCTTATTCAGTAATTGTAATTAGGATTCAGTGCGTAAATTTTATGAATTTGAAATGACATGTAAATACGTTCCTACGTTAGCTCTCCGTCCATAATGCTGTAATTTGCATATGATTTGCATTGTCACCTCCACTTACTTCAAAACTTAATAGTCAAGCTGTAAAAAATAAATTTCAAATAATTGTTTACATTTCTCGAAAAAATTGCCATTTAGCCGACATAATCATTCTGTACCGGTACCAAGCGTATGGCACTCTATAGTGGCATTTTTGTACATTAAATAAATCCTAATACCATTACAAAAGTAGATGCGGAATATTAAGAATATACACTCTTCAAGGAACTCTGAACTCGATATCCTTGTTCAGTTATTCTTCACTTTGTTATACACAATCCGTCTACTAATAAGGAACTTCAAATTACAACCCCCCAGGAGCACTGTAAAGTGTAACAGATTATATCGTCAATAATTCATACCCTACTTTGTGTGCACACTCAATCGTTGCACCCTAGCCAATGCCCGACCCCCTATACAATGCCCGACCCCCTATACAAGTCCATGTCGCACGGAAAGCCTGAAAACAGAAAACCACCCACATTTAATCGCCACCACCATCGACAAGCGAAACCCGAGGAGACATTTCCTCTTTGACGGGAACACGGAGCTCGCCTCCGCGAAGCCAAGCCAGTCAGGGTGAATGAACGACTTTCGTCTTACACGGACGGCTGGGCTGTTATCTTTGCTCAATTATTTCTGGAATAAAAGAAGGCAGCTTGATTGACCCTCTTCCCTCCAAGTGCAACAATTTGTTTCATAGGCCAGTTGGTGTTCACGTTTTCTCTTTGACTGGGTCGTCTCCTGGTTGGGCTTGTGCTCACTGCAGTGGACTTGGCTTGCACCGCAAGACCTAAGACTGGCCGCAACCAGACCCTGCAGATGTTGGCTTAGGCATGGCTGCAGCCACTTTGTTGAACTGTGCAGACATCGCAGCCATCGAAGCAAGATTAAATGCAATGAGCGACGAAAGCAGCACAAAGGCCCAATCAGAACCTTGTCGCGTCCATTGGCCCCCGACCAGCCTTGCGATCCCCGGCGTGGCTGGCCTGTCAAGTGTGCATGTTAATTTATTCGTGAAGGAGACTTGAAAGCCAGCAAAATGTGGGTAAAGCCATTGTAGCAATCGGCGCTGCGATTATTTAAATAGAAATATCAAGTTGGCACACACAGCGTTGAGTTCGCCCCACAGACGGTAAAAAGGCAGAAATTAACTCGGCTCAGATCCGTATGGTAGAAACGCTCATTCCCAATCTTCTCAAGGGATGTGCGAGGCTTGTTGAATCTTCCTTCTTTACGGAGGTGATAATGAGGAATGAAATAGCGCTGCGCACGTGAATGCTTAAAATCCGGCTCTGTCATCCGATGGTAATCATTTCAGCTGCTTCACTTTCCGTGCACCTCGCTGAAATGTAAACAATGCAGTCAAGTCGTTAGAGCTTCATGGCATAACGGAAGACAAACACGGAATGATAGACGTCGAAAACAACGCGGAGGTAGCAAGCGGGCGCAACGTATAAAACAAAACACGACCATTACATGGCGGCTGTTGGGAGGCTTTTGTGAATGCTGCTGCTATTTGATGTTGCGACTTAAATAAGCCGCGAAGGGGGCGACGAGCCATATGTTTACTCACTTCCGTCCATGGAAACGGGAAATTGGAGCTTTCGCATGGAGCGTAACGCGCAATGGCCCCGTAATTGGAGTATTGAGGCAACCAGCAAAAATCCAAGGTTTCTACCTCGCACGAATTCGCCGTGATATGGACCCCAGGGGGCTCACACAGACCGCATTCAATGCCACGGAATGGCCTTCCTACCCAAACCTTGCGTCGCACTGCCCAAAAACGTAATTAACTCGCAAGCTCTCACTGTTGCGCGGTCCATGCCAGCCAAGATGCTGTTACGAGACCATACTTTCCCTTTCATTTTCCATCGACTATGATTTCGCCTCGCCAATTTCTTACGACGGCAATTAGAAATTTTTGACGAAACACAAACAAAAACGATTAAAAACTCACCATACCTCGGATTGGCCGACCGAGGCGCACAAACTAAACTACAATTAACTTTCTGGGCGACAATTTGCCAATGCGTAGTATGCGAAACTTGGGAGCTCCGAGCAAGGGAAAATGTTTCCCTTTTCCTAGTTGATCCCCATCTGGGGGAGGGCCAAATTTGAGCAAACTGATAGCACTAAAACGTTCAAGATGAAACTTTTAATTTTCCAAGTTTTTGCCTGCCTGTCTAGCAGCGGCGGGGACACTCAATATTGATCCATATTTCCATTCCGAAAATGAATGCCTGGCGCGGGCTCCATTTTACAAGGGGCCTCCACAGAATCGTCACAATCGCACACACACTCCGTTCACACACAGCAAAGAAAATTTTCTACAGGGCAACGGAAAAACTGATTTATCCGCCCGTAAACACAATTTCACCGAAAATTTCATGCACCAGCTAGGGATTAGCCAATACACAACACTTTCCAACTATTTCTACAAATTTTTAACAACAAGGAAACGGAAAATAATCGAAAATTTAGCTTTACCTTCGGAATTCTTTGTGCCGCTGCGACCGACGAACGTCTTTCTGATCAATCGCGAACGCAACGAATCGGTTGCTAGTGTGTGTGAGTGGGAGCGACTAGCGTAAAATTCTCTGCGTAATGTTTTAATTGACTCATGTAAAGTTGGCCGCTGTTTGATTCCAGGTTAAGCAACTGCTAGAATGGAAAACGTTCTAACCTTTTCCTTAAGTTGCCTTAAGTGAATTCTGTTGATACCAGAAGCCAAAAATTAAGAAAAAACAAACTGTTTCTGTATATAATGCAAAGATATGCGCTACGTGATGATAAAATATGTAATTTAAAACTTCACACTCGTCCATACACTACAGAGAAATTAAGCGTATTCTTTTTAATTTACCGTTCAGTGGTAGTCAAACTTTTGTACGAAAAGTGAACAACGATGACAATTTTGAGTAGTGTTGAGTAGTGTTGAGTAGTGTTTAATAAATTTTAATTTTATGTAAAATATAAAGTGAATTTAAAAACATACACAAGTAATAAGACGTCATGGCTCCAAGGGCGCTCTAAATTTAAATATATCATACATTGAAACAAGTTAAAGCAGTCTCAACCAACCACTAAATTTGTTGTTTGTAGACATCACAAGAACTTCAATTGAATCTTTAAAAACTATTTGCGAGCGGGGTTGAATGCTGGTTATAAGGAAGATCCAAATAAGCAATTATTCTTTTCATCTGGTTTTAAATGCTTAGCATTTGTTCATGGTTAATAATTTAGTTATTTTATTTTATTTATTTCTTCCTCCTTTCCTCATTGTTTTATTATCAATACCATGCATATGAGTAGCACAAAAGAATATAGAACTAGAAGAAGTAGAATTGCGAACGAAATTTCTACTCAGAAATTTTTATACGACAGGTTCTGATGTTAGAACCCACCAAGCTTTAGCTTAAATGTTATCTCTTTGAGAGAGAGAATGCATCGCAACATTCCTAACGTGATCGATTGGATGTTTGTAAACAATATACTTGTATTCTTTGGTGATTGTGGAAATTGTTAAAATGCAGAAAAATAAAATGAAATCTGGCCTACAGTGCAGTTTGGAGCACTGTAAGAAGTCTCGAAGGGAACCGAACGTTCGATTGTTCATTATTATGCGAGAAAATTGTAATTTCGAACCGGTAGCGGTTGGTAAGAAATTACGAATCATCATCTTGTTGAAGAGTTTATAGGAAAACGGAAACTGAAGGCAAGTGCAGTGCCAACATTATTTTTATCTCCTGAAACTGGAGATGAAGAAACTGATTTGAATCTTTTACATTCTCCAACACAAAAAAAACGAAGATTATCAACAAATTCCGCAATTGATTTTTGTGCGAATTGCGCAAAATATATTTTGAATGAACATTATTACTCGAAAAAGTATAATAAATTGAAGGCCGAGTGTATCAAATTAAAAATATAATAATAATAATATATAAAATATCAAAAACAGAAAAGGAATTTTCAGCGCAGATACAATTATAACAAAAAAAATTTTAAAAACACGACTAAAATGTCAATTGAATCTTTTATAGATTCACAACATATTAGTAATGAAAGTAAAACTTTCTGTAAGATGATAATTAATGATAAAAAAAGAAAATACAACAACGACGAAAAGAATTTGGTTCAAAATATTTTTTATATATCTCAATCAACATACAAATTTTTGAGAAACAATTTAAACATTAATTTACTGCATCCATCTACAGTTTACAATTGGGCACCTGTTAAGCAATTGCAGCCAGGTTTAAGCAACAATACATTTACATTTATTAAAAACAAATGTCAACTTTTGAGTGAAATATAAATATATTGTCGCGTGTTATTGGTTCGCGGCCAATAATTTTAACGTTCCGGGAAAGTGAAAACGCAATGTCTTTTAATTTAAGTTAAAAGAGTTTATTTAATTCAAGAAAATGCACAATAATCAGTTTAACACTTTCACTAATTTTAATTTTCACTATTAAAATAATCTAACATTTGTCCATAAATTTCTTATCGCAATTGTCTTCTAAATTACTTCACTATTACGAAACACACTTCCCACACACTTTCGCAGTTCTTATCGCGGTCGAAATGATTGATTCCCCCCATTCATTCAGCTCGCCTTTATATAGGGTCTCTACCTATTCACCCATTTCTCGTACATGGGCGAATGTTCTACCGAGAGGTACCTGGTAGGTTCGAGCAAGTTCATGAATGGAGTGACGTCACTTGCAGATGTTGATCATGCTTGTTGGGTTCGAGTGAATTCATTCGTTGACGTTCTTAATGATGATGAAAACAATTGCGACAGTAGCTCGCAGAATTATTTGTACATGTAATTATTTGTACATGTAACACTGCCCCCACCTCAGTTCTTTTCGCCCCGAAAAGATGTGTCACTATTTGTAGTCAAGTTTCCCTGGGTGTAATATGGGGCAAGACGGTCCAGATGCACGATTTTCATTTTGGCTCTCGGCTTACGATGTTCCTATATTCGGTATACGACATCGTTGATTCGCTTTGTAACTCGGTATGGTCCCTCCCAATTATGTTGCAACTTTGGAGACCTACCCTTTTGCCGTTGCGGGTTATAAAGCCACACCAAGTCATCTTGCTGGAAGCCAGTAGAATTAGCCTTTAGATCATACCTGGTCTTCATGCGGTCAGTAGCCGATTCGAGGTGTTTTCGCACTGTCCGATGTATCTGGTTCAACCGTTGTCTTAGATCACTTGCGTACTCCGAGATCGTTTGGGGTTTCTCAGGGGGTGTTCCGAACTTTATATCGGCTGGCAAACGAATAGTCTTTCCAAAAATGACTTTGGCTGGGGCTTGGCCCATCGACGCATGTTCAGCGGCTCTATACGCCATTAAAAATAGTGGGATATATCGGTCCCAGTCCCTTTGGTTCTCGTCAACCATCTTGGCAAGGTGTTTATTGAGCGTGCCGTTGAAACGTTCGACCATTCCATCGGATTGGGGATGCAGCGGTGTTGTCCTCGTTTTCCGTATTCCCAGCTGCTTGCACATTTCGCTAAAAACTAGTGACTCAAAGTTTCGGCCTTGATCCGAATGTAGTTCACAAGGCACGCCGTACCTGCTGACCCAATTTAACACTAGCTGTTCGGCTATAGTAGTTGCTTCCTGGTTGGGAAAGGGGTAGACCTCGGGCCACTTGCTGAAATAATCAGCTACAACCAGCGTGTATCGATTTTCCCATTCAGATTCAGGAAAGGGTCCAGCGATGTCAACAGCAATCCTTTCGAATGGCACGCCTACGTTATAGGTTTGCATTTGTCCTCTCAGTCGTCGCTTTGGGCCTTTGATGGAAGCGCAAATTGTGCATCTGCGACACCAGTCCTCTACGTCTTCTCGAGCGTGGAGCCAGTAGACCCTTTCCCGCAATTTCGCTAAGGTCTTGTTAACACCAAGATGGCCTCCCGAGGATCCTTCATGCATTTCCTTTACCACATCGTGGATTCGGCTTTTAGGTAGTATAGTTTGCATCCTATAGGAGCTGCCATCCGCCGTTTCCCATTTCCGCTTGAGTACACCACCCTCCACCTGAAGGGAGTTCCATTGTGCCCAATAGCTTTTCAGGGTTGCGCCATGCGTTGAAACGTCCTTCCACTCAGGTCGCCCAGTCGTCTCCTTCCATACGAGCAATGGTCCGATATCTTCATCGGCTAACTGGGCATTTCGAATCTCCTCCGATGACCAACCTTCATCGAATTCGGCCGTTATCACTCGCAGATCAACGGGCGACTCCTTTTCCTCAATCTGTTGGCAATGTTTGCAGTTAGCTGGACATGGATGATGAGATAGGGCGTCAGCAATTCCATGAACTCTGCCCTTGTGGAGCAGTTGGGGCCTCACTAGGTCTGGTCGGATCGTCGATCGGGTTGCACCAGTGTCGTTTGTTAGGGTGCATTGTTCTTCATCAACTTGACCAGGAAGGCATCTGTCTGCTTCTCCACGATGTTGCCTTGGCACGGTGCTGGGGATGTCGATACTCGTGGCCAACGTTCGCCCCACGAAGTTGGCCCTTGCAGTTTGATGGGCCTCCATTCTAGGCTCCTGACACGGTCTGGATCTCCACCACCCTGGACAATAGCTCGGTCTTCTCCCCTTCTTGCAGTCTCTATGCAGGTGCCCTTTTTCCCCGCAATTCCAGCATCTAGGGGCACCATTCACCTGCAGCTCTAGCTCAATTCCCACGCGCTCACACCTGGATTTATCTGTCACTACCTCACGAACCGGGACAGTGGTGCGGGTCACATTTTTGGCTGCCTCAAAATTTAAACTATAAGCCAATGCTTCCTTGACTGTTTGCTTTTGAGCTAACCGCACGGCTTGTTGCAATTCCTTGTCCTTTAAGGCGCTGATGAATGCTTCTGCTGCTACGTCATCTCGATGTTCTGGGTCGTACGCTGGGTAAGCCAAAAGCGCCAATCGCTCAATGTCTTGTGCTAGCTGCTGCAAGGTTTCGCCAGACTTCTGCATCCGATGCCGTAGCTGCGCCCGGTAAATCTGCTTCAGATGATCGTCTCCGTAACGCATGTCCAGCGCATTCATTGTAGCAGCCGGGTTTGAATGCAGCTCAACGGGGATTGTCTGCAAAAGCTCGGCAGCTGGGCCTCTTAGAGCCAGAATTAACGCAGTTGCTCGTTCCTGCTCATTCCAGTGATTTATCCTAGCGGCGGCTTCAAACTGGATTTTGTAAATACTCCAGACCGTTTGCCCATCGAATATTGGTACTTGGACATTTCTGGATGTGCTTTGCGCTGCGGTTATAAGCGAGGCTGGTGAAGAGGTTACTACTGCCTTTGCTGCTTCCAATTCCTTTTTCATGTTTCCCATCTCATGGTTGATTCTCTCCTCTACCTGGCTGATATCATGGTTTATTCTCCCCTCGACCTGGCTGATCTCATGGTTAATTCTCTCCTCGACCTGGTAAACCTTTTCCTCGACCTGGTCAACCTTTTCCTCGACGCCTTTAATTTGTTTGTTCAGATGACCGAGCTCCGCTTTTATTTCGGTTGACTGTTTCTCCAGCTTCTGTGTGATGTCTGCCTTGATGTCTGCCTTGATTTCGATCGCTTGTTGGTCCAGCTTCGCTGATTGTTCGTTTAGCTTCGTTGATTGTTCATTTAACTTCGCAGCTAAACTAGATGTCTGTTCATTTAGCTGCGCTGATTGTTCATTTAACTTCGCTGTTAAATTCGATGACTGTTGTCGCTGCTCTTGCTGCATCAGCATCAACATTTGCATCAGTGCATTTTCTGGGTCCTTTGGTTTCAGTGTTTCTGCTTCTCCACCTTCTGCACCATTTTCGGCATCTGAGAGCTCACCCGAATCCAGATTCACGCCTTCCGACTCGATCGCGTCACGCAAGCGTGCAATCAGTATGGCCTTTGTACCTTGTGTGGCCAGATTCCGCTGTTCCAACTCCTCCTTGAGCTCCGATATGGTCAATTCATTAATTTTTAAGTTTAAGCTTCGTGGCATTTTTAATGTTTCTTTAAATTTTACTATTGTGCACTATAAAAATGTTCAAATTTTCACTTTCAAAATTTTTCTTTCGCACTTCTTGACACCATTGTCGCGTGTTATTGGTTCGCGGCCAATAATTTTAACGTTCCGGGAAAGTGAAAACGCAATGTCTTTTAATTTAAGTTAAAAGAGTTTATTTAATTCAAGAAAATGCATAATAATCAGTTTAACACTTTCACTAATTTTAATTTTCACTATTAAAATAATCTAACATTTGTCCATAAATTTCTTATCGCAATTGTCTTCTAAATTACTTCACTATTACGAAACACACTTCCCACACACTTTCGCAGTTCTTATCGCGGTCAAAATGATTGATTCCCCCCATTCATTCAGCTCGCCTTTATATAGGGTCTCTACCTATTCACCCATTTCTCGTACATGGGCGAATGTTCTACCGAGAGGTACCTGGTAGGTTCGAGCAAGTTCATGAATGGAGTGACGTCACTTGCAGATGTTGATCATGCTTGTTGGGTTCGAGTGAATTCATTCGTTGACGTTCTTAATGATGATGAAAACAATTGCGACAGTAGCTCGCAGAATTATTTGTACATGTAATTATTTGTACATGTAACAATATGTTGGTTTAAATTTTTGATGAAATTGCAATCAGAAAAGAATTAAGATATAATGTTTCACATGATTTAATAGATGGGCTAGAAGATACAGGTTTTAAGCAGAAAAAACAATATTGGTAAGCAAGTCTGTGTTTTCATGATAAGAGGGCTTTTCAGCAACTGGAAATGTGTCCTGAATTATTTTGTTCCACAAAATGGGATTAAAGGTGACTGCTTGAAAGAAATTCTTAAAGAAAACGTAAGAACTCTTTCAAGTTGGGGTCTTAAAATTAGAGTTATAACATGTGACCAGGGTTCTAATAACAGAAAATGTTATACCGATTTAGGAGTTTCACCTGAAAAACCATTTTGGCTGGTAGATGGAAACAACATTGTATGTCTATTTGATTTCCCTCATTTGATTAAATCTTTGAGAAATCTTCTCTTGAACACCATTGTTTGTACACCAGATGGTCGTGTAAGTTGGGATGTTATAAAAGAACTATGGGAGCTTGAGCAAAAGATAGTAATAAAATTGTGCACAAAATTAACATTTCAACACATTCACCCGAACTCTTTTGAAATAATGTGGGTAAATTTAGCTACGCAGGTGTTCAGTAGAACTGTAGGTGCTGCCATTCGCACTGCTGTTGAAATTAAACAGTTCAAAAGAAACTCAAACGAAATAGCGTTATCAACTGCTTTAGTTGTGGAACGAATTGATAAAATCATTGACTGCTTAAATAGTGGATCGTTGAAAAATGTCAATATTTTTAAGCGTGGTTTAACATTGGATAATGAACTCCACACATATATTGATACCTTTATTTCTTATATTTCATGTGTTCGAGGTGAAAATATGTCAAAAACGGTTTTTTTTCTTAACGGTATGAAGCAAACATTAACGGGGGTTTTGATGTTAGCGGACAACATAATGAAAGAAAATGCTGAGATTTTCCTCATACTTACAAAACGATTATCACAAGGTCCTCTTGAAAATCTTTTTGCAGTTATACGCCAAAAAGGTGGCAATAATAGAAACCCTTCAGTTTCAGAATTGAATATAATATTATCTAAAATAATGTCCTATAACTTAATTAAATTTAGCAATAAAAGCAACTGTGGAGATGATAGTGATATTATGCTCTCAATTAATTTAAATGAATGTGAAGAAGGTGAAATTGCTGATTTTACTGAAAATCAAGACAATCAGTCTTTGATCCAGCATAATGATGTATCTCAGACTACATATTTAGATTTTATTGCTGAAGATACGTTTGAAGATTCTGAGATCCAGATAGAGCTTCCATCAACGAGATATTTCATTGGCTATGTGGCTTTTAAAGTTCTGATGAAACAGAACTCTGTAGCTTGTGAGAAAACCACAAGGAAAAAAGACGAAGTTTTGTCGTTTCTGTCAGAAATTTTCATATTTGCAAAAAATTACAACGCAGCCTCATCCGATTTTGGGAATTTATTTGCTCTATCTGATGAGTTCTTTAATGTTTGCAAGCACCACGTAATATGTTTTGCAGAAATTTTCCAAAAAATACCACAAATAAGAAACATTAAAGAAACAATTGTCGCAAAATGTAAACTTGCTACTCCAAACTGGTTCAATGAAGTGGGTTCGTGCTATGATCACAAATTTAAATAATTGCAATTTTTGATTTAAGTTTTGTTAAGAAAGAATTGTAGCTGGGCTGTGATGAGAAACGAAAAAAAAATCCAACAAAAAACTTCAAATCATTACCGATTAAAATGAAAAGTATAGGCAACAAAACATATGAAAAGCTATCATGATCTAAGACCAACTTTAAATTTGAAATTTTCTGAAGTTTTGTAGTAAATTTCAAAACCCTAGTGAAATGACTTCCTATCTATGCATCTGTTAGCCGGTCTGTTTCTCCGTCCGTCTGCCATAGCAATCTAATCTGGTATTATAATGACTACACACACTTTATTAATCTGAAATCACCCTCTAACTAGTTGTGTTACCCTGTACCCCAGTTATATCTATATTTACATTTTTTATTGTATACATGCTATTAAAAAAAATCATAAAAAATAATATGTTTGTATTGTGGGTGTAGTTATAGGATCCCACCCACTATTTTTTTATCCTATCGGGAAATGATGATTGAGGATATGATAAAAGACGAAATGAATTAGTCATTAAATAATTCTTTTTGAAATAGCCCATTATCCATTCTGATCCCATTGTCCAATGTCATTCGGTTTTCGACTTTTTCGAAAAAGCCCTCAGACCGGGGAACCGAACGCGTCCCCAGGTTGTGGGTAGGGGAAGACCTTCTTGTAGAGGTTACTGTGAATAACAAATAAGCAGTCGCGGACAATGCTCGGCAGAGAAGAGATAGACTCAGAGTGAATTTTGTCACTATAAATACCTGAGTTCTAAAGATCTTCACTGTGACATGATGAAAAATGGCGTCATCAAGAATCAATTTTACCTCTAATGCCAACTTTTTTTACAAATTCTCATGAAAATATAGCAAACGCCTTTTTTAAACCTAACGTCATCTGAAAATAAAAACTATGTTATCATCAGATCTTAACAGCATCTACCTCCTAAGCCTAAGCCCCACACCAAGACCTCAAAATCAATGCAAGAGAAAAGAGAGAAACAGGAGCCTAACTTAGCTTTAAAGAACTATATGTAGGTTGACAGGGGAGGTGTTTAGTGGATAGTCCAGTCACGCATAGGAGTCCCACACTCTGTGCATAAATAGCATTCACCTCCCAACCGCAAAAAAAAAGAACTACATGTATAGTGTTTCTAGGAGTTATTTCATCCATAAAAGACAGTAGTAGTAGAATGCTGTTTCTGTGAGCGTGAATTAATTTGAAGTGGGACCTTGCGCTTGCGAAACACACCGGCCCCACAAAACCGTAGACTGCTAGCTGCTAGCACACGTATGCGCCACCAGGCAAGGCTAATCCAGCTGCAGGTTGCTTATACCTCACTGAGGCAACATGTAATACCCACGCGGTTTGCCCATACAAACCGCGCCCTGCACACAAAATAATCCGCCACAACAATTATTCCAATGAGAAGCACCTCAAAGTCAATACGGCGGAGAAAATGGTGGTTATAACAATTCTGAAAGCCAACACTATGAGCCATAGAATCAATATCAATCGAATCAATTTATTAGTCGTGCTCCAGAGTACGACGATTTTCGAGGGGCAAATGGTGGCAGTGTCCGAGAGCACAACTTGCCTCAACCCCGGCGATTCGTTTTGTTTGCTAGGAAGTAGTGAAATCTAGTGGTATGAGTACACTTAAGGCCCTTCATAGATGACAAAGGGAAAATACAGGCTCGTCGATAGATCAAAGCATCAAGTCTTAGCTACAACAACAAACATCATTTGCTGCTACAATATGCACCTTCGTTTACCAGTATGATCATGAATGACCCATATAGAGAAAACATGCACGCATTTCCTCAAGCATTATTGCCTACCGCAAGACAAATATTTTGGCCAATAATGGGAAAACATATTTCTCGTGCTGTATTCACGCAATAGCCCAGATAGATCTGGATGTTGAGATTTGTAGAATAATCTCATTTCACGACCGTAACGGTATTCCCGGAGGCAGGGCGAGAAGATCTGGCAAATCAAAGGTGTGCAGTATCTATTGCCGGGCTGTAACACTGATTCCAGTGAACTCGATGGGAACTGGTGTTCCCGCGGCGAGTGCTGTAGCAACTACACCACTCTCAGAAGAGGACCCTTATCATCAGCGAAATATCTTGATGCCAGGTCACCACCTTATGACAGCAACACCGAGACCACAGGCTTTAAAGATCGTACGAGAATAAAATTTATTTAATGCAAATTTTAACGATTGAATGAAGCTCATTCGATAACGCTTTAAAATTTGAAATTAATTACATTTTTCCTAATTCATCTTGTTCAACCTTTAAATCAAGATCTGTAAAATTAACGTTTTGTTTATCTAAAATCAAACTCATATAATCAGAACGATTTTCAATTCTTTCAAAACAATATCAGCTTTCTAAATTCTAATATGCAAAGAATTCGATATTAAAACAATAAGCAATCCTCATGAATTTTCACAATTCCTTGCACTTCATGCATATTGCGTCTGCCAACTCGTCACCAGAGCAAAGAGATCATATTTTTTGCATTGAACGACTTATGAATTTAAATAATTGTAATGCGTTTCCACGATAGAACGTAAGTTATTATTTTGTGCACACAAATATTTTTAGTGAATAAATATAATCTCTCAGTGTAAAAATTTATTCGTGGATTATACATCATCTAATTTTAATCCACCCAAATTATAGTGTATTGTTCTTAGCCCTTTTCACATTCCTCTAAAACAATCTTGGTGATACACCTAAATTAATCCCATCTTAATTCAAATTAAATTGTTAGTGGAAATTCAAACAAAAAAGTTTGAATCAAACAAAAGAGTTTGAATCAAGCAAGCATATTGTTAATTGATAATCTGAAAAAATATGTTGGAATTTTTGCATCCATATTCAATATTTCATTAAATTTTCAATTAGGTCTACAGCATCCATGAATTATGAACGTAACAACCTAATACCTGATGTTATATGAGAAATCATTTCCCATCTGCACATCTGAAAAAAAGCTCTCGAAAAGCTTTGCACAACATGAACATGAGCTACATAAGATCATTGATATGTGCATTCTTGTTGATGAAAAGTGGAAAAGCGAAAGCTCGTTTTCTCTCTGATTGCGCAACAGCCCTTACGTTGCCCCCACATGCCCAGCACATATGAAATTTTTGGGAGGAAAAAGAGTTCGAGCTATTTTCTTTCGTAGCACTTAAACGTTCTTATTAATTGCTCCGTGTAAGTTCCACCGTTCTGTACATGAAATAAAACTGAACTAAAGTAAACTGTTAATTAAAAGTCATAACTTATCCTACCTACGACCCCTGATCTTGTTTTTTTTTTGTTGAATTTTCATGTATTGTATATGAGTGTTATCTATGATAAGCATCTTTTTACCGTTCGTATCCATACTGCGAATTTTTGTTTTGCTTAACATTAATGACCTAATTATATTTCTACTTGTTAATGCAACAATTTTCCAATGAGTGAATTATTTTTCGATTATCGAACCAATTTGTGAGTTCAGCAATTTCATTAGCTGTGTGATTCGTTTTTTGCCGACTATTTTTTTATTGTGCTTATTGATATGTGAATAGTGGATTAATTAATAAAATACGTGAATTTACTGACCTTTCCCATTAAATATTAAATTGAGATACCCATACAAACCATCAAAATGAGTGTAAAGTGTAGCTTATTAAATTGCATCGCATTCGAGAACACGTTTAAGTACGTGATAAAATTCATGTGATTTCTGGTATACCTCAAGGCAGTCATCTTGGACCTCTTCTCTTCAACGTTTTTACATTTTACCTTTCTGAAATGTTATCCGATATACCACCCTCTTTTACGCAGATGATCTCAAATTATATCATGTGGTAATCACACAGCTCATCATTTCTTCAAATTCAACATTCCAAATTCCTACATTCATACAATATTTTATCGACATATTGTTTCAAATATATCACTTTTCAAAATTTCCTAAAGTAAACATTCAAACAAAATTGTTTATCTAAACTCATTCGTACAAATATATCACATTTCGAAAATTCTTAAATTCAACATTCATACAAAATTATTTATCTAAACTCATTCATACATTTCTTTACTTAAAATTTTGTTTACGAGGACAGAAATTTTATGGCTGCACATGGGAAAGAAAAAACCTTTACGTGGCATTCTTGCACATGTGCACACGATCATCTAAATATTTTATCACCATCTGAATGAAATGTGATACGATACATTTGAAAATGAAAATTTCTTGAACTTCTTAGGAAACAAGCTCGATGCCCCTCCCGCACATTACACGTTGTACCCATTTTTCCTCTCTTGACCTGTTTGGGATTTTTGCTCAAGAGAGTGTTCTCAGAATCCCGTAGGTTGATCAGGTGCTTCTACCTGGTCAACTTTGCTGATCTCGCCAGAGAACATCTCATGAGCCTCTCATGCCACCTTCTCCTAACCCCAAACAATCCCAAAATGATTCGTTGTTCCTACAATACAAAATAAATACTCTGTTAGAGTGATCCAACGAAAATCATCTGTCTTAATTTTGAAAAATATCATGTAATGAGTTTTCCCGGAAAAGTAAAGTTTTATTGTATGATTATCACCTCAACAATACAAGGCTTTCAAGGGTGAATAGTGTTGTAGATCTTGGGGTCCACTTGGATAAGAAACTGTGCTTTAATTTGCATTACGATGAGGTTCTCTGTAAAGCCAATAAACGTCTAGGTTTGATCTAACAGCGGGCAAAAGAATTTAAAAACGTGTGGGTAACGAAAACGCTATGCACATCATTAGTGTGCTCAATTCTCGAATACACTCCTATCGTTTGGAATCTGGTCTTTGACGTTCACTCAGAAAGTTTCAAGTCAGTTCAGAAACAATTTTTGCTGTTTGCTTTGAGATCACTCTATGATCCAAAAAATTTTCATATTTTGTCGTCATATGATAATCGACTGTCTTTACTTAATATGATATCATTTGCCTCCCGTAGGTCTATATTGTGCTATTGCTTTGCATTTGATGTCCTAAGAGGAACCGTTAAAGTCAAATATTTAAACAACAAAATAATATTGAATGAGCCCACAAGGCTTACGAGATATTCACGTTTCCTGGTAGAAAGTAATCATCTTACTGTCTATGGTGATAATGAGCCAGTAAATACTCCACCGTAGAAGATCCAAAGCCCATTCGACAAAGAAGGAGGGAGCCCTCTTGTTTCCCCAACCCACAGTTTCCTTGATTCCTTATGCTAAACTTCCCAATTAAATGGTAGCAAATGTTCTCGGGGTTGCACATTGGGTTTACTGGTTCCCCACTAAATGCTGAGAAATGCTAATAACTGGAAACAAAGGGGTTTGTCAATAAAAGGTGTTATTTTAATACTAAAAGAAAAATACCACCTTCTTCTAACATTTTTCTTCTCTAATAATTTTTAAGAAAAATTATTAAAAAATATGCAACTCTTTCATGGAGCAACAAAGAATTCCATAAGTAATTTAAAAAGCTATCGGAGCCATCCGAAAATCGAGATCAAATATCCACACGACGTAATGAAAGCTTCAATGTAGAGCAAAAATGATCGTATAGATTTGCATTAAATTGATATGAAAAGGGTGAAATGATCCATTTAAAGTTTAGCTAAGATAAGTACTTATAAGAGGAAATTTAACTTGAAGATAATTCGTAGTTACAAAAACATATTGAGTTCGCATAAGTAGGAAAATTAAAAATAACTCTCTCACCTCTGAGCATGGTGGTCGCCATCACCAGTGTGTATCTAAGAGTGATAGCCTGATGAGAATTAGTACACACATCGAAATCACCTTCTTCTAACATTTTTCTTCTCTAATAATTTTTCAGAAAAATTATTGGAAAATATGCAACTCATTCATGTAGCTACAAAGAATTCCAAAAGTAATTTAGAAAAATACCATTTTTTAATATGAATGATCGGATGTTTTATAATGAAATATAAAGAAAAAGGTATGTTATTAATAGTAAGAAATAACACGACCACGCTTACAGGCCCATATCCTTCTCATGAAATTTTCCATAACCAAATCGCAAAGCGGCTGCACTATGTCCTCGATAGCCTTACGAGTTCCATCTTTGAAGTCTTGAACCGACGCTGGGCTATTGACCTAGATCTTCTCTTTCACGTGGCCCCAAAGGAAGAAGTCACAATGTGTTAAATCCCAAGATCTTGGTGGCCAATTGTGATCACGTCTTCGAGAGATGACCCAGTCCGGAAACTTTTCCCGTAACAGATCAATGACACGTAGTGCCGTTTTTATTGGAAAGAAACGTTGTCCAGATCAATACCATTCAATTCCAGCCATAAAAAATCATTAATCATCTCTCGATTGCGCAATCCATTCACCGTAACTGTTGCTCCAGCCTCGTTTCCAAAAAAGTAAGGTCCAATGATTCTGCCGGACCATAAACCGCACCAAACAGTCACACGTTGAGGATAGAGAGGCTTTTCAACAATAACTCTTGGGTTTTCTGAGCCCCAGATGCGACAATTTTGCTTGTTGACGAAGTCACCGAGGTGGAAATGAGCTTCATCACTCAAGATGATTTTTCGATGGAATTCCGGATCGTTTTCATGCATTTCAAGGACCCAACCAACAAAGACACGACGTTGTTGATGGTCGACCGGCTTGAGTTCTTGTGTTAACTGAACTTTAAAAGCCTTAAGACCCAAATCTTTATGCAAAATACGGTGTAATGACGTTTGTGGAATGCCTAATTCCAAAGAACGACGAGGAATGGACAAACCTGGGTTTCTTCAACGCTTTCGGCTACAGCATCAATATTCTCGGTTGTTCTTGAGTGACAAATTTTTTTCACCAATTTCTGTATTGCGGTCCGACAAGGTGCTTCACAACGACCCAAAAATGTTCGAATTTTACGAACCGTCTCCGCCAAATTTTCACCACTTTTAATAGTGAATTTTAATAATTTCAATGCGTTGTTGAAGCGTGTATCGTTCAATTTTTATTAATAACGTTTTTACTTGTCAAATGTCAAAAAATGACTGATTCAAAAGTGATATCTACCGAAATAGCGGGCTATTCAAAATAATACCTCTTATTGGAAAACCCTTTACATCTACAGCTTTGCTACTAAATCCTACTTAACATACACCTCCTTTGTGGGGACGTAAAAGGGTGAAGGTGAATCTTCCGCACCTGATAACGGAATCGAAGTAATAACCATGCCACCGGAATGGAGGTTGGGCGACGAGCTAGCTTCCCGTCCCTGGAAAACCCTAAAATGTTTCGAAACCTGCAGATGGGCCTCGGAAGAGGTTGGATTCATGGCAACGATCTCGCCATCAGAAAAAGGACTATGGCATTGGATCCTGGAATGTCAAATCACGCAATTACCCTCGCACTGTTAAGGACCGTTGACAACAGGTCAATCAATATATATTGAGAATGCTGGCAATCCAGGGAACGAACTGGACTGGAAAGGACATTCAAGACATGAGGGTGCACCCAATATTCGAAAGTGGGAAGCCTGCTGGATAACTAGAATTCGGAGTGGCCTTCATTGTAGATAGGGAGTTCAAATCGCAAGTTGTTGAAGTTAAGGCAGTCAATGAACGGTTGTGCGCGATCCGTATAAAAGCGAAATACTTCAAAATCTAGCTGATTGATATTCACGCCCCGACCGAAAGAAAGGACGAGGAAACGAAGGGAACATTCTACAACCACCTGGAAAGACTACTCGACTCATTGCCTACAAGCAATACAAAAATAGTTCTGGGTGACTTCAACCCTAAGGTTGGCAATGAGCTATCTCATCGAAGAACGACTGGAGGATATAGCCTTCACGATGAAACAAATGAAAACGGCCAGTGCCTGATCGACTTTGCATGTAGCAGAAATCTAGTCATAAGTTCGAGTTGCTTTCCACATCGATGCATTCATAAAATTACCTGGGTATCACCGGATGGCAACAAACTAAACTAGATCGATCATGTTCTGATCCAACAACTTTGGGCCTCGAGCATACTTGACATCCGTATTTACCGAGGAGCCAATTGTAACTCAGATCATTACTTGATCAAATTAACCTATCGATGTCGTATGTCAAAGGCGAATTCGGTGAAGACTAGCCCGCTACAAACATTTGACATCGAAACTCGACAACCAGCTGGCTCCCATCTTATCAGACGCATCGTTAACAACAAGCAACGAGCTCTGGTTGGAAGTGCGAGTGGCTATTAAGACCATGGCAGAACAAACGATCGGACATCAAGCCCGGCGCAAGAGAAATGATTGGTTCAATGATGAGTGCCAGAATTCGTTAGATAAAAAGAATCAGGTGTACAAAGATTACGCAGGTACGAAAACTAGGACGAAGAGAGAGCACTATGAAAATCTCAGAAGAAGATAATTAGAAGTAAGATAAGAAAATACTATGACGACCAATTGAGAAGTATAGATGTAAGTTTAGCGAGCAATAACACAAGACAAGCATGCAAAGTAATGAAAAGCCTGAAGCGTTGTTATCAGCCCAAAACCACGCTCGGTTGTATAGACATCAGCAATATCATCGCTGATGAAACCAAGATTAAGGAAAGATGGGCATCATATTTCAAGAACCTCCTTAATCGTCCACAGAGATCCAGCACATCGGAGTCTATAGATGTTTGCAGAGAGCTTTCATTGGCCCCACCAACTCCGGATGAAGTTTGTTCCATCATCAAAGCCCAAAAGAATAATAAAGCGCCGAGCATCGATGAGATTCCAGTGGAGCACATCAAATATGGTGGCAGCAATATTCATAAAGCTATTCACAAAGTCATCCAGCACATTTAGCAACAAGAATATATGCCAAAAGATTGGATCCAATCAATTATATTCCCTATCTACAAAAACTGTGACAAGTTACAGTACGAAAATTATAGAGGCATATCACTATTTTGTACGGCGTACAAAATATTTTCTAAAATCTTAGAAAATAAAATCGGATCATACGCCAACAGTATTATTGGGGAGTATTAAGGTGGTTTTAGTGTAGGTAGATCAACAATAGACCAATCGTTCACAGTCCAGCAGTTACTTGAAAAATGCTGGGAGTTCAACATAGACGTACACCAAATTTTTGTTGACTTTAAGTAAGTATACGACAGTATGAATCGTAACGTGAGCAAATTTGTGTATTTATTCAATAACAAAAGCTGGTAACGGAAGAGACGAAATATACCAAAAAATGCAGCTCGCAAATAAAATATTTTATTCAGTTTTGACGATCTAGAAAACCAGCTGTTTACATAGGAAAACAAAGCTCCAAGTATACAAATCTATGATAAGACCTTTATTGTGCTATGGATGTGAAACATGGACCATAACGAAAGCATCCGCAAATATATTAAGTACCTGTGAGCAACGAGTCCTGAGGTGAATAATCGGAGCGAACCTAGATGGGGACTAATGGCGAATTCGATACAACCATGAGCTGTATGAAGTTTTTGACGAACTGGAGATCTCAACTATTGTAAGACTGCCAAAGCGGCAATGAGCTGGATACATGAATCGTATGGACGAACAACAGATACCCAAAAAGATATTCGCTAGAAGAACTGAAGGCCGGAGATCAGTAGGGAAACCGAGGAAACGCTGATCTGGCTCGGTTGACGAAGACAGTTCATCACTGCTCGGATTTTGAGGAAGCGAAGGCCCGAGAGGGGCTGTAGTGCTAAGAAGAAGAAGAAGATAATGTTTGCCAGCGTTCTTTATGTAGCACTATAGCCCCTCTCGGGCCTTCGCTTCCTGCAACAAGCACCTCCATCTATTTCAGTCTATTGTACAATGATTTTTCTTTGTCCACCTCGTTTCAAGATTTACCGAAGAAAATATAAATCAACCTCTCAACGTGAAGTCTGGAAATGTACCAATAGACGATACCCATCAGGTCAACTAGTCCGGATACCTTTAGTTTACATTGAGGTGCTGCTAGCAGGTTAGCTAGATCGGAGAGGGATTTCAGTCGCAGGTCTTCTGCGAGCAGACTAAGTTCAAAATACAAGTATCAGCCACCGATTCAAATGCCTGATTTAAAACGCGTCAATGAACCTCCTAAAATTCGACTTTACTTGACTTTTTCTTCCCTCTCTTTCCGATCGTAAAAGAAAAAGACAACCTCAATCAAAATCACACGTCCCCGAATATTCACCGAAACGGTGCCCGAAATAAACTACTTGAAATCAAAATGCAGTCAATCTACTCTAATTAAAAATGCCAAGCCAAACTGCGGTACCATGTACTGAACTACAACATGACATCGACCATTTGTAGATTATTTAAACCATACCCCCTTGGCAGCATACCCAGCTTCACCATCACTTCCCTCTGAAAAAAACGGTTTAATGAAAAGCAAAGATTTTGTATGGTTACCAATGCATTGTTTTGTTCAAGCGTTATAGCGTTCCGTTTTTACAAATTTACAGAGACAAAAGTAATTAAACGTTATAAATCTATAGGATGTATAAAGTAAATATAACATTGACGAAGAAAAAAAAGAAACACTTAAATTAATTGCAATAAATTATGCAATTAATTATAAATATATAATTTATCAAAAGAAAAGTTAGCGCAACAAAATAACTAATTTAAATCAAAATAGGTGGATATAAAATAATTGCTTATTGTATAAATAAAATTGAATCAGATTATTTAGTTTTTAATATATAATAAATCAGAAAAATGTATTTCTTTAGCTTTATCGTAAATAAATACATTCAAAGCACTTTATATAGTAATTATGAAGTGTTATAGTTTAAGTCAGGGAAAGTTGTGTTTGAACCAAATTTACGGTCTTTGTAAATTTTTTGTTTGTTTTTTCATAGATTATAAAATCGTTTCTTTTGGTTTCGTTTATTTGTGACAATTTAATCAGTGATTTTCTATGATGAATAATATTGGGGAATCATAGTTAATAGATGTTTTTAAGGATACATTTAAATTACATTAAATTCATTTGTTTTTTTTTATTGTACTAAAGGGTTTGCCAATGTGTTATTTCGAATAGCCCGCTATTTCGGTAGCTGTCACTTTTAAAGCTGTCCTTTTTTGACATTTGACAGGTAAAAACTACGCCATTGATAAAAATGGAACGATACACGCTTCAACAACGCATTGAAATTATTAAAATTCACTATAAAAATGGTGAAAATTTGGCAGAGACGGTTTGTAAACCTCGAACATTTTTGGGTTGTCATGAAGCACCTTGTCGGACCGCAATACAGAAATTGGTGGAAAAATTCGAGCTTTTGGGAGAACTTAGTGATGCAAAGAATAAAACCCGTGCACGTTACTCAAGAACAGACGAGAATATTGCTGCTGACGCTGAAAGTGTTGAAGAAAACCCAGGTTTTTTCATTCCTCGTCGTTCTTTGGAATTAGGCATTCCACAAACGTCATTACACCGTATTTTGCATAAAGATTTGGGTCTTAAGGCTTATAAAGTTCAGTTAACACAAGAACTCAAGCCGGTCGATCATCAACAACTTCGTGTCTTTGTTGGCTGGGTCCTTGAAATGCATGAAAACGATCCGGAATTCCATTGAAAAATCATCTTGAGTGATGAGGCTCATTTCCACCTCGGTGGCTTCGTCAACAAGCAAAATTGTCGCATCTGGAGAGTTATTGTTGAAAAGCCTCTCTATCCTCAACGTGTGACTGTTTGGTGCGGTTTATGGTTCGGCAGAGTCATTGGACCTTACTTTTTCGAAAATGAGGCGGGAGTAACAGTTACGGTGAATAGATTGCGCTATCGAGAGATGATTAATGATTTGTAATGGCCGGATTTGGATGGTATTGATCTGGACAAAGTTTACTTTCAACAAGATAGCGCTACGTGCCATACAAGCAACGAAACCATTGATCTTTTACGGGAAAAGTTTCCGGACCGTGTTATCTCTCGAAGATGTGATCATAATTGGCCACCGAGATCTTGTGATTTAACAACTTGCAACTTCTTCCTTTGAGGCCACGTAAAAGAAAAAGTCTACACCAACAGCCCAGCGTCGATTCAAGGCCTCAAAGATGGAATTCGTGAGGTTATCGAGGACATAGGGCAGCCACTTTGCGATCTGATTACGGAAAATTTAATGAAAAGGATATGGTCTTGTAAGCGTGGTCGTGGTGGTCATTTCCCTGATATTATTTTTCATTATTAACAACATACCTTTCTCTTTATAATGAAATAAACACCCGATCATTCATATTAAAAAATGGCATTTTTCTTTTAATATCAAAACAACACCTCTTATTGGAAAACCCTGCATTTATAGTAAGGGGACTAAATTTATATTATCTTCTTCTTGCAAATTGAAACTGGGGACAAAGAAAGACTCCATGGTGGCAATTCGTTTGTCGTGGGGCATTTATTTAAAAACAGTGGCCTCAGTTGCCTTTCTTTTAATCGTTCCTCCAAAGTGATTTCGTATTCCTCATGACCTTCATTAAAACTTTAAACTTTATATCGCTACTACATTTTCACTAAGCCGTGAACCCCCCATTTCGGTTTCGTATATGGTTATCGATGTGAAGCGTCATTTTGTGACATTCAATCAAGCTTGATAAAAACAACCCTTTTCTTGTGGACAAAAGTGCAGGATGGCTTAGTCCTTTGAGAAAATAAATAAAAAGATAATTAGTTTTTATGACAGAGTTTTCATATAAACTGTTGTTTCCGAAGTCACCACATGATTTGAGAGCGGTGGCGGCGATGATATTTCATATGTGGCATATATTAACCTGTCATTGCTTCGAGAGAAAACTAAGGCCATTTCGCACAAATGTCCAGAGAATACATGATTCCTAACGCTGACCTGGATTGAACGCCATCAAAATTGCGCTCCGCCTCACTTATCATACTATTACCACATTTCACGTCAAACTTGTCTGCAAACTTACCTTGTTATACTCACCGCGACGGAATTCACTAGTCGATGCTCCCAGTGATTTCATCAACGACACGGTTGGAGTTTTAATAGGGAGCTCTGCTGTGGTCCGTGTTACCTCCCATGGTCTGCTCAATTTGATTTTGAGTGTCCTACGATGGTTATTTCCCTTCCTTTTTTCGGTTCTGTGTTGTAGCGCTTGTTGCTGTCCGAGAAAAAAAGTTGATTCTTCGACCACTTGGCACGCAAAAAGATACATCTGACGTCGTATGTCGGTTGACAGACAGAGATCTGACATTTGTCAACTGTTTAGCGAATTGTTCAAACGTGTAAGACCTCTGTCGCTCCGAAGTATTGGAGGTTATTACAATTGACTGTATCCTTAAATTCCGAAATCTGCGCAGTGATAAGCTGTCTTTGCTGACCGTGCCAGACCACCGTTTCCTTGGTTTCCTCACTGGTCTCCACCTTCAGCTCTCCCAACAAATACCTTTTTCGGTATCAGTTGATCATCCAAACGATTCACATGGCCAGCCGATTGCAGCTTCCACAGCCTTACAACCGTTGAGACTTCCGGCGTATCAAAAATTTCATACAGCTCATGGTTGTATCGAATCCGCCCTTGGTCCCCGTCGAGCTTCGCTCCAATTATCCGCCCCAGGACCCGTCGCTGAAAGGCGTTTAATATGTTTACGGATGCTTGGGTTGATGTCCATGTTTCACAACCATAGCATGGCACAGATCTTATTTACAGATTTGTATACTTGGAGCTTTGTTTTCCCGTGTATGCAGCTGGTCTTCGAGATCGTCAAAACTGAATAAAAAATTTTATTTGAGAGCTGTATTTTTTGGCACATTTCGTCACTTTCATTGATGGTTCTCATTATTTTGGCACCTAAATACACAAATTTGCTCACATTTTTTATATGGTATTCACCAAGGGTGAAATTTTAGGCAATTGAGGTATTTTTCCTTGACTGCGTCATGGACTTTATTTTATTCTCAATGATTTGTAGCCCTACCAGTTTTGATTGAAGAAGTTGCCAGTTTCAGATTGAAGAAGTTGCTCATGGATTGTGAAAAGAAATGATACTGGATTATAAAAGTGGGTTTCTTCTGACACAAATGTGTTTAACTCCGCCATAGATGGTCCCAAGCCCATTTGAGAAAAGAGAAGAGAATCCCTTATTTCTCCGATCCGCAGCTTCCATGATTCCTCCCCAAAACCCCATGATTAAATGGTAGTAAATGTTCTTGGGGTCGCACATATTGTTTACTGGTTCCCCAATAATGGAACATAAAACGCCGAGAAATGCTTATAGCTGTGAACGCATCTACAGTTCTGCTACTAAATCCTACTTACAGCCCCTTTGCGGAGACGTAAGAGGGTGAAGCCGAGTCTTCGGTGCCTGATAATAGAGTCAAAGTAATAACCATGACGCCGGAATGGAGGTTGGGCGATGGGCTAACTCTCCGTCCCTGGAAAACCCTACATGTTTCAAAACCTGCAGATGGGCCTTGAAATGGATGGGACTCACGCCAACGACCTCGCAAATGGAAAAAAGGATAAGGCATTGGATCCTAAATGTTAGATCACTCAATTACCCTGGCGTTGTTAAGGACCTTTTACAATAGGCTAGTCAATATCAATTAAAAATACTGGTAATCCAGGGAATGAACTGGATTGCAAATTTTATTCAAGACATGAGATCGCACACAATATACAAAAGTGGGAAGCCCACTGGAAAACGAGAGTTCGGAGTGGCCTTATTTGTGGATAGGGAGTTCCAATTGCATGTTATTGATTTTAGGCAGTTAATATATATTGCACACCATACATATAAAAGCAAAATTCTTCAAAATCTGGCTGATTAATTTTCACGCCCTGAACGAAGAAACGGAGGAAATATTCCACAACCACCTGGAAGGATGAGTTGCCTCATTGCCTATAAACGACACAAAAATATTCTGGGTGATTTCAACACTAAGGTAGGCAATGAGATATCTCATCGGGGAACGACTGGGGGATATAGCCTCCACGATGAAATAAATGACAAAGGCCAGCACCTGATTGACATTGCATATAGCAGAAATCTAGTCATACGTTTGACTTGCTTCCCACATTGATGCATTCATAAAATGACCATTCATAAAATTACCAGATGGCAACACATAAAACCAGATTGACAATATTCTGGTCCAACAAGGTTGAGCCTCGAGCACACTTGACGTCCATACATACTGAGGAGCCAATTATAACTCGGATCATTACTTGATCAAATTAACATATTGATGTCGTATGTCAAAGACGTATTCTACATCAGAAGGCTCCAAACGGCGTCTCTGGCCGAAAATTTCAGGGAGATCCTTGACAACCACTTGGCTCCCATCTTATCAGACGCATCGTTAAAGACGAGCAACGAGCTCTGGAGGGAAATGAATGTGACTGTGGCAGAAAATATAACCGGACATCAGCCCCGGCACAAGAGAAATGATTGGTTCGATGATGAGTGCCAGAATGCGTTAGACAAAAAGAATAAGGCGTACAAAGAATGCATAGGTAAGAAAACCAGAATAAAGAGAGAACACTATGAAAATCTCAGGAGAGTAGCGAATAAGATAATTAGAATAAGGAAAAGAAAATACTATGACGACCAATTGAGAAGTATAGATGAGCATACAAAGTAGTGAAAAGCCTGAAACGTGGTTATCAGCCCAAAACCACGCTCTGTCGCGATGACATCAGCAACATCATCGCTGATGAAACCAAGATTATGGAAAGATGGCCATCATATTTTAAGAAACTTCTTAATCCTCCATATAGCTCCAGAACATCAGGGTTTATAGATGTTCGCAGAGTGCTTCCATTGGCACCACTAACTCTGGATGAAGTTTGTTCCATCACCAAAGCCCAAAGGAATAATAAAGCGCCGGGCACCGATGAGATTCCAGTGAAGCTTATCAAGTATGGTGGCAGCATTGTTCATAAAGCTATTCACAAAGTCATCCAGCACATTTGGCATATATACCGAGCAAATGAAGCCATTCAATTATATTCCCTATCCACAAAAAAGGCGACAAGCTACAGTGCGAAAATATCACTACTTTGTAAAATTAAAAATCTTATAAAATAAGATCGAATCATACGCCAACAGTATTACTGGGGAGTATCAAATTGGTTTCAGAGCAGGTAGATCGACGATAGACCAATTGCTCACAGTCAAGCAGGTATTTGAAAAATGCTGAGAGTTCAAGATAGACGAGCACCAAACTTTCAGTGACTTTAAGCAAGCTTACCACACTATTGATCGTAACGTACTGTACCAAATAATGCTTTGCTTTGGCATCCCAACCAAATTAGTCTGTCTTACAAAATGACAATGACTTCGACGACCTCCCAAATCCACATCAATAACGAACTCACCGATGCCTTTGACACAAATATGGGACTAAAGCAGGGAGACAGGCTGGCTTCATTCCTATTCAGTTTGGTTCTGGAATACGTCATAAGAAAGCTACCTATCGATACACGAGGTATACTGCTATACAAGTCGAGCTAAAGTAGTAGCTTATGTGAATGACATCAACATTTTGTTACGGTCATTAACAACTGCCAGAGAACTTTTCCTGAAACTCGACAGCGAAGCAAAACTAGTAGGGCTACAAATCAATGAAAATAAAACAAAGCTCATTGCATAGTCGAGAAAAAAACTTAAAACACACAAAATATCAAACTTGGCGAATATAGTATCGAAAATGTGGACAAATTTGTGTATTTAGGAGCCAAAATAACGAAAACGGGTAATGAAAGCGACGAAATATGCCGAGGAATACAGCTCGCAAATAAAATATTTTATTCAGTTTTGACAATCTTAAAGACCAGTTGCATACACAGGAAAGCAAAGTACCAAGTATACAAATCTGTGATAAGACCTGCGTTATGCTATGAGGGTGAAACATAGGCCCTAACCCAAGTATCCACAAATACATTGAACGCCTTTGAGCAACGGGTCCTGAGGCGAATAATCGGAGCGAAGCTGGATGGAGACCAATGGTGAATTCGATACAACCATGAGCTATATGAAATTTTTGACGAGCCTGAGGTTTCAACAATTGTAAGACTGCCGAAGCTTCGTTGGGAGAACTGTAGGCTGGAAGCTAGTGGAGAAACTGAGGAAATGCTGGTCTGACTCGGTCAACGAAGACATTTCATTACTGCTCGGATTTCGAAATTGGAGGACGCGGTCAATCGACCGAGACAGTTGGAGGCACTATTTGCAGTAAGTGAAGGCCCGAGAGAGGCTGTAGTGCTACGAAGAAGGAGAAGATTGTATTAAATATTAAAGTTAGATATAACAATAACTCTACAAATTATCAATTACATCTCAATAAATTCTTAATTTATTCCCAATAAATTCATTCGGTAACGTTGGGAAGATAAAACCCATTGAACCCCAAATACGGTAAACTGTGAGATTATCGAGGAAATAAGGTAACATTTTGCTTATGTTGCCCATGAATAATGTTTAAATAATTCTTTTAAGAATCCCTAAAAATATCGTCAATTTCAATTAGGACTCATAAAGAAATTCGTATGACATTCCAAACTTGGTTGTCTGTGAGATCCGTTATCCGTTTTACGCTTGGGAAAACACAAACCATTCAAATGTCCTCCACGGGACCTCTTACAAGCCTCAATCCTTTTGAGGTAAGTTTCAATGACTTCTCGGCACATTTCCGGCAATATCTCGGCCATAACTTCATGAATATTGGTTTTGAATTCCTCAAGATTTTGAGGATTGTTTGCGTAAACACGATCTTTCGCATAGTCCCATAAAAAGAAATCAAAAGGTGATAGGTCGCAGGATCTTGCGAGCCAATTGACATCACTCAATCTTGAAATTACGCGTCCTGGAAATTTCTCTTGCAAAAGGTGCTCGATTAGCCTGTGTTGTGTGGCTTGTGGCTCCGTTCTGTTGGAATTACATGTTCTCCAGATCATAATCTTCAATTTCTCTCCAAAAATAATCAGTTAATATCCGTCCATAGCGGTCAGAATTGAATGTAATGGCTCTTCCCTGATCGTTTTCAAAAAAATACGGGTCAATAACATCACCAGACCATAATGCACACCAAACGGTCACTTTTTCCGGATGCAAAGGCCTTTCTGCAATCACTTGAGGATTTCGAGAGCCCCATATGCGGCAATTCTGTTTATTCACGTAACCACTGAGCGAAAAATGAGCTTCATCACTAAAGAAAATTTTTTTCGAAAAATCGTTATCAATGGCTTGTTGTTCAATCACCCAATTCGCATACATTCTGCATTGTGGATGGTCTTGAGGATTAAGTTCTTGAGTGAATTGGATTTTGTATGGATGAAGATGCAAATCCAAATGCAAATCCACCACAATGAGCCGTAAAACAAGCCCAAATGTTGAGCACGTCGAGGAATCGACAAATTTGGGTCTTCCTCCACACTTTGAGCAAGGACAGCGATATTTTCAGCAGAACGAATGTTGCGATGATGCACAGGCCTTGCAATATCAATAAACAATTCAGTCTCTTCAAATTTTCTCACTGTGTTCGAAATTGTTTGCTGTGTAGGTCGATTATGTCGACCGTAATCGGCTCGTAAAGCCCTAAATGTTGATACAGCAGAATCACCATTTTAATAATAAAATTTATTAATTTTAACGCGTTCTTCGACTGTTAAGCGATCCATATTTCTAAATGGCAAACCTTCAACTAAAAAAACGGGCTTTGGATGACATTTACTTTTGACAGATGTTAAATGGCAGCGTTATACTTTCCTACCACGAAATGGATAACCCTGTACTTGTTTTTTGATATGGATAACCTATGCAACTGCACATAATAAATAATACAGAATGGAAAAGATTGGAAATCAGAGTGATATCGTACTTTCATGGAAAGCTTAGCTTCAAAAGTAACGTTTGGATTTCCTCACAATCTTAATATGATCAATATTGCTCGAGTTTTAACAACGTCTATAAAAATAATTTAAAAAATCATTTTGTTGTCATTGAACGAAGGATTGAACTGTTCAATTATGCAATTGAAAGTTTTTATTGTGGGCAGGATTTTCCGGAGTAGAATGGAATCGAGCGAAAGGAGGCATTATATTTTCCAAAGCTCCAGAAAGAAAATTTGAATAGTGCCAATTCAATAAACAAGCTTTTGAGCATTATTTTTAATACAGTGGTAGGTGTTTGTATGTGAAAATTTATGAGTTTATAATTTTTAAACATATTTAATGCCTTTATAGCAAAAAACTCATTTTGTTACCTTTGACTTTCTAGAAGCAGAGCATCTAGCTCCCTACCTCTATTAATCGTGTTTTCTATAATAGTTGCTGTAATTAAATGGCAATTTTGATCAACCAGGTTAGTGTTTTCTGAATTTTTCACTGGTTCTTTTGCCTTAGTTTTTTAGAAGAATGCATTTTCAATAAATTATGCCCGTCTACATTTTTACTTTGTCACTTTATGCTGACTTCCTCAAAATTTTAGAGGTGGATACTTACTGCTCTTCAAATACTATGCCTCATTCAACATTAGTCTTCAATTCAATTTAGTGACCAATTAAAAATACCAAGAATTTAGGTTGATTTCAATGTTTTGATTTGTACTTCTTTATTCAAAGTCAATACTCTATTCCATGTTTTAGTTGAGGCGACTTGATGATTCAGTATTCAGAACTGTTAAAATTTTGTCGAAACATTGTAGCAACTGTAGAATTATTATATAGATGTGTTCCATTACTCCTTGCTGACTAACAAATTCTAAGTAGCTTTTTTAGCATATACTAGCATATTTCACGCTACATTTGCACAGTTATTGGTAATAGACGGCCGAAAAAGGTGCGATCAATTTATGTCAATATGTAAAACGCTATTGAATCAGTGCCTTATTATGTCTTTGATGAAATTTCTCAAAGAAATGCCTTAGCAAACCTTGAAATTTTGAGTCTCGGCTAACAACCGATGGTACCAAATCTAGCATTTTTAATAAAAATAAACTGGCTAAAAACTTAAGGATGATATAGACACTGTATTGATACTCAAAATCATAAAAAAACATTAAAATAATAGTATTATAAAATAATGAAATGAAAATTAATAAATGGAAAAATTCCTGCAAAAATTTTCCAAAAACAAATCCCTCAAATTATTGTTTGTCTTTTATAACCCGTGGCTTAAAATTTCGATCCAGGTAGTGATATTGACTACCAAAAGATAATATTGCAGTTATTTTCAAAGATCCTGAAAGACTTCTATTTATAAACTCATTAGGTATGTCTCGGATCAATATTGTTGTCTGCCGTCAAGTTAATTGTCTTAGCAATTTTTTTTCCATGACTGCAATAAAATAATTTCTTTCATTCAAGGAAACCTAACTATTGCAGGATAAGAGCCATAAAATTTCTCGGTATGTTTAGGATTGTCTCAGACCTTATTTATGGCTTACGGTTGTGGGAAAATTTTTGGCCTCACTTTACTTACGTTAGGGACTTTCCGGACTGTGCTGAAAATAATCTAATCATGCAGACATAGAAATTCTTAGAATTTTAAATTTGTATTCATAGGTAACGTTGCTACCTAGAAAATTTTAATAAGAGAATGCCAAAAGCTTTAATTCTTAGGTTCTATTGAATTTTCAATCATTCATTTGCAGATTGAGTTTTGATTTTAAATTGTAAGGTAATAGGAAAATGTTTGCAATTGTTTACAGGCAATATGTTTAAAATTCTTTTGAATACAGATATCTACGAGTATATTTAAAAAATATATTTATCAATCTTAAATACTTGTATAATTTTTACCTTTCCTAATTTCCAATTGCTTAAAAATTGAAAATTAGATCTCAGTATGAATGGTTATGCGTTAGTTTAAAATTGCAGAAATATTATGCTTAGTTTTATGAAATTTTAGTTTGATACAATCTACCATTATAAAGGGAAATATTTGAAAAGCTTCTTTCAATAATGTAAACTGTAGTCGAAATTAATTTAGACCCATGTTGATTTTGAGTGGAGTCAATCATCTCAAAATAAATGATGATTTCTAGGATATAGTATCTGAATCATCTAAAGCAGTTACATAATAGTTCTCCTGAATTGATCGTTAAATTTTCTTACTATGTAAATATAGCTACCACTGTGAATACTTGTCTTTTCTAACTTTGAATTAATCATTTCACCCCTTTTACATTAATTTAGTACAAATTTTTACGATAATTTTTTGCTCTACAGTGAGCTTTTATTGATTCGTGCGGATAGCGATCTCGTTTTTGGTTAGATCTGATAGCTTGAAATTACTTATTGAAATTCTTTGTGTGTGTAGCTACATAATTCAGTTGCTTTTTAATAATTTTTGCTGAAAAATTGTTAGCGAAGAAAAATATTAGAAGAAAGTGTTTCGCTGTAAGTACTAATTCTTCTCAAGTCATCACTCTTATAAGATACAGGCCGGTGATAAACAATTTTATCATTTGGTCAACCTGACTACGTCATTTTCTTCTACTTAACATTATACAAATGTAGTCTACGTGGTGTACTGGTTAAAGCACTCATCCCGTTAGCCGAAGGTCCCTGGACTCATCTTGGCGGCTACGAGATTTGGTTCGAGTGATTCTTCAGACGGACTATACGCCCGTTCAGTTGTGATACATGCTGGTTTAAAATCAGAACGTATCGCAGCTGGGTGAACAGATACACGGCCAAAGCATGATACTGACCATATCACCTTGTGGAGTGCCGACACATTCGATCATGATACTGAAATCTCTAACTATCTCTCAGTGAAGGGCCGAAGGGGGCTGTGGTGCTTCAATTTCATTTATTTTATTTACCATTATACAAAGTGTTCTGATACTCCCCGGATAACTTCGAGAGCCCTTTTTTTGATTTTATGTTAAAGATAACGTCTACTTTGGGTATAGTGTTTGTACTCGTATGTATTGAGAGTTATTTGCAATTTGTTAGGTAAATGTGGCTAGAAACGTCGAAATTAAATTGGTTGAGTCTAATTAGTAAAAACACACTAAATTTTAACTCACCAAAGACTTCCGGAGCATGTGTTTCGTCCTTGAAGACTTCTTTCACTTTTTAGAATACTTTGAATTGTGGTGAACGTACCGCAGGGACACTGGAGGGTATTATTGATCTTCTTCTTCGTAACACTACAGCCCCTCTCGGGCCTTCGCTTTCTGCAAACAGTGCCTCCAACTGTCTCGGTCCATTGGCCGCGTCCTCCAATTCGGGAATCCGAGCAGCGATGAACTGTCTTTGACGACTGAGTCAGACCAGCGTTTCCTCGGTTTCTCCACTGGTCTTCGGCCTTCAGTTCTCCCAGCAAATATTTTTTTGGTATCCGTTGTTCGTCCATAGGATTCATGTGACCAGCCCATTGCAGCTTCCGTAGTCTGACAATCGTTGAGATCTTCGCCTCGTCGAAAATTTCATATAGCTCATGGTTGTTTCAAATTCACCATTGGTCCCCATCTAGCTTCGCTCCAATTATTCGCCTCAGGACCCGTCGCTCAAAGGCGTTCAATATATTTACGGATACTTGGGTTAGGGTCCATGTTTCACACCCATAGTATAACACAGGTCTTATCCCAGATTTGTATACTTGGAGCTTTGTGCTCCTGTGTATGCAGCTGGTTTTCAAGATCGTCAAAACTGAATAAAATATTTTATTTGCGAGCTGCATTCTTCAGCGTATTTCATCTCTTTCATTGCCCGTTTTTGTTATTTTGGCGCCTAAATACACAAGCTTACTAACATTTTCGGTACTGTATTTACCAAGTGTGGTATTTTGTGTGTTTGAGGTATTTTTCCTTGGCTGGGTCATGAGCTTTGTTTTATTTTTAATTGATTTGTAATCCTACGAGTTTTGCTTCACTGTTGAGTTTCAGGAAAAGTTCTTTGGTAGTTGTTAATGAACGCAACAAAATGTTTATGTCCACTGCATAGGCTACTACTTGGCTCAACTTGTATAGCAATGTACCTCGCGTATCGATAGGTAGCTTCCTTATGACGTACTCTGTAGCCAAATTGAATAGCAACGGGGCCAGTCCGTCTCCCTGCTTTAGTCCCGTATTTGTGTCAAAGGCATCGGTGAGTTGGTTATTGATGCGGATTGGGAGGTCGTCGACGTCATTTTCATTTTGCTAAGATGGACAAATTTGGCTGGGATGCCAAAACAAAGCATTATTTGGTATAGTACGTTACGATCAATACTGTCATATGTTTGCTTGAAATCAACGAAAATTTGAGGCACTTCTTTGTTGAACTCCCTGCATTTTTCAAGTACCTGCTTGACTGTGAACAATTGGTCTATCGTTGATCTACCTACTCTAAAACCTCCATGAAACTTCTCAATAATACTGTTGGTGTATGATCCTGTTTTATTTTCTAAGATTTTTGAAAATATTTGGTACGCCGTAGAAAGTAGCTATATGCCTCTAATTTTCGCACTGTAGTTTGTCACCTTTTTTGTGGATAGGGAATATAATTGATTGGCTCCACTCTTTCGGCATAGTTTCTTCATGCCAAACGTGCTGGATGACTATGTGAATAACTTTATGAACACTGCTGCCACCATATTTGATGAGCTCCACTGGAATCTCATCTATGCCCGGCGCTTTATTATTCTTTTGGACTTCGATGATGGAAAAAACTTCATCCAGAGTTGGTGGGGATGATGAAAGCTCTCCGCAGACATCTATCTGTATGATCACTTCCATTCAGAGCTCGTTGCTCGTCTTTAACGATGCGTCTGATAAGATGGGAGCCAGCTGGTTATCGAGGATTACCGTGAAATTTTCGGTCACAGACTCTGTTTTTAGCCTTTCAATGTTAAATTTTTGCAGCGGGCTGGTCTTCGCCGAATATGCCTCTGACATACTAAATCGATAGTTTAATTTGATCAGGTAATGATCTGAATTTCAATTAGCTCCTCGATATGTACGGACGTCAAGTATGCTCGAGGCCCAACGTTATTGGATGAGAACATGATCGATCTGGTTTTGTGTGCTGCCATCCGGTGATACCCAGGTCATTTTATGAATGCGTCAATGTGGGAAGCAAGTCAAACGTATGACTGGATTTCTGCTACATGCAAAGTCAATCAGGCGGTGGCCGTTGTCATTTGTTTTATCGTGGAGGCTATATCCTCCAGTCGTTCCCCGATGAGATAGCTCATTGCCAACTTTAGGGTTGAAATCACCCAGAATTATTTTTGTGTCGTTTGTGGGCAATGAGTTGACCAGTCTTTTCAGGTGATTGTAGAACGTTTCCTTCGTTTCTCCGCCCTTTTCTTCGGTCGGGGCGTGAACATTAATGAGCCAGATTTTGAAGAATTTGGCACACAACCGTTCGTTTACCGCCTTGAAATCCATAATGTTCGATATGAACTCCCTATCCACAATTAAGGCCACTTCGAATTCTTGTTTTCCAGTAGACTTCCCACTTTTGAATCTTGTGTGCGATCTCATGTCTTGAATATCATTCCCAGTTCAGTTTGTTTTCTGGATCGCCAGTATTTTTAATTGATATTGACTGGCCTGTTGTAAAAGGTCCTTAACAGCGCCAGGGTAATTGAGGGATCTGACATTCCAGGATCCAATGCTATAGCCCTTTTTTCGTTTGCGAGGTCGTTGCCGTGAATCCAATCCCTTCCGAGGCCTATATGTAGGTTTGGAAACATTTTTTCTAGGATCGGGGAGTCAGCTCGTCACCCAGCCTCCATTATGGCGGCATGGTTATTATGTCAATTCCGTTATCAGGCATGGAAGATTCGCCTTCACCCTCTTACGTTCCTACAAAGGAGGTGTAAGTAGGATTGAGTAGCAGAGCTGTAGATGTATTTACATCATTGGGGAACCAGTAAACCCAAAGTGCGACCCGAGAGCATTTACTACCATTTAATCGGGGGGTTTGGGACAAGGATCCATGGAAACTATGGGTTCGGGAAACAAGGGGGTCCCCTCCTCCTTTCTCAAACGGGCTTGGGACCGTATGCGGCGGAGTTGATAAAACCTCCAGATAACAGAAATGCTATGCAGTTAATTCTTGATCGATATTTTCCAGACCTTGTTTTTTTAAACGAGACTTGCCTGCATGAAAGACATAAGCCATTATTTAATGATTATCAAATTCGTCGCAATGATGCTGGTAGAGGTACAGCTATTCTTGCACATTCAAAACATTAGGTTTTCAAAATTCCTCGCAATATTTCTTCTCTTTCATACGAAATTGCTACATAACATATGTGGACACACGATGGCCACATTAGGAAATTACTGGTGGGTTTTTATATTTTCCCTCGGATTTAGGCTCTCTCTTCATCCCTCATCTTGACTTCTTGCTGAATACCTCTGATGGATTTGACGCTTTTTTATGGGGTGGAGATTTAAATCTGGGGTAACTGCAGTATTAACTCTAATGGTAGAATCATTCATAATTGGTTTACATTGGGTTATAGCTTCACTTTATCTATTATTAATGCAGGCATCCCCACTTTTCCTAATGGTAATTAATTTTTAGATAGCTTTTTAGTTTCACTATCTCTTTTGAGCATTAGTCATGAAACGCATCATTGCTTCTCTTTTTCAGCTCCTTCTGATCAAAATGTTTTCTTTTTATCTTTGCCTATCTTAGATCATTATCCAATAACCCCTAGCCACTCTCTAAGACGTTCTTTCAAAAATGTTGACTGGACATACTTTGATAATCACCTTCCTGATCTATTAGCAAATTGATGACTCTATTCAATTTCGCTCCAGCTAAAAAAATTTGTAATTCTAAATATCAGAATATTTCTCAATCAACTCTTCACCTCATTCGGATTTGAAATTTATGGTAACAAAAATTAAATAGTCTATTTAATAAAAATTAAAATAGAGTGTATTGTTTAACACGTCTCGTACGTTCGAGATTTTCTGAAGGAAATCTAAATCGACCTCTCATCAGTTTTAAACGTGAAGTCTTGGAACGTGACAACGGACTGTACACACCAGGTCAACAAGTCTGGACCCTCTGAGTCTACTCCGAGGTGGCTGGTGGCTAGCTAGCTAGTTCACCGAGGAGTTCGGTCACGGGTCTTACATGAGCAGACTAAATCCGAAATATAAAAACTCAGAGACTGGTTCCAATGCCCGATTTAAAACGCGTCAAATAACTTACAATGACTCTACTACTTTAATTTCGCACCTTCTTTCCGCGGAAAAGGAACCAAAATAACTGCTAAATAAATACGCGCTCCTGACTGTTAGCAACGCGGTGCCCGAAATATTCTACTTGAACTCAAACTGAAAAAAATTACTCTAAGGAAAAACCCAAACTCAATATATGGCGCCGCGTACCGACCGCAACGCAAAACGGTTCATTCGCTAATTACTGGAACCCTACCCTGTCGTCAGCCTACTCACCGTTCTCCGAAATTATCTTGCTGAAAGGAAACGGTTTTGTTGGAAAGGCAAGACGTTAATTAATTTAGCAATTCATTATATTGTGACAAAAAAGTGCCCGGAAATTGCAAATAAAACGCAAAATATTTAATTATTCATCAAAATCACACGGAGCTAAATCTGGTGGTTGATCAAAGGTATTTATTGCATTTTTGGCTTTAAATTCGGTCACAATAAAAAAAATCACAAAATCACAACGCACCACTGAGGTGTACCGACTTAAACGGCTGCTGTAAACAAACTGGTTGACAGATTGCGTTCATATTTTGCATAGTAATTAAGGACAGTTTTACCAACTTAATAAAATAATTTTTTTGAAATATTATATCCCCGGGGAATTTAAATCACAATTTCCGGGTACTTCGTTGTCACAATGTAAATTTATTTCTTGCACACTCTTAAGTCGGTCATTTAATTTAGTTCAGCTTTACTTTAATCTTGAATTTACTTTTTCCTTTTTTTTTGTTTTTAAATTTCTTATTAAATGTATACAGATCATATTTTTGTCAAATTTAAACCATTTATTTTGCTATTATTTTGACTTTATACAATAAGTAATATTGTAGTTTTGTTTGATCTAAAATAGAATTTAAATAATAAAAAAAATTAACTTTGCTTGTTTATGTGCGCAGCCATATAAAATCTAAACCAAAATATCGATTTCTTAAGTTAATACGTGCCAACGAACATATCTGCTTTGAGTCGTTAGTTGAAATTCAAACGAGTATGAGATTCTATAGTATAATATACTTCCTTGGCAAATTTTTCCAAGGTTTTAATTAAATATAAATTGGTATGCAAATAATAAAGTTATTCAATGAACGGAGAATGTGTTATTATGAAAATCTATTAAAATCAAAAATAAATTTGCCATATCACAAGGGAAATGATCATGTGTGATTAAGTAAAGAATCAACTAAATTTATTCTTATTGTAACCAGAAACTATAATTATTATACAGTAATAAAAGAAAAAAATATGAATTGCTAGCATGACTAAGCCTTTTTTCCAGAAAAATCCTTATTTTTCAGCGGGAGAATGTTTGCAAACGGTGAGTATGCCGGTAAGAGGGTAGGATTTGTGTAATCGGTTTCGGGACGCCATAGTTTGTTGATATTTTTTTATTAGAGTAGGATATTTTGAACTTTACATTAGAGTAGTACACTTTTCGGTACCACGCCGGGAAAAAAAACAAGAAATTTTGGGAACGCGGAATTAAATCAAAATTTTTTGTTGTTGTTTGACTGCATTGCAGGTAAATACGGAATAAAGTAGAGATAGGTTTCGTTTCCATATGGTTGTATTTTAGACGCGTTTAATGAATGTCATCGAGCGTAATCCATTTAAAAGACCTGTGACCGAAATCCTCTCCAAACTAGCTGGCGGACAAGCAGCCACCGCGAAAATGATTACGAGTGCACGGACTGGTTGACCGATTAGGTACCATTCGTTGGCTCGGCTCAGAATTCATGTCTAGAACTGATGAGAGGTCGGTTCAGGTTCCCTTCGGGAAATCTCGACGTTCGTGTGCGAAGTAAAATCGTTAAAGGTCTAAATTTCAAACTTTTTTATAATAACTGCCCCATTCCCATAAGTCGCATTATTATTAATCTTTTTACAGAGTTATGCCAGTTAAAATTGAAAGCTTCAATTCATCTTTAATTTATGTTCTATCCGGAGTTCCACAGGGATTTATTCTTGGTCCGTCTTTATTCAACTATTTGTAGTAATCGAGCAGTCACACCAGCAGACTGCTCGAAAACCTTCCCAACGCTTAACCGAAATTAATGGCAGAGTTGACAAAAGAGAAAATAGAAAGATTTCATTTCTCCCATTCATAATGATAATTTATAAATTTTTTTTGCCTTATTATCGTTAAACGTGATTTTATATCAATTTGCTTTGATGTCAGATTCAAACATTTCCCTTTAATTTTATTTTTGTTACTATTCAACGTAATTTTATCTCAATTTTCTCGTATATCAAATTAAAACGTTACTCTTTAATTATGTTAGTCATGAAAATTAAATTTTTTTACCACTATTTGAAATCTTTCTCATTTTTTCTTTTACTGCGGTTGATTTTGTTTTCTAGCAGTCACAAAATCAAACTGCTGTAAAACCCTCCTATCTCCTATAAAAATTTCATTATGGCAACTAACACCATTGGGTTGCTGACAGGTGGGAGTTGGTTGTGGGGATTGTGACTGAACAGACGTCACAAGAAATTATAGTTTGGCAGAATCCACTTTTTTTTGAAGAATCTCACCGGCTACTAACTGCACAGCCACCACGAAAACCACAAACAAATCCGGACAGAAGACCGAATGGCCCTTCTCTGAAAGTTTTCGCGAGTTCGATAGATAGTCAGTGATTGCTTGTGAGTGACGTGTGGTGCAATTGGCCGTTCGTTTGCGCGACAAGGTGGCAGTGAGTTTAAATTTAATTACACCGTGATCGCTGGCAATAACGGTAAGTGGTCAGTAGAAGGTTTTTCTAGCGTAACGTTATGAGTAGATTTACGGTTTCAGAGAAAAGCGTGCAAGTGAAGGGATCCGGGGAGCGCCAATTCCCGTTAGTTGTTAAACCTGCAACGTACTGTGGGTTGCGGAAGTATTGGTACCATTGTGTTTGTGCAATGTGGAAAAGTTGACGGGATTTGTGATGGATTAGGCTGTATAGCGCTCACGCTAGGTATTGCGCTCTTCCTCAAAAACAATCCACCACGTCGTGGGTACACCTAATTGTAAGCGATCCTTCCCACGCCCGAATCAAGGAACTCCGACTCGGGAGTGATATATACAGTCAAAGGGACGACCAAAAAAGTTGCCCGCAAGGTTCTGTGCTTCTCTGGCCAGATACTGTTGAGTTCCACAGCATGGAATCGATACCAAGACATACTGGGAAGGAATGATGTGACACCTGTCCAATTTTACCGACAAATTGCATCTCCAAATCGAGTATGTGTAACGTCGATCTGGCGTGTTTTAATGTGCATGCATTTTTGCATTGTGTTCTATTGATCATATTCTGTGACAAAGTATGGGATTTTCTATGTTTCATACAATATAGTGGCTAGGTCATATTATTAGTTTGTATTTGCTCGATTGAAAGCCCCGTGCTGGAAGTACGGAATTTTATACTTAATTCGTCAACTGGTAATAACACATCGTTGTGATGACTTGCCGCGATATAACTGTTAGGCGTGAATCCTAGTTTTAAGACGGGAGATCAGGGAGAAACAGTTGCTCACAGTATTTTTTTTTAATCCTTACTTCTAGGTCAGGAGAAATTTCGGTGTTGGATTAAATCGGCTTTCTTAAAATTTTATGCAGTTACGTGCTTCGGTTTCACGATTGCAGTCATAAAAAAAACAGAAAATATATGTACATATACTCCTTTGGACTTTGTATGAGATTAATTTAGCAGATCTTTATAGCTTGGAATGATCTTAACCAGAAATAACCACAAGTTGCTGAGAAAACGAATAGCTATTATATAGTATGCATATTCATTTATAGCTTGTGAATGGTTAATGAGTTGCACAAATTTTAACATTATTTATTGAACATTTCAAAGTTATTTTGTTTGCGCTAAAGTAAAACCTCTAGTATTTATTATTTATGGGTTTAGATGAGGAGCTGTAAAAAGAAAAAACAGTACATAGGAAAGGTGTATTTTTTTTTCGTCACGCAGGTAGATAAATTCTATAAACCAAAACTTTCTACTGATAGATATCATCTGTTACACATATTTAAACTTTTTTTTCCCCTATGATGCTCCCATCGGCCAAATGTTCCTCCGGGTGTCTTCAATAATCTTGTGCACAAGATTTATTTCCCTTTAATTATTAAATTAAATTATATTAAATTAAAATAAATTATATTAAATTAAATTATACTAAATTATACTAAATTATATTAAATCATATTAAATTATTAAATTATTAATGTTTTCAGCAACGTTGTAAATTGAAATCAAAAAAATAATGGGTAACCAATTATACTGGGATCTAATTTGATCTTAGGAACCTTTCACAAAAAAGGGAAAAAGGAAAAATCCATTTAATATTAATTAACAAAAAAAAAATAGTCCGAATCGCTAGTCACGCCTCCAAACACATACGTACGTTCCAAGCAAGATTAAATTGCTAGCCAAATACTACCCTCAAAAACACAATTCAACACCGACATTTTATCTACCAAATAAATCGCATCTATTATATTTTACAAATAAAAGAAAAAAAAGGAGGAAGAAACAAACAAAACAAGAACTAAACCTTATACTTTTGTTAGAACATCTTCCTTTTGTTGAAAGATAAGCAAGAGAAGAGAATGATTACAAAACGAAATTAATAAAATTAAAGAAACCTATCATATACTTTACTACAGGTCTTTTTGTTTTGGGAACTTTATTATTAATATTCTTCTAAATATCGATATGCATTGATAAATTTTTTTTGTATTATGCATGATTAAAGATGCGATGTGAATGAAAATAATGATGTAAATCAAAACTTTAGGTTAATATAAATTGTAAAAGAAAGGTTGTCGTAGCGAAAAGTAGGTTATTTTGCTTTATCTGCTTTTTTTATTGAAAAGCTTCGTAAGTTTGTGCGTAGGTTTTTAGTTCATACCAACCTATCAAAATAAAACGCCATATATCAGTTGATAGCGCCCGTGGAGTTGTAGAAAACGAGATGTAGACTAAAATATTATAGCAGGACACAACCACATCGCATTCTATTTTAAAGTACACATTTGAATAAAGCTGAGGTAAAATTAATACCGGCAACATATAATAACGAAATTTTTTTTTTGTACTTAATACGGAAAAGTTAACAAGCGAAATTGATTGCCAAGTTTATTTTTTGTTGAATGCTGTAATTGAATAAAAATGGATTGTTAAGTATACCCATCAGTCTTTCCATTTTTACCCTTCTGACTGGGTATAGGACCCGGTACGGTGGCAGGCTCTCACCACCAGATATGAGCCAGCTATCGGGCACCGACTAACCTCCTTTTGTTTCAGGTGACTTCGTGGGTTGAGTGGCCCGAGCAATGTGCCTCTTTATGGCATAGGGTTATGTAATCGAATTGCATAACTCTATGGCATAAATTGGTCACCGGGGTACTTCTCCTCTGATGGGAAGGCTCATGCAAGTTAAGTTGTATGAGTTTTCCACTCAGAAGAGGAATACCTGGCCACTGCAAAATTTATGGATTTTGATCCGGTCGGGCGGGTGCGCGGGGGCACCATCACCACCCGTTTGTCCCTCTCTTATTTGTGGGCCATGAGCCTCGTCGGGTAACGACGAAGTTACCCTAAGTCCGCCTATTTTTACTTGTTTCACTTGTTCTCTGAGCAAGTCATTTTCTCTCTCTCTCTTGCCTACAATTTTTGCGACTTCGGTCGCCTTTCTTTTTGTGCCCCAGAAATTCGTGAATGCGATATTCTTTTTGTAGTGGGTCCTTGTTCTGGGGGAATGAACCCGCCCCACGACACCGCAATGCTAGCCTGACAGCGCATTCACGCGTCCCCAGACAAGGGCATTCTCGGTGGATATCTTCACCTTCCTCTGCCGAGGCAGCAAACCATCGCTGGAGTCCTTCACGAACTTTGAAATAACTAGTCTCTACATATTATTTATTCGATATTCCTTTCAACTATTCGAATATTTCTGATAACAGTCTTAAAATGTTTCTGTATGCAGATGACATTATCATCCCAGCAAGAAATAACAGTCCGCTAGATGCTTTAGACAAAATTAAAATATTCATTGAAATTTTAAGGAAGTATTTGGATGATTGGGTTTTGAATATTATACGAAATTATATGTTTTTGTAATGCGTATGGCAAAGGCTATAGAAATGTGCCTGCTGAAAGCAAGTTACTGTACCTCCTAAAATTTCAATTAAATATTTATTTATTCATTTTCACCATCCTTTAAAATACAATGAACATGCTCATGCATATCAAAAAAAGCCACTGGAGCATCTGCAGCATTGGCTCCTCTCTTCTTAAGTACATTTTTTAATTGTAGTACCAGAATTTAGATGTACAAAACTTTAATTCGATCAATAATTACCTTTTGTTTCGCAGCTTGGCTCTCTGTCTCATCTACCGTTGCAGAAGAATTGCAAATTTCCGAAAGTGATATTCTTAAGAAATGCCTCTCTAAGTATAGACGACCAAATAAAAAATATTATAGTAACAATTCTCTGTTCGACGAGACCAGAATTCAACCCATCTTATTTTATATGATTGAATTGAGTATCAAACGTTTATCCAATTGGTTTTCTCATCGTGGTTCCTTGATTCGAGAATTGTTTAATCAGAATATTAATATTGAAAACACAGATAGATATATTTCTTCAGTTAAATCTAATGCTTACGCCCTCAATTCCTGATGCTCATAAGCCATTATTTTTCTCTACCGGAGACCACTATTTCATTTTTGATCGTGGTTAAAAATACCTTAACATACATAAAACATAATACGTTATTTTCTATTGCAATGGTGAGTTTCTATCTATCTATTTAATGTTTTTTTTAATTATTTCTATATCAAATTTAAATGTTTTATGCTATATTAATAGTGAATTTCTGCTTCATTTCATCAATAAAAAGCCATTGAGCGATGGCGTACTCTAAACGTATCATTATTTAATAATATTTTATTGCTTACGAACGATCATCTATGATTAGTTACTAGACAATTAGTTTCGCTATCAGTATGTTTTATTCATTTCTTGCATATTCATATATGTATAAAGGCTCAATAAATGTATATCCATGTAATAAAATTGACTTCCATAAATTTGATCCCCAATTCTACGGCTTACGTAGAGAATGTTGTACACTTACCTTTAAGTTGACTTGGCATGAAATTATTGAACGTACTCTTAAAGAAATGTCAATATTCAAAACCTCTACCTTCCTCTTTTACTCGCATTGGAACCGTATATCCGTTCATTTTGATTTCTTTCGCACGTTAGGAGAAACTCGACGAAAGTGTTTCCTTTATTTATAGAACTTCACGGAGCGTTCGTGAATAAGTTTATCGGAAAGAGTCGTGGTGGACAGACGTAGAATTTTACGTTCTTAGTTAAACTTGTGTGAAAGAAAGTGAAGAAAAGATTTGAAGGCGAAAAAGTTGAATTAAGTGGCAGAGGTTTTTATTTTTCTATAATTTCCAACCTACGCAAAAAGGCTATAGAGTAAGGGAAATTGCCACCTGGAGAAGCGCTTTGCGTACGTGGAAAAAAGGCGCAGAGAAAAGTTTTCGAAGGCGAAGTTTTTTACGTGTTTTCCCAAAGCAGGAAGCGTACAAGTGAAGTTCGATAAAAGTGCGTTACGTGTTCAGTTTTTTCTTCATTTCGCAATTGTTTCGTTTCTTTGTTCGTTCGGGCAAAAGTCAAGCGAGCGCAGAGGCCAAACGCTTGGCGTTAGTTACGCGTGCAGTGCGAGAAGTCGAAAAAGCTGAGAATTTTGCCAGTGGTCGATCGCGTCCCCACAAAATTCCATTTAGCTCGTGACCGCGTTTATTCAGCGAAAATCAGTTTCGATTCCAGTCCACCCGGAGCTATAGCTGTAAGCTTGCTTTTAGGCAGATCTCAAGCGTGTTAAGCCGCGCTAACCAGAACAGTGAAATTCGTGCAGAAATCCGACATTCGCTCGGTTGCATGTATAGTGCGTGCATGCAACAATTTGGTATTCGTGATGAAAATTTATCGGAACGTTATCGCATCGGACGACACGAAAAATTCGTAAAAATTGACGCCAAACATTCTTTAACGACTCGCATCTGTGATTTCGCGACGATAAGTCTAGCGCCGCCATCTTGCTGCTGTACTACAATAGATTTCTTGACGACGACTCGATTGAACGAAAACGACAGCAAAATCGTTCGCAAGGAGGGAGAAGACGAGAAGGAGTACGCGAGCGACTTAGTAGAAATCGGTGAATTCACATCATATTCGTTATTGCGGAGCGCCAGCATTCAAGTCAGCGACAACCGTCGAAATATCGCAACGACGTAGCATAGACGCGGGAAATCTGGCAACAGAGCACACACATAGGAAAACAAAAACACCAGTCGTCATCGATAGCAGCAAAACAAAAACATCAGTCGTACAGTCAGTGCAGAGAAAAAATCTCCCGAAAGTTCTGCTTGCGTTTGCTGTTTGCTAACGATTCGGACAGCAACAACTTTAATGTCATCAGTATTCCACAGACGTGTTGTGTCGGTTGTCTGCTTCTAAACGTGGGGGGAAATTCAACAAAATTTAGTGAAATTTTCCACGTTGAACACAACGCGTGAGGTGTGCAGTGCGGCAGAGAACGGTTATCGCTGCTATTTTCATAACAACAATAAATGGTAAGTACGCGTCTCCCCGCTGGGGTTTTAATTATTTTGTTTTGTTTTGTCTGGTTACATTGCACTTCTAAGTAAAATGGGAACGTGACTTGCTGGTCGTATGTTAGCGATGAATGGAAAATTTCCAAAGTTTTTTCGTTATACATAAAAGCAGATTAATAGGGCTGGGAAATTCATATGGGAATTGGCAATTCTTTCGAGGCTGATTATAGTTTTTGCCGTAGTGGGATGGCTTTGAGTATTATTGATTTTTACCGGACCTTATTGGCGTGGTTTCACTCCATATTTGGAACAGTAGAGAAATTTGCTTCGATTTTGCATCTCTACTATTGACTACAGAGGCTCTTCAGTCTTTAAAATAATGAGAACTTCCGAAATCTTTACATTCGTTGCGTGACAAAATATTTAACATTCATTCATTCATTTTGGAATAAAAGCACTTCAAATCAACTTAAGGGCAGTTAGTTTTAAAAGTTTTGTACGAACAAAAATTATTGAAATAGTGACCTCCAAAATCTTACAAGTTCTGTTTTACCAAAAGTTTCATTATGGTTATTTTGATTTCAACGATTCTTAAAAACTGGTTTATTTTCAACAAGAGGCCCAAGTGGAGCGGGAATACTCTAAATTGTTGCTCACATATCACTGGCAAAAAACTGAATATAATGGTATGGCTTGTCCTTATGAATGCAATAGCAAATTAAAAACACTTTAGAAAAAAAACGAAAACTTCAAAGTGCCATAAAAAGCATGGAATAAATTTCATAGAAGTGTTCCCATATCATTTTTTCCGTTTCATTAATGTTCACCCACATATTGGTAATGTTTATGGTGGGAAATTTATTTGGCCCCAATTCAATAAAATTGATTCCATCCTTTTTAGTGCACTTTGAACTTGGTTTTTTTGTTTAACTATCAGGCAAATATTTTTCATTTAATTTTTATTAAAATTCAGTTTCTTGATTAGATTTCGCCATGGTCCTCCCTATAATCCAAGAAAATTATGCCATCGAATCCCTAAAGTTTAGAAACTTAGTGCGTACATTTTATATCAACGTTTATTCAAACGTAATTAATACACTATTAGGATTAGAGTTCTGTCCCGATATATTTTAATATTTCATATGCAATTTACATATGCATCAGTCTGCAATGCCTTAGCGGAAAAGTCTTTTTGGGCTTCGTAGAATAATTTTAAAAAACCCTACGAAAATCTATACCTGTCTGTCCATTTGTCCGTGCGTCACATCAAGTTTTCTCACAAACCACATTAGCTAGGAACATGAAATTTTCTAGATAAGAGTAAAAGCTTCAGTACAAAAATAAAATCGGTTTTAAACGACTTTTTTTCATCAAAGATAGTCAATGTGGGCATCAGATGAAAGGTCTTATGAGAACTTTTCAAAACAGGTCTTGCCTACCATAATTTGCATCAAAGTTTGCGGGGAAGAGGAACGAAATATTCTTATTTGTGTACCACCCCCTCACGACTAGACACATTTGATCCGAAAAATCCAAAAAAAATCATGAAAGCAAGTCTTTATGAGCACAAGGCCAACAAATGCCTTCGAAATCATAATTTGACCAACTTTTTTAATAATAACCATTCAAGAATTTTACGTATTGTATTTGCCCTTCAGCAGACTGAAAATTTAACCATTACAACAACACTTGTTGCTATGGAGATACACATTCGGAGAGGGCCTAAGCCCCACAGATTGGTAGAAAACTTTAAAAATGGTTTGTAACTTTGTGATATGTTATTTTGACTTCAAACTATGGAATTAAGACATGGAAAAAATGTTGGCAAATTGAATTACAATATAATCATATGTTAGTTTTTCGAACTCAGGCAATCTTTGATATATTCACAAGACGTTGTTTGATTTACTAATTGGTTTACAAAACCCTACTGGCAGGAGCACCCGGCTGCTAGTTTGACGTGTTTCTTTTGCTACTAGAGAATCTCCTTTGCCATTGTCAATACGTTCAAAAAGCATTCTCAGCGATATATACGAGGGTGGTTCAAATATGACCGAGACAAATGCTCTGATACGTTTAATTACTATCGAAAAAATTTACAGTTTTTCTAGGTACTCCCCCTTATAAGTTTCCGGAAGCTTTTTGATGCCGGTATCGAAAAATTTCTTGGGCAACTCGGACAGCCATGTACGCTTGAACTCCTCTACATCGTCGTCGGGGTCGAATCTTTGACATCCGAGGGCTTCTTTCAGTGGTCCAAACATGTGTTAGTCGCAGATTGATAAATCCGGGCTGTAGGGGGCGTTCCAGTACCTCCCTCCCCAACTTTCCGATATTGTATCGAGCGTGAGATGCGCCGTATGAGGACGCGCGTTATCCTGGAGAAGAATTGCACTTCTCGCTGGTGTAGGAACCCATCGTACCGTTATTTTGCGATATTGAATGTGTTAGTGGATGGTAGACTACACCATAGTACATTCACATAGTCCATTTACTCTGTGTTCCACACTTTCTGAATTTTCCCAGGAGCCGGGGCACATCAGCTTAGCCGAGGCCTGTCGTACTCAGAAAAACAAAAAGCAAATTCCGACGCACATGTTCTTTTACGCATTTCAAAACATGGGAGTGCTGCCAGATTCTAATAAAAACTAAAAGATTGCATGGAACGAATTTGTGTTTCTGGAAAATTATTACTTTTTTGAGATCTGACAATCCTGAAATCTCTCATCGAAGCACATGTTTATATTCGCACCAATCCTCGCATCAGCGTTTACCACCTACCTGTTGCCGGGGATTTATAATGCGCTCTTCGACTTGTGTTCGGATTTTTCCGGAGGGTAGATTGAGTGTGGATGCTAGGTGAGTATACTATGCTCTACACTGCCAATACTGCTGCCGAGTTCAGCCAAAATGTCTTGAACATTCATCCTACGGTCCTCCAAAATGAGTTGCTCTACGCGGCAAATGTTGTCTGGTGTAATGCTGGTTCGTGATCGACGATCATGCGGCTCATTCTCGACGGTTTCACGACCATTCTTGAATGCTTTGGCCCATTTAAACACAGCAGCCATACTCAGGCACTCACAACCGTACTGATTTCGCAAGCTCAGAAAAATTTCCGTGTTTTTAACGCCTTCCCTCACTAAAAAACGAATGACAATACGTTGCGCAACGGCGGTCGGCACTTGACGCTCACTCATGGTCGTAGCACACGCGTGAACCATGCACTCCCGACGAAAACTATGCCACACTGTTCGTGAGGAACCCAGCTATCACATACCCAAGCCACGACCTCCAAAACATACATGCGCACCATCTACAGCGTTTGTCTTCATCATATTTGAACCTCCCTCGTATACAAAGGAGCAACAGAAAAAGGGTATACGGATGAACCTGATAATCAACTCCTATAGTTGAAAACACCATAGAATCCTGTAAGTTTCAAAAAATCCAACTGAAGTTAAGGTAGTTGTAGCTTTATAAATTCTCTTCAATTATAGCAAAAAACTTGGTAATGACCTAGGCTAAAGTGCGGGATTGGAGTATAGTTCTCTATATCCAACTTTTTCATTGCTAATTTTACCTGTAAGTTTGTAGGTTCTGCGATTGTCCAAATAGTTCTTATATTTCTTTTCTCGATATGTTGGTTATTTCTTAAAAATAATCCAACTACTCGGCCTCAGATTTTTATAGAAACTTTTATCACTTTTTTCATAGACCTTCTGAATGAATTTCCAACGTCTTTGGAAACTCTTTAATTGCAGCTGGAAAACGTTTGCAGTAATTCAATTATTCCAAAAGCCGTCTTATTGAAATAGATTTTTCACACTCAGTGAATATGGAAATACCTACTCTACATGGTCGTGGAATTCCGCGGATTTTTATCTCAAACCATTCTGAGATAATTGCAGAAAATTCAAATGATATATGTACAATTTTTGAAGGGACACAGTTTCGATATACCTACAAAATTTGAAATTTGTAGCCGCTGTAGATTCAGAGAAAAACCAACAGTTCGCGACTGGGATAGGGTTTAAATCCTTGAGTTAGAATTCACTCCCTTTTCACTCACGATCAAAAACATGTAAAGCTCTTCACAAAATCACTCGTTCTAGGAGCAAAACTTTTTTGCTCTATGCGGGGTTTGAAATTTTAAGGATTAAATCCTACGAGGAATCCAGACAGCCCACTCTTGGATTGTAATTTTCTTCATAGCACTACAGCCCCTTTCGGGTCTTCGCTTACTGCAACAAGTGCCTCTAACTGTCTCGGTCCATTGACCGCGTCCTCCAATTTCGAAATTCGAGCAGCGATGAATTGTCTTCGTCGACCGAGTTAGACCAACGTTTCCTCAGTTCCCCCACTGGTGTCCGTCCTTCAGTGTCCCCAACGAACACATTTTTCATCCATTTGATTCACATGGCCAGCCCACTGCAGTTTCCATGGTCTTACAATCGTTGAGACCTCCGGCTCGTCAAAAATTTCAGACAGCTCATGGTTGTATCGAATTCACCATTCGTCTTTCGAAGGCGTTGCCCCAAAGTAAATTTATTTATATTAACAACAAACGTTAATCAATGATATATTGACCGTTTTGTTGGATGACCATTTGCCATCTTTCGGTAAGTTGGAAAATTTTACGTTAGAAGACGCTTTGGTTTTTAGAAGCGAAGAACTTGACCAACTCATTTTTAACAGCCTGATTGGAATTGAAAGTTTTACCATTCAAATGGTTTTGAAGGGAGCGAAACAAATGACAGTAAGGGCTATGGGGTGGATGTGGCATCAGTTTTCAATTGAGCTCCATTAATTTTTAACGGATTACCAAAGAGGTGTGGGATCTGGCGTTATCATGATGGTCGAGTTTCAGGAAAAGTTCTTCGGGGGTTATTAATGATCGTAGCAAAATGTTGATGTCGTCCGCATAGGCTACCACTTGGCTCGACTTGTATAGTAACACACCTCTTGTATCCACAGGAAGCATTCTTATGGACGTATTCCAGAGCAATTGAGCCAGCCCGTCTCCCTACCTTATTCCAATATTTGTGTCACAGGCGTCGGTGAGTTGGTTATTGATGCGAACTTGGGAGGTGGTCGACTTCATTGTCATTTTGTAAGACGGACGAGGGTAATTTGAAAAGTTTTAGGCCTTTTAAAGAAAAACACACAGTTCAAGCCAAATAAAAATTTATTCTCGACTCTTTTCCCAACCCTGCAGGCCATCAGAAAAAAATTCTTTAGGTAAACCTGAAAAATACAGGTTTACTGCCTCTTCAACCTTGGTATTTGAGTCATATTTTTCCCACTCAGAAGTTTTTTCAAGTTGGCGAACAAGAAAAAAGACGCGGAGCTAGGCCTGGTAAGTAGGGTGCGTGTTGAGGCAATTCGAACTTCAATTTGTCCAATTGCGACCATGCATGTGTGGACTATACGCTTTTGGTCAATCGTCAACAAACACGGCTCCCATCGCGCGGCGGGTGATTTTCTCATGCATAAATCTTCATGTAAAATCTTATGTACCCGTTCAGTTGGTATCCCACAAGCCTCAGCAATTTCCTTAATGGTTAATCGGCGATCTTGCATCACGGTTATGTGCACTAAACTGACGATAACTTCCGTTAAAACAGTTTTTGGACGTCCAGAACGTTCATAATCAAAAATGCTTGTGCGGCCGCGTTTGAACTCGGCCAACCAATATTTCACGGTTGTAAATAAGAGCGACGATTCACCATACACGGAGTCGAATTCTTCTTTCACTTCCTGAGCTTTTTTCCCTTTCAAATAGAGATACTTTTTCATCGCGCGATACTCGATTTTATCCATTGTTCTTAACAAACGTCACCTGTAACTTGTGAAGGGTACCATGTGATTGAAATGTCAAAATTTTTACGACATACATATGTAAGGGATGCATCAGACTACGACTATTTAGCCGCACTTCTGTCGCAAGTTACACATGGTTAAATGGAAGCCCGCACACTGCGATTCTCGACAATTTTGTCCAGGTCGGCAGTCGCAGGAATTTGTGTTTTTCCTAAAACCAGTTTAGTAGGTAGTTTTTGTGATACTCGCGCAGGCGCACTTCATTTGGACATTTGACGCTGACGTGCACGGAAGTTTCTTGCATAGCGCACAGATGAGTTAGCGCATGTGTTCCTGGCAAAGACATACCTTCAAATGAGCATATTAGTTCTGCGCATGCCTGAAGTTCCTTTGCAAATCTTGTCACAGTGTGTTCGTATTTGCGTCTAAAGATCGCTGGTTACGACAGGAAAATCGCAATGTGGCCGAACCCTAAAGGCCATTTATTGGTTGGCATGAGAACTTGAATGTACCTTGACTTTTTGCTGGTAAGGCCGGGAATTTTTGAAATGACCCTCGTACGTTACTATCAATACTGTCGTATGCTTGCTTGAAGTCAACGAAGATTGGGTGTACTCGTACGTCTATTTTGAACTCTCTAGTGCCTGCTTGACTATAGAGACAATTGGGAAGGCGAATCTATCTATTCGGCGTCGAGTCGGCCCAATAATTCGGCATAGGAGAGCCCTATGACCGTTTTGTCCTTCTTCAGGTAGTCGATGCAGATCACGCCTGGTGAATCCCAGAAAACGATGGCTATCACCTTTCCGGCCGATAGGACAGTCTGAGCGTTTTTCAGAGCACGTTCCCGGATGAAGTCCCCTGTTTCGACTGCTACTTGGTCTCTGGTGTTAACCAGTGGAGCCATGTTTCGTCGACGGTTACGAAACGATACAGAAACTTTTCGGATTGCGCTTAAACAGGCTCTAATACTACTCTGAAGTGGTCTCATGGTTGCGTTTTTTGTCGGGAATGAGCAAATACGGCACCCATCGCGCCGACAGTTTTCTCATGCCCAAAATTTCATGCAGGATATGACCCACGCGGTTTTTTGAGATGCCTACTGTCTCAGCTCTCGCGCACCTTCAATCGGCTTTCTGCCAATACCAACACTTGGATTTTTCTTCCAAGAACAAGAATCGAATCTTTCTCCATTTTTCTGAAATCCACGGACACGCCCCCTTTCAAACATGGTCAAAACAAAACTACGGGTCCTTTTCGACTGTAATGTTGACATTATTCGTTTACGAGAATGTACTACACGAAAGTGAATCTCTTTTGCGATAATGGTGCCACCTGGCGGCGAGGCTAATAAATACGTATCGGACAACCCTCGTATATGAAACAAATCAAAACCACTTCCTTTTGCAGGATGTCCATTTGCAATTCTCACTTTTTAATAGCCTCGTAAATTGGTTCTTGGTACTCTTGCGACTTGATAAATTCTTCGGTTTGATAAGTTCCTCTAGAAAGCTCTTTAACATTTGTACCATACTAGCATTTTGACAAACCAGATCTGACACACCCATATATCAAAGCTGGTTTAAATATTTACATATTTATTTGCCAAGCAAGACATATCTTTACAATAAAAAAAATTATATAAATATAGAAATTGAAAACAAGACATTTTTCTTAAATTTAGGTACAATAAATGAACGTTCAATTATGTTGAGGAATGAGGTGATTTCAGGATATTAGTTTTATATAAGGCTTTGAAAATGGATGGAAAGTAGTATTTACTAAACTTATTGAATGTCTTACAACATCCGTTTAATGGCTCATTGTCTGCATAGGTAGTGTGATGGTGATCTACGATAAGTATTGGTGATTGTCTTCTGATTCTAAGGGGTTCATCCAAAGTAATTTTTTTTGCTATATACTGAACCTTAATATTGTCTCAGAATATCAAATGCTAGATATGCAGATATCATCATTCTCATAAAATCTAGTGATGCCATATTAAGTACCTGTAGCCGATAGCTATAGGTCAGTCTGTGGAAATTCCTAGGGTCGTAAAGATCTTAGTGCAAAAAGAAGAAACTGTTTCTGGATCCATTCTAAGCTGTCAGCGTAGATATCAAAAACAGGGTTCCAAATAAGGATGGCATAATCAAGAATAGGGCGCATTAATGAGATGTATAGTGACTTAGTAATCGAAATATTTTTGAATTCCTTAGCTCTTCCTTTGATGAAATCTAGCATTTTATTAGCCTTAGATATAACTCCATCGTTCTGTAGTTTAAAGCAAAGCTTTTTGTTCAGAACAACACCAAGGTCCACCATGCTATCAACTCTACTAAGTGTTGTGTTGTTGATGTGATAGTCAAATCAAACAAGGCTCTTTTTTTCTTGAAAAAGTTATCATCTGGCATTTTTCCAAGTTAGGAAAAGTTGATTATTGTTGCACCAATCAGAGAGACTGAGGGAACATCATATCCGACAAAGAAGATATAACGTGGTAACCTTTAAGGTCATCTACATAAAAAGGATGAGGTACATCATGTAATACTGGTGAGAGGTCCGTTATGAAAATATTTAATAAGAGGTCCAAGGTGACTTCCTTGAGGAACCCCGTAAAGAACATTAATTTGTTTGGATAATCGTCCTTGAAATTTGACAACTTGAGTGCGGTCTTTAAGGTATGAATGGATCCAGGTAAGTAAACGGCCTGTAATATCAAAATTACGGGATTTATTTATCAGAACTGCACGATTTACACGATCAAAGGCTTTGCTAAAACCTGTATATATTGCATCAATCTGGTGACCCTTCTCCATCTCACATAGAATACTTGATGTCATAATGGGGAGATTGGTGGTAGTAGATCAATTTTTTCGGAACCCGTGCTGTTCTTCGTTAAGCCGCGGTTCTATAACAGGAGAGATCTTGATGCAAAGTATCTGTTCAAATAGCTTTGGAATGGCTGATAATATAGCAATGCCTCTCTCATTTCGAATACACCGTTTATCATTCTTCTAACGGATTAGTATTAGGTACGAAGATTTCCAGTAAGAAGGAAAGATACCGCTAGAGAGGGATTTATTGAAAGTGAAGGAGAAAGGCACAATTAATGGTTTTAAAAAGACCTCATATTTCCATACTATTTGTAATTTTAGATGGCTTGTAGTTCTCTGTCTCAAATTTCCTTTTAAGGCAAATTATCGAGAGAAATTCATCTAGTAAAGCGAAAACTTTAAATAAATGCTAGAGCTTAACATTTTGCTAAGGTTGCACCAAATTTTCCAGAAAGGTGTATCGAGCCAATATCTTGATAAATTTCGTTAAACGACGAAAATTGAATGCAGATCACACGATCGTTGTGCGTCAAACAAAAGTGATGAAGAGATTGGTAGGGAATGGAAGTACTAAAAAACAGCCAAATTGACCGAACGAAAGCAAACTGGCGATCATCTTAAACGAAAATCGACGATTTCTGTTCTGACTAATTGACGAGTAAAACTCCGATTTGGATTAAATTTGGCACTCACAAGAAAAATGCAAAGTCGAACCGTCTGAATCAAAGTAGCAGGCGTTCAAAGGCACAGAGTGTAAAAACATCTATAATTATAGTTGGACCATACCTTTCAGCCGATATGGATTAAATTTGGTCTTATGATAAAAACTTGAAGCATCTAGAGAACAATGAAGGAAAAAATGTCATGGTCAACTCTCAAATTTCAAAATATTGAATAGACAAAGTCTGATAGTTTAAAGACCTTTAAATGTCACAATTTTTGTTCGATTCGTAAATAATCGTATGTTGAGGAGATAGATGTCCGATCTAATGATGTGATTAATAAGGTCTAATAATGTTCGAATTATTAGATTGAACCCAAAAAGGAAGCTATTCTAATAAATAACTTAAGCTGTTTTGACTCGTCCATAGGGATCCTGTTCTTCCATAGATGAAAATTCAATTCAAATTTTATTCGAATGCAATAAAAAGTGATTTAAACCGAAACATAAAAACGAAAGCTAAAGCATTTATTGGTAGGAATTTAATTTCCCTGGGTTCGTGAGATTTTGATGTCATTCGATTGGGCTTAATGTAAAAAATCATTTTTGTTCGGGAGTAGTACTTTATTGAGACTTTTCTTTTGACATTATGTTACTTAACCTCCTTTTAATGTTACGATTCATTTGACAGTGACACTTTTGTCAAATGTCCTTAGCTTCTTTATACGACCTCAGTCTATACAGTTTTGAAATGCTAATGTTAATTGTTCTATTCCGTTTGCTCTTACGGTTATTGCCTTTTAGTTGCTTATTTACAGATTTAAACCTAAACTAAACTAACCTAACTTAGTCTATTCTTAGCCTAATTACATTGTAACTCTTTTTTGTGGTTTTGGTTGGTCGTGTGTTCTCTTCAAGCGTTACATCCAAAATCGCGTTTCAGAAGAGGCACAGTTCCTACCGACCTGATCTTCAGGATATACGGGTTATTTTTTATATTTAATCGGTTTCTTAATTATTGTTTATTTGATTTTTATTTTTTTTCCCGATGGAAATTCAAATTGCTTTAGCCCCTGTAGGTATTGGGGGACGGTATATAATAGAAAATGGGTTTTAGGGGGTTTGGTTGGGGTTCGGTGTTAATCTGGAAGTCTTGGAGAATTCTTATGGGAGAGAGATAATATGGGTTTTCAGAGATTAGGGTTCTATTGAAGAGGTTCTGGATTAGATTTGATTCATCTATCTGCCATTTAGCTATTCGCTTTTTTCTTGTGTACAGGAAATGTCAGGATGGTTAAAATTTATTTAGTCGACTGATAGGTGGTCTCGATATAGAATGGCGGTCCCTCTGCCTGCGTCGTTTCTTAGTACTTGGTAGTTTTCTATTCGGACCTTGTGTGTCAGTTTTGAGACTGTTTCGTTAAGGAAAACTGTCTGGTTGAATGGATTTTGTAAGGTTAGGCACGAATATTCTTTTGTCATGGGAACTAGAGAGTTTATGTTGAGGCAAATAGTAATCAGATTATTTACCCCCCATACAGGTTAAGGTATAGTTCAATGAGCAAAACTGGCTTGTCCTGTATTGGCGTGCCATCGTATTTCGGTCCGAATTGGGCAACCTTTTTTAAGGAGTTCCCCCTGGTGACACTGCTAAAACTTGGACTGTTTCGTAGTGGAGTCTTTGAAGGGGGTTCTCTTGTGGTACTGCGTTCCGGGGCATAGTTGAATTGCTTCCACTCGTGACTTCCGAGTATAGACGTACTGGTTGTGCTGATGTGGCTGTTCCTATTGGCGTTTGGATGTATTCGAAAGATGAGGTTGAAATGGGGGTAGTTCTTTTATTTTTTAAAAGCACTATCTTGTCTATCGATCTTCTCGTTTCCAGGCATCCGGAGAAGTTTGATGGGTAGCCTTTCTCTTTGCAGAGGACTCAGAAAGGTGGGTTACTTGTTTTGTCAATGTTCTTTCTTGGGCATTCTTGGGGGTTGTGATCCTCTCCACAAACTACACATCTTGCCTGGAAGGCACAATTCTACAAGACATGGCCGAAACGCTGACATCTATAACACTGGGGTAGGTCACTCCTTCTGGGCTTTTCCGTGTCGCTTTCTGATGAAGGATGTAACGGAATTTTGTATAAATCTAAGTTCACGCCGCCGTTCGCTTTAGACCATCCGGTGGTTAACGGTTAGACATTGCCTATTTTAATGTCCAGACATTGTATTTCGATGTCTTCTCTAACCTATGTAGCTCCGAATGCCGAGTCTACACCTCTGAGTATGACTGTATATTTTTTTGCGTTCCGTTGGTGTCAAGGAGTAACCTTCCGCTTTAGATCTGCGGATCAAATCCAGTGATTCATCATGGATGGCGACATCATCAACTGTAATTTTTAATTTGCTCTCGCTCAGGCGAGTAATTCTATACTTGTTGTGAGGCTCTCTTCCATGATTTTTTTTAACTGTCATTGCTGTGATTCCTTCTACGAATAAAGGGGGACACCATAATTTTTTTTCAGGGGTACACGTGTTTTGCTTGGAGGTTGTTTTCTTCTCCCGAAAGAGGCTCGTATCGATTTGGATTATGGGAGTTGGTGGTTGGAAAAGAATGGGTAACTTTCTTCTAATTGCCAATTTACCTGGAATTGTTCTAAATCCTTCCGATTCCGTTTTGATCAGATCGAAAAATACCCTTTTTAAAACTTTTGTTGCAGCATGCTCTACTTCCATTGTTGCTGACGGTGGTATTTTTTTGTTGGCCGCTTTCGTTCTTGGTGTTAACGCCTTCTCGTCGTTGTCCGCATCGGATCATCTTTGAATATTTGGGGAATCGCTTTGTACCTCTACTGTTGCCAGTTTTCCGGGCTTGATTTCATTTGTTTCGATATACTTGTATTTTATTTTCTTTTTTACTTTGATTTTTGACACCATAGTGTTTTCGCTTGCGATGTGTTCGGTTTGACGTCTCACCATCCAATCCCTTTTTGTTCGGAACGTTCGTTCGAAAAGTCTTCAAGGAAATTCAGAATAAAATTAAGATTTTCTCTTATAAATTGGCACTTTGACATCCGGTGGTGGTTTATATTATATTAAAAAAGGCAGACATTTATGTTTCATTATCTCGAAAACTAAGGACTTTTCGGCAAACACTCAGAACCAACATGCTTTATGAAATCAAACCCGATAGAATGGAATCAAAATGTTGAACAAATCAGGGAAGGCCTATTTATTTATCGAATTTGACGGTACCTACGAGTAATACACATTGCCGGCTGGTGGTGGTAACGGGAATTTTTTAGGGTTTTGTACTAAAATACTAAATAACCCTATTGCAATCACGACCTGTGTCCGTCTGTCCGTCTGTATGTCGCAGCACTTTTTCTCAAGCTACAGCAATGAAACTTTGTGGAAAGCTCAAAAATGGTGACTTCTTGAAAGTTTTGGGGTGGAAAAATTTTTCAAAGGTGTTTAAGGGGGTCTCCCCATATAGGGAGGTGACCCCTTTAAAAAAAAATTTCACCATTGGTAGTCGAGTAGGGTGTCATTGGAAAGGTCTTAATGAGATCTTTTCAAAACAAGTCCTAAAATTGCCTTATCTTCACCGAGGGGCAGGGGAAGGGGAAGGAGAAATTTACGGACTGTTTCTTGATTTTATTCGTTGCTGGTGACTGGATTTTGTAAGTTGAGTACAAAACCATTCTGACGTGAGCGCAGGTCTGTCTACCCAACTTGTTTCTCAACTCTCATTCCTTATTTTGACAGGTTGCTTCAATCACGACCGCTGTTTCTGCCATACACCGTACCAATTATTTCTACTTGATAAATTTCTGTCAAAATTTTTTCAATCAAGTGAGCCCTATCAATATCAAATAAACAGGATGGAAATTTGTCAGACGCTCAGCATTACATTAATGAAACGCAACTTTACCAGTCGCTATTTATTAATTTCCCTCGAAAAATTCAACCTAGTTTACCAAATTCTTGTTAAGTCCGTTATTAAATGCAATGAAGCTTATATTCTTAACATTGCTACTAATTTAGTTTATTTCGTTGTATTGTCATTAATTTAATTCGCGTTACTATAGATTTAATAGAAAAGACGTACATAATTTTGATTAATTGTTTGTGTGTAGATAACTTTTCCGTTTGACAGATATAAGTTTTGATAGGAAAATATGTTATTAGGATAATAAAATACGCTTAAGCTGGTAATTATTTTAAATTATATTTGTTTGTAAATGTTTTTAATGATTTTTTTTTCACTTTTTTCTCGTTACAGAAAATACATAAAATCTCCATGTGTGCGCTTAGGAATAATATCGCCGAGTTAATGTTGGAAAGAAGATAATAAGAACCCATTAATAAGATAAAGATATAATACGCCTTCAGTACAAAGTAAATGTATAAATAATTAAAACAAATCATCAATCAGCGAATAAAATTCAATTTAAGTCTTATAATAGAATGCTATAAGAAAGCTGTGATATTCGTGCGACAGATTTTGAATTTAATCCAAAATAAATACTAAAAGGATAAACCCAACAACAATAATAACAAAAGTAAAACACACCACTATTCAACTTGCGTTCATTCTATTGTGAAGGAATCGTAAGGAAAAAGGAGGAGAAAGAGAAAGAATCTGAGCAAAAAGAGGAAAGAAGAGAAAGGACAGTTGTGTGTGTATATACGACTGCATAAGTTTAAACTCACCCGCCTGAAGAAGGGAGAAGAAAAGCCAGAAGAAAGCATTTTTCGTTTATGGATACTTTTAACAAATTTTATTTTTACTAAATAATTGATAAGGAGAGAACGAGATACGCATCGCCGTAAGGAAAAGTTTTTATTTTATTTTATAATTTCTGCCGTCGAGGTTTTGTGTGTGATTTTTATGTACGAGTAAAACAACCATCTGTTCTACGTTGGTAGAAGAAGATACCAGACTGATTTGGATTAGAGAAGAGGTGTAGAAAATTCGGAAGAAAGGAGGTCGAATGAGCGGACAGTTTAAACAAACCTACTATACAGTGTGTGATAATAAAGTTAAGTTTATTTGTATAAATATAACCTGCATAATTGAAATTGTAAGGAAGTGATACGTGGAAGAATATCGTAGCTCTGTGAGTTGACAAGTAGATCTGGACGTCTTTCGAGTGTTTTTTGGAGCGAATTGTGCAAGTGTGGGCTGTTGAGCTTTCTTGACGAAGATTGTCGTGTGAAGCTGTGTATAAACGAAACATTCAGTAATTTTAGAATCATGACTTATTCGCACAACAAGTTTGCAGCAAATCGCAATAACGCAGAGCGTTACGCACATGGCGCGAGCCCGCCGAACAACTTCTTTGGGCATGGGCACGGAGGCGTGCACTCAAACCGCAAAACAAATCAAACTCGAGGTGCCTGGCAACGTTCACATGCAAACAATGCGAATACAATGAGTACAAGTCGGTGTGTCGGCAACGGAAACCCCATCCTGTCGTCACAGCCCGTTTCATCGATCTCATCGCCGGTATCGAATGTGTCGTCGCGATCGGGTGGCGGCCGGCATTCGGGGAACAAATCGAATAATCACCATCAACGAACAAACGGTGTGCAAGCACTGAATGGTGCTGGTCCAGCCGTCGGCCTCTTTGGTCGTACCTCTCCTATCTCATCATTGCCAACAATCACGCATTTCGCAGGCAGCAAGTGTTTCGATGCGCCGGCACCCACCGCTCTTCCAAAACCGCCCCAGCATTGGACCGCTACCATAGGCGGTGGCTTCGCTGCCGCGCCTGCACCATCCGAACCTCCATCATCATCATCGTCATCAGGACGACGTTCTCAGGTGATAAAGTCGGCGCGACGGTCGTTAATGGACGATTTCGGAACGCACAACCTAAAATTGCTGCTCAACGTGCAATCGTAACAACTTCGCGTATTCAAGGGCACACCGACTAGTACTAGTACTAAAATTAAAGCAAAGACTACTCAAAAAAATGCAGCTATTATAGTCATCAGCATCAACTTCGTTGGTACCTCGAACCACAAGGTTAACCGCAGGCACCAAAAGTCAACTTCATCAACAGAAAATCACCGAAGGACCAAGCCTCACCACTTGAGTTCTGCCACACACAGCATGCAATTTAAATCTGCTTTAAAAATCCAAGAAATAGAATAACTAACCACTTTTGACTGCTGCAAAATGCTATAATAGTGAAAAAGAAACCGCTTTTAGAGTGCGCACAACATGTGAATGCTCTGGAATCAAACAAAAAAAAAACAACAAACAGATTATGTGCGCAAAAACAACAGTCAAGATACTTTTAGCCTGTGAATTTTTGAAGAACAAAAATGCTTTCTTTTAATTTCATTATACAGAACAGCCATTTGCCATTATTTTTTACTTTTAAAACAATCAACCCAGCCCTTGGACTGTGAAAGGACATGATGAACAATAGAATTTTTGGACTAGAAACGACAAAATGGTGAAAATTTCAAAGGATATTAGTGAAACCTTTTCTCTTCCATAACATAACTTAAAACTTGACCGCGAGAATAAGAAGCAAATTAAACCAAAATAATTACTTAATAGCATTTATGTGTATATGTGTATAAAATATGATACGATGATGATGTGTGCAACTAGCCAAGTTGAAGATCGCGCGTAAGGACAAGACATTAGTGTGTTCGTGTGCAGACGCAGAGTTCGCGCGCGGTGGCGTGCAGTTAGCGCATTTCTCTACTATTCAATCATTTTGCGTTCCAACCAACAATCCCAGTGCAAATTTGAACGTAATGACAAAGAAAATAAAAAGAATTTTGTTTCGAAGTAACCTGAATTTTGTGATAACGCTATTGACGCGAATTCGAACTTAGAATTTTGAAAATTTATAACGGTGCATAGCGCGAGAAAACGTGTATTGTATATAAAAACCAAGAAGCGAAACGAAAGCAGCAGATACAGTGACGGTAGCAGCATCAGCATAACATCAGCAACAGTCGTGCAGAATAAGCTCCTTTGACACCGCTAACAGCATGGCCTTCAAGTTTCACTCGGACGTTCAGAGGTAATGCATTTCCACTATTCAGTTTTAAGTAGAATCAGAAGTCTTTCCTGAAAGCTGCATATTGACTTCCTATTTGATGATCTTTTTGTAGTGTGGTAGTTATCAAAGTAAATTCGAACATTAAAATTCGAATCGAAAAAATTTAAGAAAATTCGGACAAGTATCAGTAGACAGTGTTAGTGTGATTGTAAACTTGTAAAAACGCCGCTAGAAAGCGAAGTAAACCAAGCAAAATCGCGCTCTAATCAAGAATCTGTGTCGGGAGTTGACAATCTTTTGAGAAGATTCGAAATTCAACATCAATCAGGTTTTCAAGAGCCTCTTGCTGCTGCCTTGGTCAAATAGAACTAAAGCAAAATTCTACCCACACAAAAAGTTGCTGCTTCATCCACTTCTGCGCCGCAATATACATCGGGTTCCATCTTAGTTTGTAGTAAATTTTGTAATATTTAATTTAAACGGTAAGACGATCATATTAAATATGATTCTTCTTATTAAAAGTTAAGCAAGAGCGCTACAAACCAGTTTGATTGTGTCAAAGAAAACGAAACAATTCAAGAAGAAACTGCGTTAGAAAATATTTTCCTTTATTTTTTTTTGTACGAAACTTCTATAACTATTCACCGTTAAGTTTGTTCTTTTGACAATATTTTTCCTCGAATTAATTATTATTTTTAAGTGTAAGAAAATCAATGTAGAATTTAATTTTATTTATCCGGCGAATCTTTGATAAGTTAAATTTGAGAGAAATTCATTTGAGAATTGTGAAGTAATAAATTTTGTTAAATTTATTTAAAGAAAGATTAGTGGCAATATGAAATTTATAAATATTTTTTATAAAAATCTGAAAAACAAGAAAGCCCTATTAAAACAACTATTTATGAAACTAAAATTTTAAAGTGTTTTGAGTATTATCAAATTTTCTTGAACCACTTGCTAGAATTGGAAGAGTGTGGATGTGCCTTTTGCTTTCGTTGTCAAAGTTGAGATTTTGTCTATTGCTACGAGTGTATCCTGCGAAAATTATTCACATAGGATTCAGGTTAATTTTGCATTCTTCGCACCCGACAAGCAATTTGATCTTATAAACCGGGCTAAGGAGTGGAATTTTGATTGATGTTCAGTACAAATTCAACGGGCGGTAAATCGGCTTAGGTATTTCACTCACGTTCTCTCAAGGCGAAAACGTGGCTAGCATTGATTGTCATCAGTTTTAACATGGAGGTTCAATGATGCAGCTCTTATGACGGAGAAGGAATTATTTCTTTAACAAGTAGGAAAAACTCGGTTTTCTGTTATACGAGTATTATATACTCTTTAATTCGTTTGCTGATGTTTGTGCTGGGAGGATGAGGGTTGATGCCTCAATTATTTCGTACTGAAGACTGCTTTAAGTCACGATTGAGTTGAGATAATTTTTCATATTTCTACCTGATAAGCGTGATCAAATCAATAAAAGAGCAGATCTTCTTCGCACAAAAATAGGACTACGAAGGATTTACTATCGTTATCTTTGTCTTCCCAAGCAGCTGTTGCAGTTTTATAATAAAGCCATGTTAAGCCCAAAATTACACTTCAATTGAATGCTCGTTCATCGCATTTTCGTCCTTTTGAAACGCTAAGAATGACGGCGAAGATTGTCACTGATGCAAGGCTCTGACGTCGGGAGTGAAATAACGATTTTTCAGACTGAGTTCAACGTAGATGATAGTTTTAAGGAATAGCGGATAATTTTTATATAAAAATGAAACCAATTGTGAGGTGATCACGTTTTAGTGGTCATGGCGCGCGCGCGAAACGTGATATGAAAAAAAGAACAAATTGCTATCTCGTCTGTGAAGAATGCAAATTGTAGCATGAACTGTGTCTTAGCGAGAGCCTTCTATTAAAATCTGAACCAATCACAAGCTCTAAAATGGAACAAGGCATTGTAAAAGGACATCAATGGGATTTCTAATTCCTTTCGATTTGATCGATCAAAATACATTCGCACATTTTAATTCGTTGAAGTATGAATTTTCTTTTAATCATTGACATTAACTCTCTTTATAGAAGTATGTGAATTTTTGAAGATTTTTGAATTTTAGCCTAAACTTGAGAGAAGTTGTTAGCAGATAGAGGGAGTAATAAAAAAAAACAAAAATACAATTAAAAAAAATACGTCCTACTGGTACCTAATAGATAAGTAAATACTTTTTCTCATAGCAGTATGAATTTGTGAGGCTGATCATTAAAAAAAATAACAGAATAACATATAAAGAGCTTTAAAAATTTGTAGACCAAACAAATTATTTCACCATTTTTTTTTGTGTCTGCTCAAGCTGTTTCCATTTCCATAACTTTGTTTTTAGCATTATTATTATCGCCTTGAATGGGGATTATTTTAGAAACCATACCATCTTCTCGAAATCAGTGGATTTAGTTTTGTTTTTATAGGTCAAAAATTCAGGTTGCTACGACTGTAAAAGATCTTACCGCCGTATCTACAATTTGATTAATATTGTGGGCCCTGTGGTGACGTCTAATCAGCGTAGAATGAAAACCAAAAAGTTAATTATTGTAGTTCGTGTAAAATCTTATCTTGGTGTTATAATTTGATATTTTCTCTATGAGAATAGGCAGAATAATTTAAGAGTAAGGTGTTTAAATTCAGAAAATGTTAACTGAAATAGAAGAATATTCAGTTAGGAGGTCTGAATTTTGAGAAAATAAATAATCAGAGAAAAGAATTCAAAAACGATGCATTGGGGCTTACCAAAACAAAAAGTTAAACATTAAACAGCTGAGAAACACAGAACAAATTCCTACTATGAGTTGAGATAATAAATACGTAGTTGGTAGTTTCGGCAGATGGCTGGCAGGAATCATAGCAAGGAAAATTGAATTTTCGGGCGAAACCTAAGCTAGCTGGTCTTATATCTCTACCGTGAATGTGTCCTTTACTTCATGTCCTTATAACATTTTAAAAAGTCGTCTCTTTCTTCCTTAAATTCAAATAAGTTAAATATACTCCAATTGGATCGTTGTGTTATGGATAGTGTTTGTTCGCTCCATTCCTTTCTAATTAATTATATGCAACCATACTTCAGTTTAAATTAGGCAGGAAGGCACTACAAGCAGGAATGCTTATTTTTTATTTTAATGTTTTGAAACTTGCTTTATGATTGATGGTATAAAAGACATTTGAATTACCCTCCTATGACTAAGACAGTTGCGGCAGCATGCTATTTTTCGTCAAAACTTATTTTTTCATTAGATTGACATTTTATTTCAAGTTCTTTTAACCGATCTGGTTTAATTATATTTTGGTAGGGGCTAAACAGAAATTCTCTATAAATTGTTAAGCATCATTTTCGGAGAATCACAAACGTTTTAAGTTTAGCTTAACTCATTTTAGGCATATCATCCAATCGGGTACAGCAAAATTGTTAAGTAGGGATCTGATTATTTTAACGTTTTATGGCATTTTTCGATAATTAATTCCCTTCATTTAGTTTTAGCCTGTAATAGATTAAAATTTCTTTAATTTCTTGTTTTTCTTTTCGATTTTTTTTAATACTATAAAAATATCAATAAATGTTGTAAGCAACAAAGACAAAGTCAAAACCGCTATACTTCACAGGATCATTTCTGTAGTAAGTCTTCATTAACTTTCGGATTAAAGCAACAAACTCTAAAATCGTTTTTTGTTTATTTTGATCCTACATGAAGAAAATGCTGAAAATGTGTGCCTCTAAACCAGAATATCCTAATAAGAACGATAGTATACTACTGTGTCCAAAAAATAAGGTGACATTTCAATTTAAACTGCGCGCGTCGAAGGATTTGGAGAATTATATTTTTTAGGTTGGTAGTACTGTCAGTAACATCTATGTCAAATTTACATGTCAAAATATTCATTAGTTCTTAGCTCTCTCAATTTGAATAGTTGGATAGACATTTTATTGAGTCTTTTTATGTACATTAACATGATAAGAAGGTAGATAGCTTGACAACGGCGCTGAAGTCAACCAAAAATTATTACAAAATTCAGTCGTAACCAATTCAGTGTGATTGAAAACTTGAGAAAAATAGTATTATACCAGTGCTTAACACCATTAAGAAACTTGCAAAAAAAACAAGAAAGGAATTTACTTGAACACGAAAAATATTCCGCCTTTAGTAGAACCTTCAAATAAAAAAAAAAATGAAAGAAAGTATATACCCTTTAATTCTACTATTTATTTTAAATCGATTCAATTTCAATTTAATTTCGATATTCCAATTTTTCATCTACAGTACTTTCATTTGTGTTACACATGACAGCTGAGCTTCAGTACAATTGCAAAAGTGTCTTGCTGAGTTGTTCCTAAGTTTTCGTAGAAGAGACCAATTCTGAAAATCATATTTTTAAGATTTCTGCATTACAAGATTTCGATTAATCAAGTAGTGCCGAGCGCCCAATATATAAACAGGCTAATTAACATATCAGAGAACCGAGCAATTGACATACTTTTTATTCTGAGGTTCCCTGACATATTTATATCCTATACTCCGATATTTTTCAATCCATTTGATGTTCTTTGGGTTCTAATTTTTCAAATGATTTTTAATCTCTATTTTTCTTTGTAAGCAAAGAATAAACGCATATTTTTCGGGAATCGTATATTTCGATGCAGGGAATCGAAATTTTACATCGCAGAATAAATCCGTACCAATCGTGAGTAAGTCGAATAACTGCAAAATTACTAATTTCGAGTAGACGAGTTTTAAAACTCCAAATAAAACAAAAAAATGCTCTTATATCCAGCGCGTAATTTTTAACACATTGCTATATTTGTGGCAACCTTCAAAAATAAATCGCAAAATCGAAGTGTAATTGTTAGTATGAAATTTTTAAATTTGTCACCTCGGAAAGATTTTGGAGTTATCGACTTTTCAAGGTTGGCAAGGAGATATGGACAAACGTAAAGCTTCGAAAAATTTGTAAAAATCTTTGGGAGACCTTCAAATCATCCCATACAAAAACTCGTTTTAAACGAAAACTACACAAGTGAATTTTTAAGTGAAATGCAAACCTTACCTTCTGGGTGTATCTTCTATATTAAATAAAAATTTAAGATACTTTTTTTCTAAAAATTTTCATTCTTAAGTATTCTTGCTAACCTGTCGTGCCAACCTGCCTACCAATCAATTATTTCACTCGACTATTCAAGGTAATAGTTCGGGAATTTTCAGTTGCAAAATATTCAACTTATTCTTACAGGTTTGACCTGTGTTGTTCCACATAGATACTCAAAATCTGAGCAAGTTTCAAATCAATCGCACTTGTGGTCTTTATTACTTGGTGTACAACTTAATAACCGGAATTTGACGCTAGATGTCCGTACTAACACATATCGTGAAAGCTCGAACTTTATATATATGTCATTTTGAAGGTACATTTGACAGCTATCAAAATCGAGAGTGTTCTTCTCAGATATAGTTTTCTTCCTAAAATAATTTGATGCTTGATATATGCAAAACTCGAATATGTCAATGCGGCGGAATATGAAAACTGTAATAAGGCTAAGTACTGTGTATTCCAAGAATCTTAGTTAGATTTTTGCATTAAAATATTTTTGGACGCAGTGTTAAGAAATGTCTGAAACGTCAATATCATGTGACAGATGCGTTTGTATTATAATTGTTGCTATATTTGATAAAAGATGGCGTTAGTTACATGTGTACTGATTAAATACTTTCTAGTGTACCCCTGTATCCAAAATTGGTTACTAAAACTTTTTCAACTTCGGCATTACAATCCAGGCTAGTGAGGATCATTTACAAAAAGCCTATAAGGAGACTCGTGTATTGGATTCTTCTCATGAGTAACTCTTAAACGATTGTTAAAACTGAAAATCACAAACAATTTTCTGATCAATTAATACCTTAATACCAAATTTAAAGATTCTACGTCTTCTACGTGTTTCTATTAAGCTCCAGTCATTATTTTTTCGAAAGTTAAAAAATGTTAAAACGTCAACTGAATACAATTATTGAAGAGCTTCTGGATTATCAACGAAACACATTTTTAGCACGTTACGTAAATCAGCTACTGAAAGTAGAAGGTTAATATTGGAAGTATATAGCTTTCTCACTGAAAAGTTGGGATTATGGAATCAGAAGGGTTACTAAGCTTCTTCATAAGAACAAGTAATTATCTTACTTATTCAAGCTTTGAATGTATATTTTATTCACGGCTCCCCCGATAGGAAGTAGGAATATAGATCATATATAATATTTTTTTTTGTTTTGCTTTTTAAGACAGTCTCAGCCTATCCTAGCTGTTCTAGGTATTCGTCTTTTCATCGATGAATTCTTTTCTGTGAAATTAACAAATATCTCCAAATTACTGCCTCTTTAGACAACCTTTTGACCATCAAGAAAGTGTAAATTTCATACCATAATCAGAGCTAAAAAATCTTTTGGAAAATTATTAGCTTAAAAAATAGTTCGGAAATAAGTAGTTTTTTTTCAATTTTTTTCTTCATCCACAAAAATTCAAAACACCCAAATTATGTCAAAAAATTGTCCAAATTGGTGAAAATTAAGAAAATGGACGTAGTCCAATCGTAAACTAAAAAAAAATGTTCGAAAATTTTCATACTTTTTCCTTTTTCACCCTTTTTTATTTTTAAAAATATACCTTGTCGTTATTGTTACACATATCCCCCAAAGGCAAATAAAAAGCAAATCCCTTTATCAAAGAGAGGAGAAATTGGCTCAGAAAAACAAACTTTGCTGTTGATAGTGTCAAAATTCAAGGCAAAACAAATTGGAAAACAAAATTTATACACAAGAAAAATATTTAATTATAACTTTGACATAAACGCAAATCGAAATTTTAATCAAATGGTTAAAAACATTGATCATATTTAAACACAAAGTAAACAACAAGAAACGAAAAACACCATACAGTTTAAAAATAAATGTAAAACAAAACTGACAAAGTAAAACAATGTGATCTCACTCTGTGTAGAAGTTTTAAATAAGAAAAGTTTAAATGCAAATTGCAAAATCATGAAATTTATCTATATTTAATAGATAGATTTCAGGAAATTTGAAAATAAATTAATATTAAAGTATATAAATATAGATGGAACTAAAATTCTAAATAAACGTAAAATCTTTTGCATTGTGAATGAATGAATAATAGACGAATATAGAGCATAACTGAATAATTGTGATCTTTAACGATTTGCCATCAATCGAATAAGTCATCAATGGTATAGAATTCAATTCAGTCAAAAATCAATCTTGGATTAATCGAATAATCGAATCACAAAGATGAAATGACACGAAAAGAAAGGAATAATGTATACATCATTTGTATTATACCATATACACGCAACATAAACAAATATCCAATCTTTTTTTGTACACACAAAAATACAGTCTGGAAGTGACAACGGGAGAGAGAAATTATCAAATGAAATGAAAATGACGGAAAAACGCAAATGATGGATTAGAATTATTCCATAAAACACAATACATATAGGATAAAGTAAATAAAAGCGAAGGAAACTAGTGAACTGTGTAAAGGAACTAAAGGGAATTTTTGAAATTTATCTGTTGTAACACAGTGCAAAAGCAGAATTGCCAATTTAGTAGAATTATTAACTTAGCCACACTGAACAATAGAATACGTATTAACAGAAGAAAAGTTCGAAAAAATTCGGGCACGTGAGATCTCGTGATCTTAACGAGCAAAGAAAGTGAATTGATATTAACGGAAGCCATGTGGTTGAATTTACAAGCACGTGTGAAACTTACTTCTTCTTCTGTGTGTATCTATTCTGTGTACTCAACCATCTGGAATTATCGAATAAACCAACAAACCATAATTTTCTCGTTGTGAAAATGAATTTGACTTAAATAAAAGGATAAAAGTTTATTATTGGTAGTAGAGGAACGTGCGTGGATATTTGTAATATTTAAACAAGTGAAAGTGTGTGTAACGTAAAAATCAAATTTTTATACATTATGAACAAAAGATAGATAACCACCTGATAAAATTAACAAAATAACAACAGCATTACTAATAAGAGAATTTAGAATTTTTCGATAGCTTAATGAAAGATATCAAGAATTCCAATCATTACTCATAAATTGTTCTTGTACGAAATTTAAATTGAAATTCTTCATGTTTCCAATAATTAACTTTTAAAAACAAAACGTCGTTTGTAGGTTTTTGCAGTTTCTCTTTCAATTCCAAATACATCACTTAGTTATTTACACGTTCCGGAAAAACCATTGATCAATCGAGTTTAATCTTAAAATATATATTCCCAATGAGAATGCTGCAAGAATTACTTTGGGTGTAAACTAAAAAAATGAATAAAATTTAATGGAGTATTTTATTTTCTCACTCTCTTATAGACTCTAATAATTTAAGTAGAAATTTATATGAATATCTTATTTTTAAAGGAAAACGAATATTTTTGGATTAAATGTGAAGTAATGGTTAATTACATTAAAAAAAATCGAGTTGTATGTATGATTTTAGCGACGCGAAATTCATAAAAGAAAGTGTTTATAAATCCCGTGATATTAGAGGCAAGTCATCTTCAGTATTTCGATCACGCGAAATTTGGAGAAAACATGCTTCAAAATATACACTGGAGCCGCAATTGGATGCCTAAAAAGTAAATTTAATCAAAATTTTAGTTGTAATGAAGAAAAATCAATGCTTTAATCCCCGAAGTCTAGATAAAATCATGCATAAAACTTAAGAAAATTGCAATTTTAACGCGGCACGTCTGATGATCACGATGACGCCCGACCAAATGAAATTCTGTGAAATATACTAATAAGACCTGCTTTTTACTATGCTGAGGAATAAATTAACGAATCTTCTACAAGTCTAACACACTGAATTCAAGAGAGAGCTATTGAAATTTTGAAATCCAGTGAGGGAAAGAAATATGCAACGAAAATGCGTAAGAAAAAATCTTTTTTCAAATTTTAAAATTCAATGTTTGTGTTAATTACTTCAATTTCTTTTAACTTCTAAATTGACAATTCCTTCCGGAAAATAATAAAATTGTACAAAAAAAATCTAAAATAAAAGGCAGGTGTGGTATGAATTATTTTGTAATATTTTTTTAAACAAATCAAGAAATAAAATCTCCATAGTATAAAAAAAACTGAAATTCTTCAGAAGAAAAAAATTTAAAACTTTTCCATTAAAAAAAAACCTTATACTCAAAACAGATTCTTGCAATATTTCAATGTGTGTAGTAGTAAAGGCAAATGAAAACTAAGTTTCCTTTCATTTTATTATTATTTTATCTTGACAAAATATATATTCTACTTTTTAAAAACATTTATTATATGTATGACAACATTGAAGCAACCAAAACGAAAGATTCTCTCATCATTGTAACAAACTACAATTTTCGAAATGGATAACAAATCAATTTTTCGCAAATGCAAATTTAGTATGAGAGTTCATATTATATAATTATAATAAATAATGATTAAAAAAACTATGTAGTAAAGAGGACAGCAACAATTAAATGAATGAGAAACTAGAATGAGAAAGAGAAGAAAGAAAAGTATTGATGGAACGAACAGATAAAATGAAAGTGAAACCAAAATAACAAAAAATCGTACTATATCTGATTAGGTAAAATAATTGTAAAGAAAATAAATGCTTTAATTAGAAAATTGAGATTTTAAAGAAAATAAACTGATAAATTATTGCAATAAAAAAAACAAATCAACATCAAACCAACACGAAACATCAATCATTGTGCGTTCTCAAAATATTTGGTCAGTTTTTATATATTTTTGCGCAAAGAATGCAAATTGAAAGAGTAACGGAGTGGGAAAAACAAACCGAAAAATGGATAGAAAGAATATGAACAAAGAAAAAGAATAAGAATAGAAATACATACCACACACAATAAACTGATGTTTGTATAAGATAAAATTAACTTTTCATGCAAAGAAAGACAATTTACTCTCTGATGCATGATGAATGAAGCAAAATATGGAAAATCATCGTTTTTTTTTGTAATTTCTTTTTATTTTGAAAAACCCCTTATTTCACATTTCCATTCTCTTTCCCTCTATTTTGCAATTTATTAAGAGCACACACAACATGCGAAGATAGAAATGAAAGATAAAACCTATCTAATTGTGTAATTAAAAAAATCAAGTCAGATGCAATTTTTTTCTTTATTATTTTTTGAGATATTCTGTGATTTATATTAAAAAGAAATGAAAATATGAATGAAATAATTAAATCAAATTAAATGTATAATATAAAAAAATCGTAAAACTAAAAAACATATATTAAAGTCAATGTATAATGAAATGAAACACAAGCCCAAGCGAAACTACTCAAAGTTGTATTTGATTGTAAATGAATGAATTTTCATATCTCTTTAGAATCAACACTCACAAATTGTGAAAAATTTGAATTTTATAGAAACAAACAAATGTGAAAAGGTAATTTAAAAATACAGTCGGAAATGTGTAGTAGCAACAGATAAAATAATATTGAAAATGTAATTGGAAATAATAGTACATCAGACATCTTTGACGCTATACAATCATAAAAGAAAAAAGTTTTCAACCAAAAAGAGATAAGTTTTCCACTATAGCTAACTTTTTTTCACGCATACCGTTTTCCTCTTTCCTAATATCATTTGTATTTAACATCACTACGAAAAATAAAAATCCCCAGAAATTTTGCTATTTACGACTGCATATTGCAGCTCCGACTTTATACAACAGTAATGTTGCAATATGCATTCCGAACGAAATCACCATCCATTTTCAGTGAAAACCTTTTTATCGTGAAACAAAAAGCATCACGCTTTTATAATTTGACTTCCGTTAGTTGTAAAGCTCGAAAGTATTACGAAAATATAGCTTTTTGCTATCCGTCAAAGAAATAGGAAAAATGCGAAAGATACGAACGGTAGTGAGTATATTCAGGAGAAGATGGCTGATGAAAACGAGAACGAATTAAAAGAAGTGTAAAATTTATAGAAAAGAAGAAAATAAATTAAAAGAAGTTTGCAATGAATTATGTTCATTAAATTGAATGTAACAATGTGATTTTAATATAAATAAAACAAAACGATTTTATTCCTTAAGAATAAAAGATACAGAAAAATAAAATATATATTTACCTTTATATTTCTCCATCAAAATAATGCGGAGAAGAAATTCAAATAAATATATAAAATATCCCTTGTATACCATCCGATCCCTATATTCCAAACCTAACAATCTGTATTCCCAATCCATTCCTGCAATCCCTTAGAAAAATCCTATCCTTTCATAGATTCCCAAAAATCCCCAAACAACCTTCCGAAATCCCCCCAAAACGATAAACAAAGAGTAAAATGACGAAGTGTTACAAGTAATACTTTGCAAAACAAACAAAATGTCTTTTTCAAGACAAAAAAAAATTTTTTGGACGACCCTGGACAAGCCTGGACGAGCCACAAGCCTGGACAAGTCTGGACAAGTCTGGGCAAGTCTGGACAAGTCAGATGAAGGAAGTGATGCGTTTTGAATACTAAAAGCTGGAGATCAACCTCTCGACTGGCGGCATCGTTTGCGAAGGTAAGAATATTTCAATGATTATGTTTTATGAATAAACTCAAAGCAAATTAATCATCATATCTGCGAACAAACAATCAATAAATGAAAATGAAAACAATTTTTCTCCCCTTTTTGGAAAATTCAGACGCTAATCTATCCATTAAGACCAACATATTACAAATCGGTTGGAAAATATAGCCGCAGTAATGCCATGAAGGGAAAAATTTCCGAAAACTTTCCCCCCGAAGTGGCACTATCTCGCTTATTAGACCACTTGGAAAAATAACATATTTAAATTTGTTTATTTACATACATCTCTTGCTTCCTTTTAAATAGTGAAAACAAGTTTCTAATGTACACGTGGATTTTTATACAGACAATTTTGTTTTTTTCGCTGTTTTCCTATTTTAACTCACATAAAAAATAGTATATTTTCAAATAATACTACAAATTTGTACTTGTCGTAAAGAATACACTGGCAGCTACAAAATGAGACCAAAATTTTGACATTCGAATAGAAATTGTGGGTACAGTGAACGATTAGAGCTAGAGATCTGCCAAGGAAATTCGCGTATTTTAGGAAAATCCTTGTCTATGCCCTCTAAACGTAATAAAAATTAGTATTTTCTTGCGAGGTACTACATACTTACACTTGACGGAAACTACATGAGAGCAGCCACAAGATGACATCAAAGTATTAACAATCAGATAAAAATTGCGGGCACAGTAAGCGACCAAACCTGAAAATCAGCACAAAAAGTGCGCGTGTTCTAGAAACAGCTATTTTTACGCCTCCAACACGCTAGATAATTTGCCTAAAATATTTTCCGACCACCGAAACACTAGTTCAGTTAAAGCCTTTAAGTTAAATCGAATAAAACCAAAATTCGCACGTTTAAGGGAAGAAAAACCGATTTAAAGTTGGGGGGGATGACACATGGAAAATTGGGATTTTTTGCACTTCCAATCACTAAAACCAACCTTAAACTTTTCCAAAGTACCACAAATTCAGACGCTAATCCATCCATTAAGACTACCACTTGGAAAAATAACTTTTGTTTTAATTTGTTTAGTGAGGCGTTTTGAATACTAAAAGCTGGAGATGAATCTCTCGACTGGTGGCAACGTTTGGAAAGGTAAGAATATTGTCGCGTGTTATTGGTTCGCGGCCAATAATTTTAATGTTCCGGGAAAGTGAAAACGCAATGTCTTTTAATTTAAGTTAAAAGTGTTTATTTAATGCACAATAATCAGTTAACACTTTCACTAATTTTAATTGTCACTATTAAAATAAATCTAACACTTGTCCATAAATTTATTATCGCAATTGTCTTCTAAATCACTTCACTATTACGAAACACACCCCATAAATTTACTATCGCAATTGTCTTCTAAATTACTTCACTATTACGAAACACACTCCATAAATTTACTATCGCAGTTCTTATCGCGGTCGAATGAATTATTCCCCCCATTCATTCAGCTCGCCTTTATATAGGGTCTCCACCTATTCACCCATTTCTCGTGCATTGGCGAATGTTCTACCGAGAGGTACCTGGTAGGTTCGAGCAAATTCATGAATGGAGTGACGTCACTTGCAGATGTTGATCATGCTTGTTGCGTTCTCGTGGGTTCGAGTAAATTCATTCGTTGACGTTCTTAACGATGATGAAAACAATTGCGACAGTAGCTCGCAGAATTATTTGTACGTGTAATTATTTGTACATGTAACAATATTTAAAATTTTATGTTTTATGAATAAAATCAAAGCAAATTAATCGTCATATGTGCGAGCAAACGAATCAATAAATGACAATGAAAATTACTTTTAGCCGAAGCTATTTTTGAATTGTATTGCATTTTTTTTATTTGAAAATTGTTAAAGAAAGAAAATGTTTAGAACATACAAATCAATAAATGGATACTAAAACTGGGCTCCATGTTTTCGGAATTGAATAAAAATAAGATGCGTTTCAGAAAAACAGAATATTGACTTAGTAGTGAAATAGGTAGGTATAAATGTCCGTGAAGAACTGCGGCGATGGTATGCTGTCCGGCAAAAGAGCATGGTAAGATCCGCCGAGATTAGGCTTGTCTGCGGAAGCGTGAACGTGCTGGCAGACTAGCTTCGCGGTGTCGTGGGCCGGATTCTTTCGCCCCAGTATAAGACTCACTAAAAACAATATTTTTCGCATCCACGAATTGCCGAAAAGATTCTCTTTCATTATCGACCGGAGTCGAAGAAGGAGGGCTATCCAATTGCTGGTTCAGAGGACAAATAGGGCCTTGAGAAAACGGACGGACTTAGAGGGACTTCGTCGTTAGCGACGATACTTATTGCCCACAAATAAAAGTTGGGCATTCAGGTGGAAGTGGTGCCCCCTCGCACCCTCCCAATCGGATCAAGATCCAAATGTAGACGTGGCCAAAAATAAGGTGACATTTGAATTCAAACTGCGCGCGTCGAAGGATTTGGAGAATTATTATTTTTAGGTTGGTAGTACTGTCAGTGACATCTATGTCAAATTTACATGTCAAAATATTCATTAGTGTTTGAGATACGCGTCTTTTTGTGAGCTGCTAAAAGTGAGTTTTTCGTTTTTTGCGATGTCGAAATATGTTGAATTTGCATTAAATTTTGTTTGCGGAATCAATTTTCTGCTACGGATACGTTGATGATGGAGCAGAAAGCCTTTGGTCATGAGGCGTTGTCTAAAAAAATGTTTACCAGTGGTATAGTGAGCTCCAAGCTGGCCGTGAACGTGTCGAAGACGAAGAGCGTCCTGGGCGACCATCAACCTCTTCTCTTCTTCGATTATCGTGGTTTTGTGCATTATCAATTCCTTCCTCCGGGCCAAACAGTCAACAAGGAATATTTGAACGTTATGCGTCGTTTGCGTAACGCTATCCGCCTAAAAAGCCGGAATTGTGGAAAGACAATTCTTGGTTTTTAAAACCACGATAATGCACCATCCCATACTGCACTCGTAATTCGTGATCCTTTCGCCAAAAACTCAACCCATATCGTCCCGCAACCACCGTCTTCACCTGATCTGGCGCCGTGCGTCTTCTGGCTGTTCAGCAAGCTCAAAAGACCGCTCCGGGAACACCGTTTTGATACGATAGAGGAGATCCAAGCCGCAGCGAAGATGGAACTGATGGCCATCCCGGAAACGACGCGTATCTCAAACACTAATGAATATTTTGACATGTAAATTTGACAAAGATGTCACTAACAGTACTACCAACCTAAAAAAAATAATTCTCCAAATCCTTCGACGCGCGCAGTTTAAATTCAAATGTCACCTTATTTTTTGGTCACAGTAGTATACCTGCATTTCCCATTTTGTGTGAAAAACTCATACAAACATAATTTGCATGATTTTTTCCATCAAATGATAAATATAAACGTGGCCAATTTATGTTATAGTATTATGTAATGGAATATACCATAAAAGGGCACACGAGCGGACCGGGCAAGAGCGCCTAAAACGCAATAAAAGGTGAGAGAGTCAGGTTCCCACCGAGAGGAAAAGACCGAGTTTCAACTTAACAATTCATGTTTCTTTGTATTTTTACTTTTTTTCACCGAACTTCAACATCACTAAACGAAATATAGCAATGCAAATACACAACCAGAATTTGTTTGCTTATTAATACCGAGCAAAAAACAACATTACTCAATAATGGAAATTGCCTGTGAAAATTAATCTTTATCGCTTTTAAGTATTACCAAATAACTCAAATTATAGTAAAATATTTTGTTATTAACCTATTGAAAATTTTATAAATATAAGTTACCAAAATTTCATATATTTAGATTAAAGCAATTTAATCAAGCGATGGTAACACTGTTTTCCGAAAATTTATAAGACAATTTAGTCTAAAAAAATTTTAATAAATAGCCAAATAAAAGGGTACTTATCCACATCCTCGCTGGGCGCCCGCTGGTGATGTGAGTGTTGTCTGAAATCTTTACAATTAACGAAAATGGTGCGGTTAATTCCAAATGACACTCCTACACTGAACATAAGACAACTTCCTTAATCAGATAAGATGTAACGACACAAGCTGGTATGGGTCAACTACATCCGCAAGTGGTTCCGTCGTTATAGCTGCTTTTCGAATACAATTCATCCGGTTAAAAATTTTTCATTTAACTCCTTTAGCCTTTGGTCCCTTAGGGTTTGTATATCGTCGATGTTTAAATTGTCCAATTTTTCAATTACTTCGTCCATTGTTCTTTTTTTTCACAATGCGAAGCGACTGTCATCCAACTTTTATGGAACATCTGTGCCCTTTTTATGAACAAAATCACTCCTGGTCGTCGGAAAGTGTTCTAGTTAGCAACGTTAAACCGTTCTTGTTGCCTCCTCGTGTGTTCCGACTAACTCGTAATCTACGAAAGTTGCTGGCTCAGGTGAAAGAAGAAGAAGAAAAGAAACCAGCAAAAATCGTTAGACTCGCGCTCAATGTACACTCGACGTCAGACCGGAAAACGAAAAACAGCGCGACGGTACACCCCAAACAGATCATTTAAATGAAATTTTCAATATCAATTACGAACAAAGTTTCACTATCTGGAAACATTATCCCATTTCTTTTTTGGCCACTTATCTCTTGCGAACACTCCGTATCCAACATTGGTTCATAAAATAAACAGTATTATTCAGATATATCACTTTCTCAATCCCATCCGGCATTTCCACGTCCTCGACTTTTCCTACTTAAAGCAACGTAGACAAAATATTGCGACGCTGGCAACTCCTATTAGACTTGAGCCCATCAGATAACCAAGAAGCTTTAACTTTGGAATGTCTTTGCGGTTGTTTCCGTATTTCTCGTTCTTCTTTGTGGACCTGATTATTTCTGGGACCTAATGACTAATTTTTTGACATGGTTTAAGGGAGGGAGAAACCTTTGCACACTCAAGGACTTCCACCGCACATGTTGATGAGCACTTTCATAGCCATTCATTCCTCTCAAGATAAAGATAATACTTGCATCATGCATGAAATGTTTCAATAATGATATTTCAAATCTTTCCACTTTACTTCATCGCGTCTAATCTGCCATTTAAGGAAATTAGTGGCCAAGGGTGAAACTTCGCACTACCGGAGTCACAATTGGTAACCTTTCTAGCAGCACACATTTCCTGTTGCTTCATTACACTCGTATTATAATTTAGCCAACATATCTAACGATTGAAAATTACACTTTGCGATCTTAATATATTGAAAATATATTTTGCCTTGTATTCGAAACAGATAGACACGATACCATATGCCAGCAAGTACAATCAAATAGTCGAAGCTTCACTTTTGCTGGCTAGCTAGCTGGTAGGCAGACTCCCCGCCGTGCTTGCGGTTTCGTGATCTCAAGCGGACTTCTCGATCCGTCCAAATCTTCCATAATTTCCCTGTGTCGCAACTGTAAATCGAATCCAGCTGCTAGCTCAGCCGAGTTAGATTGCATTCGGCAATGCAATACACGAATAGGATGCACTAAATCAGTGTTCTCATGTCCGAAATTTTAATTTGCAGATTTGAATTTTTAAAAATTAACAGAATTATAGAAATTGAAAAAGATTTTAAATAATAAAAAGTTAATATGATAAAGAAGATAATTTAAAGGAAACGTTTAAATTTAATATTAATAAAAAAATATTTTATAATTTATAACTATGAATGGAAGTAATGGAGTTTTTTCCAAATCTGCAATTTAAATTTCGGATAAGTATTATGAAGGTTTTCGAGTAGTTTGCTTGTGTAACTGCTCGATTGCTACAACTTCAGAAAGCCTTAAAAGGATGAAATTTATGGAATTACGGTCCAAATCACTTTCTTCTGCTTCGTAATTATTGACTAGGTAGTTTCCAGCTACTTTTTCAAAAATGTGCAAAATAATTTTGTGCCAACTTCATATAATATCGTTCGTCCTTTTGAGGGCATATGAAGTTGGCTTATGACCTGTTGTCTATCCGTCTGTCTATGCGTTACAAGTTTTTCTCGAAATCTACTAAATCCATATTCATCAAATTTAGAAAGTCGAAATTAAAATAAGTCGGGCAACAAATCAATTGGACTAAAACAAAAATCACGATGCAGTCGAGGAATATGTTAATAGTTCAATTATCTAAAATGTTACACTTGGCGAGTACAATATCGAAAACATGGCGAATTTGTGTATCTAGGCGCTAAAATAACGAAGAGATAATGAAAAAGAAGAAATGCGCCGAAGAATATGGCTCGCAAATAAGTTATTTAATTCTGACGACATTGAAGACCAGCTGCACACATAGGGAAACAAAGCTCCAAATAGAAATATCTCTGATAAGACCTGTGTTATGCTTCGGGTGCGATGCATGGATCCTCAAGCATCTAGAAACATATTGAGCGTCTGCGAACGATGAGTCCTGAAGCGAATAACTGGAGCGAAGCTAGATGGGGACCAATAGCAAATTCGATTCAACCATGAGCTGTATGACATGCCGGAGGTCTCAACGATTGTAAGACTATGGAACCTGTAATGGGCTTGCCACGTGGATGGTATGGACGAACAATGAATACCCTACAAGTTGGGTAGGCAGAATTACACTCATATCAGAAGAGTTTTGTACTTAATCTGCAACGACAGGTAGAATGATTTAATTCAAGAAAAACTTTCAAAACATACCCAAAAAATATATCCTTGCTTTAGAAGAACTCCAGTTTAACCAGCCAACATTTTGTTTGAATATTGCTAAAATCATTGACTGACTGAAATGTAGTTTTGTTATTCATCTTATCTGAAAATTTGGAGAGGATCCAATCAAAAGCGTAAAGTCTTCCCTTCCCCTCTCTCCACGGTACCGATAAGACGATTTTAAGACTTGTTTTGAAAAGATCTCATTGAGACCTTTTTAACGACACCCAACTCGACTTCCAATGGTGAAAATTTTTTTTGAAGCGTCACTTCCTATATGGGGAGACCCCCCTTAAAACCCTTGAAGAATTTTTTGACCCTTGATCTTTCAAGAAGTTATCACTTCTGACCTTTCCACAAAGTTTCATGGCTGTAGCTCCTAAAGTTTCGGAGAAAAAGTGCTGTGACATACAGACAGACGGACGGACGGACGTGACAGACGCCGTGATTGCAATAGGGTTTTGTATGTTAGTACAAAACTCTAACAAGGTACTTGTTGGGAGAACTGAAGAGACAAGACCAATGGGAAAGTCGCGGAAACGCTGGTCCGGATCAGTAAATGAAGACAGCTCATCGCTGCTCGGATTTCGAAATTGGAGGATGCCGTGGATAGACGGAGTCAGTTGGAAGTGTTATATGCAGGAAGTGAAGTCCCAAGGAGAGGCTGTAGCTCTTCAAAGAATTAGAAATCAAAATTGGGCTTTTAAGAAAAGTTGCCTCCTACGTCGAAGTTATCCTAAACACAAACGGTGCTGGCATCAAATGAAACTTTTAAGTTTAATTGTTAAGAATGCAGTCGCAGGAAGTAAAAATATGGCAAATAATGGTTTTGATTCGATATATTTGAGCCAAAATTCTGAAAAATCGTGGAAACAGGTTTCTATGAGTACAAGATCAATAAATGCCTCAGAAATCAATATCCTACTAACTTTTTAACAAAAGCAAAATTTGTTTATTTTTCTTTTTTTTCTATAAAACAAAAAATCCCCGTTGGCAGCACCAGCTGAAAAAGTAAATTTCTCGTATGTAGCGTAAGATTTCCAAAAAGAATTTGGCTTGCGTACTACTAAACGTCTTACTGCAATTTTCGTAACACCACATGGATATTTATTGACATAAAAAGAATCTGGCGACGTTTGTATTTAAAGACCTTTTATAGAGGCGCAAATATTTTGCTCATTCAAATGAGTTGCACATTTATGGATCACATGTTGAAATCGGCAGATAATAAATTTTTATAAACATAAAAATATAGGTGTTGCCCTTCTCACATTTGCTGTTTATGTATTTCACAGTGGTTACCACACAAAGGTGATAACTTGTCGGCTTAAATAGCTCAAATAGATAATTTCAAAAGATTTCCATAAAAGCTTAAACAGCGCTTGCGTTGCTATTAATATAAATATTTTCAATTCTTTTCCGAACCATCAGGGGCCGTCATTTTGAATTTTTATTGAAAACGGCTGCTAAAAATATTAAGCTGTAAATTTTCAAATTTTTCATTTGTCATCCGATTTGCATAATTAAATTAAATTAGTTTGCCTTAAAAACTTACTCGTATAATTTCAAGTTTTATCGGAATCTGTTGAGAAACTTGGCTGCTAGAGGGCTACAGAAATAAAAAAAATGTTTATGTCACCCCCCTGTATGGGGAGACCCCTTTAAACACTTTAAAATATTTTCTTACACTGCAAATCTCAAGAGGCACCACTTTTGACCTACGTAAGAAAATTTGCTCATTCTAGCTCATGTGGTTTGCGAGAAAATTTGTTGTGACGCACGGACGGACAGACAGACAAGTCGCGATTTTATGATTTTTAAGGGTGTTGTTAAAAATATTTTAACAATAATTAAAAAATAGTCTGCTTTATAAATACTTTCAAGTTAAGTCATTTAAAGCGTTTCCATGAAAAAAGTTCATTATTTCATTTGCTACTAAAATAGCGAATTGCGCTTGCCTTCTGACCTTTGGGGGCCGCCATTTTGAATGCATGCATTTGATTTTGGATTATTTTAAATCTTTGTGTGCTAGGACCTCATCAATCAATGTGCCAAAGCTCGTTCAAATCGAAGTTTCACTCTAAACAGGGGGCAAAATAATTCAAGTTTTAGTGAAAATGCCAGTTAAAAATATTAGGTTTTCAATTTTCGACTTTTTTATTTTTCATTCAATTTTAATAATTTTCTGCAAAATACAAGAACATAGTACAGAGATCCATAATCTCAAGTTTCATCAACATCCGCTGGAAAATGTGACCGCTAGAGGGCCACAAAAACCTGAAAAAACGCATATTTAAAACGCCGCCATTTTGAAATTTGCACATGCATGGTCACCAAAATATCAAAAACTGTAGATCTAAGTAATGTCTATCTTGAAACCAAGTTTCATATATGTCGGTGCGACTTTTAGAAGGCTTTGAAATTTTGACCTCCAGTTTTTAGGGTTTTGTAAAATAATTTTACAAAACCCTACTAAAATCGCGTCTGTCTGTCCGTCCGTCCGTCCGTGTGTCACGGCAGTTTTTCTCGAAAACTATTTAAGCTAGAAACATTTTGTATATAGGTGTAAAGTGGTGCTCTCTTCAAAATTCAACTACAAAAAAATTTCATAAGGTATTTCATTGAAGGTAGCCGATATGGGTATCAAATGAAAGGTCTTGATAATGGCTTTTCCAAACAGGTCTTGGTTTGGCAAAGTTTGCTTCGAGGGGCGCACAGGGAGGGGAAATACACGAAAAATTTGTGTCCCCCCCCTCGCGATTGGACACCTGTGATCCGAAAAATCAGAAAAAAATCAGGAATGTAGGCCTTGGTGAGTATAACAACATCAACAAATACGTGAGAAGTCGCAATTCACTCAACTTTGTTAGTAGTAGCATGATTTATCGATTTCATGTTTTCTTGAATAAAATCTTAACGGTACCCTTAAATTCAATGAAATTCAGTTCACAGATGACTATTTATAAGATTGATCTATCCTGAAAGTTTCACAAAGATTGAATCATATTTAGCGAAGCTATAGCGGTTTGAATTTTCCTGTATTTCTATGGAACAATATGCGCTGCATTTATTACTATGCCAACATAATGGCTATGGAACAACATGCGCTTTTTACCGACTCAGACACTACAGTTTTGCTAGGATTTGCATGAAAATTTCGGGAATGATAGGTGTCATGTATATCTTTGAGAATCGGTTCAGCTAGTGGTATCAGTAATCGTAAAACAAAATAGTGGCTGTTTTAAATGTGAAGATTGAATATTTTTGAGTTATTTTTTCCCAACTTCAATGTTTAAGGTGCATGCTTTGAACACTTGATTCAATTTGATGAATGACTGAAGATGAGTACCTACAATTAATGCTCATAATTGAAACAAGTCAAGGAGGCGGGAGAGAGCTCCTAGCAAAAGGGTTTTGTAACCATTCTAGGATTCGAAAAAATTGGCCATTAAACGATGATAACAATACTTGTTGTACCCGGTAAAATCAATCTTTTTGCGATGGATATATTCATTCCTGCGTAAAGATAACTTCCACAGCTTACCAAATTTAATTGCGGTTCAGCATACCAAAAGATACCAACAACACGTCTTTGATCTCATTCATGCATTCGATTTTCCCCTTTGTCTTTCTTTGTTGCTGCCTAGAAATAAAACACACCCCCAGCAGCCTCGCCACTTCGTACCATAGTACATTTACGTATATCCACACTCAACCTAGCCTATGGAAAAAACCGAACATAAGCCGAAGAGAGAACCATAAATGCTCAGCAGCAGGTAGGTAGGTAAATGCTGACGTGAGGGTTACCGCGAATATAAACATGTGTTTCGATGAGAGATTTCAGGATAACCAGATCTCAAAAAATTAATAACTTTGCAGAAAAACAAATTCGTTCTATGTAACCTATTAGTTTTTATTACGAGTAGGATCTGGCAACACTCCCATGTTCTGAAATGCGTAAGAGAGCACGTGCGTCGGAAATTTTATATGCTTTTTATTTATTTTTTTTGAATACGGAAGTGTAGTAATCGAGCAGCCACCTAAAACAACTGCCCGAAAACCGCATAACACTGCTCCGGAATTTCAATTGCAGATTTGAAAAATTTAGTTACTCCAATTTTAAATTTTGTAAATTATTAAATTTAGAAAGAAAGAAAAAATTTTAAATTTTTTATTGTAAATATAAATTTATATTGTTTTTTTATTACATTAAACGTACATTTTTTCTTTGCATTGATATTCTTTATAATATTTATCTTTTATTAAGATTTAAATTTTCAATCCATTATTATTTTTTTTATTACTTTAATTACGCAAATCTGCAAATTAAAATTTCGGACGTGAGAACACTGATTTAGAGCATCACATCTATGCATTGCATTGGCGAATGTAATCTAACTCGGCTGAGCTAGCAGTGGATTTCGATTTACAGGTGCGGCAGAGAAATCATGCGGAGATTCGGACGGATCGAGGAGTCTGCTTGAGATCGACACACAGCGCGGACGCCACGAGAAAAGAAAATAGAAGCGCGGGCAGTTCGTCATTCGTTGTGATTGTTTCACTGATTTGTTCGTGAAATATTTTGTAAACTCCGGGAAACAGATCGAAAAAGATTGTTGAAAGTGGAAAATAGAATTTGTCGGGGAAAGTCGCACGAAAAGTGCCTGCAATACGAAAATCGCAAGATAGTAAGGATGGAAATTGTGTAGTATAGTACACACGCAGAAAGAAGTGGAAAGTTGGATAGTGAAATTAACTAGTTTTCACGGTGAAAGAGTCATTGCCTACAAGTGAAAAAGTTTCCTTTGCTACAATTTCGGAAAATATTCCACCCTCCCAGAAAAAATCAGTGGATTGGTTTTTTCAAAGTGATTTGGCGCGAGGAAATGAGTGTGCGACAAACGGGGATGATTCGCCATTAAAAGCACAATTTGCCGCTAAAGATTCAATCGGACTTTCAACAGCTGCAGAGTTGATTTATCCGTATGCGAATGGAAAAGATTCTAATTGCGGCTGCCCACAACGCGGAGCAATCACTGCAGGCTACGGTTGTGCAGTTTTAAAACGGCCTGAATTCCTTTAGATGTGATTCCGACGACGTTGGTTACAAATCATCAGTGAATTTGTGTCGAACCGTAGAGAACTGTGGCGCCTCCTTTATATTCGTGCATGGTCGAGCTCCGTGGGAGAAAACTTGCAAGCCTATCGAAATAGAAGTTTTCAAGCACATTAATTGATCTGTGCAAACGGCGATGATTGCTAATGGTGATTTGCGCACGGCAGATGATGCAGAAAACATTTTTCTCACAAACAGAATATGTACAACTGATGCCACCTAAACCAGAAATCTTTTGTGAGCAACGAGGTGATAGTGATGATATTTGTGATGGTCTCTGGGATGTAAGGTCCAAGAGGATGTCTGTAGCTGTATTCGAGGCTTCAAATTACCAACGGTTTGGAATTGATTTCAAACTGCTGTATTGAGTCATCGATTCCGGCGAATGTTGATAATGCGAGTGACACGGAAATAATTATGCCAATTTATAGACGCGTGATTATTCTCTGCTTTTGACTCCTTATTCTGGAAATTTTGAAAATACGTTTGTTTAGTGCACATAGCTTCTTCTTTGACATATGGCATATGTAACATCCGATCTGTTCGTTTTGTTTCAACTGGACTGCTGTTGTTGCATCCACATCTGAAGCCGTCCTTCGGCACCGAAATCAGATTTCTTCCATGCTTTTGACTCTTAAGTCTTGATTCTTGAAAAGCTGAAGTCTTCTTTATATGTCTTGAAAACTGCGCGTTTGATTATATTGGATTTATCGAATGAATTGTATCGAACGCCATCAATCGAATCGAGCAGTGTATTGCACTTTGATTTTATCCATTATTATGATATTGATAATTTTGCCAATGTATAGTATTATAACATTTTACACTTGTCACCAAAATTATTGTGTCTTCAATGGGGAAGATGAGATTAATCACCAAGCATATTATAAAAATTCACACGTATCCACGGTATTCAAAGTTATATGTACACAAATATATGCATGTCTGCTGTGAAAATTAATTAAAAGACAAGTTTACATTTTTTTGTTAATCTAGTTTCGAGGAATCGTAAGTAACTGCATACATTAAAATGGTGATTTTACTCTCGAATTCAATGCTTTTCAAGAACTTCTAAAGAACTCTTTCACTACAAATAACAAGAGGAACATTCATAAAAAGATCTAAAATAATCCATATCTTGGAAGATTGTGTAACATAGCAATTTGAAAAATCTAACAGAATAGGAAGAAGCTTAAAAAAGTGTCGCTAAAAGAAAATCATAAAAACTTTTCTTAAAAAAGGTCAGTCATTTGACTAGCAATAATTATGGCGCAATCTATAGATAATTCGCAATCTATAGGAATTCCTAGCGATGGCTTTTACTCGAAGGCAGTGATAATTTGCTTAATTGCTCTGATTGCATTGTAATTTTCATCAGATGTTACTAATAAGATAAGCAAAGTATTAAAACAAAAACATACTAATTAAGCTATTCTCATATGTACATGTAAAGCTCATGAAATTGAAAAATCCAAAGAAGTATGAATTTTTGGGGTAATCGAATTGACAATATAAAATGTCAGCTTTGAAGCACGCCATGTTAAATACGAGTATATGAGAACTGGTAAAGGAAAAACCTTTGAAGCATTAGAGCATAATGTAAACTGTCTTCATTATGAAAATACTTGTAACGTTTTATTTAGAATTGCATATTATTAAAATTTCAAATTATTCCCGTAAAAGTTTTTATAACAAAAAGCCGCAACTGCACTACATTTCATTCAAACCTGACCGGGTATGGGACCAGCAGCGATGACCGGCCCCTCCACTATAATGAGCTAGTCATCGGGCAAGCCTTCCCCCTGTAATGCGTATCAGGTGCTCTTGCCGGGTAGAGTGACCTTCCACTCGCGTGCCCTTTTATGAAATAGTGCGTTGCGAGCCACGGTGTTTAATTAGGTTGTGGCAGAGAGATATTTATTCCGGGGTGGCATACTGAGGCCGGCTAGTGCTCAGTCGGGTAGCGGGCTGGAATCTCTCCGCCCGTGCTGGGCCACCTACATAAGTCGCAGACACATTAGGAAGTTAAGGGATGGGAGGAACATACGAGAATCGAATAAAACAGTTGTCTATCTGCTAGACATATTGGTTGAAAGAAGGAAAAAAGATAAATGTTTCAGATAAGCCGCAGGAGGGAACAGGTCTAAATTCTGTTTTCTCGTGTCCCCTCACTGCAGCACAGAAAAAAAGGTAAATATAAACAAAAGAAAACAAAAAAAAATCAATCAAATACTCCCCCGTTGGTGTGAGTAAGAATTCCTCCTGGCACAATCGCGAATTAATCCACAATCACTCTTCGCGATATACCTTTGGCGGTATCAAAAAAACAAAAGAAAAACTTCTTCTTAAATATCGGAGACTTCTTTTTAATAATTCGAAAACTTCTTCGGCGATTTAAACTTCTTCTTAAATATCGGAAATTCTTCGGCGATTTAAACTCCTTCCGGCGCGGTCAACTCATGACTGTCTCAAAATCTATTGCATCCCAAAAAAAAATATCGTATTCAAGTCAAAAATCATAATACAGAAAAAATATAAACCAGCAAAACAAAAACAAAATCACCCCAAAACTCTAAATGCACCCAGTGCATGTTTTTCGGGTCTTCTACTAATCACCCAGCATAGCAAATGCAAACCCGTTAATCCAATAGTTTGCAATTGCTACGACAAGCAATTAGCACCAGACCCTCTTCCATGCACTTGGGATGGAAAGGTTTTATGTGGGGTCATAAAACTAAGTATAAATCAATTCATTTCTCTTTGCAATCCAGTCTATTAAATTATGACTATACCTTATTAGTTAATCTCATTTTTTTTCAAACAAAACAACTTTCAAAGTAAAGCCGCCTCCAAACTACTTGCTATTGCATATTCAAAAACAAATATTTTTGAATTCTTTATTTTATTGTTACAACAATAGAAGCATCATCTTAATGAAATTCAAATAACACATAAAAGATCGTAATATAAAATAATCATTGTTATGTAAAGGCGATAAACCCTAAAGCCTTAAAAAGAAATTCTGTTTGTTCTGATTAAGAAAAAAAAGTGAAGAAAATAATGAGAAAAGGTTTGACATGATAACATCCTGAGAAAAAAAAATCTTCGATGAAAGAGAAAGAAGTAGAAAACTAGTGAAATATTTTATCTTCAATTCTCTTCGGTCACTTTCTATTCTATGTATGCTTTCATTATGTATGTAATATTTTTTGCCAATATCTTCTTTTTATTAAGATGATTTCAATTATGGAGGCATTGCTCTCAAACAATCACTATCTTAAAAAAACAAAGTAGAACATAATTGTTTCATATTAGTTACTATATATCTAAACGAAACCGAAAGTCTTTGATTTAATAGCCAATAATAACTTATGTCTTAGAACTGCTTTGCTGGAATAAAGTGGGATGTAGGGACGTGAAATACATGTGCTTGCTGTTGGCAAATGTGTATCATTGGCCGGTCGCATCGTAACCGATGGCATTGGTTGGAATCCTTCTTCAGATGCTGGTAGGGCCGGTGAACCTGTCCAAAAGTAGACCAAATGTTGCCTTATTTTCGCTAGTTCGAGCAAATTTCTGTGTGCAATCAATGACAAGAAATTCACGTCCTGATTGACACACTCCTCCAAAAACCCTTAGTTCATTACTAAGACCTGTTGTTCGCAACAAGTGTTATGTGATTCTATCACATAATACTATAATATAAATTAGCCACGTTTATATTTCTCATTTAATGGAAAAATTCATACAAATTATGTTTGTATGAGTTTTTCACTTAAATGAGAAATATATGGCCACGTCTACATTTGGATCTTGATCCGGCTGGGAGGGTGCGAGGGGGCACCGCTTCCACCTGGATGCCCCATTCTTATTTGTGGGACATAAGTATCGTTGGTAACAACGAAGTCTCCTTAAGTCCGTTCGTTTTCTCCAGGCCCGATTTGTCCTCTGAAGCAAAAATGTTTCGACCCTGACTAGGTTACCTCGTTCTCGACTTCGTTCGATATTTATTTGAGCCCTTATCCAAAATTCGTGGATGCAAAAAATATTTTTTTCGTGGGTCTTGTGCTCGGGAAAAGAACCCGCCCCACGACACCGCAACGCTAGCCTGCCAGCGCATTCACGCATTCTACTATCTTCTTTCGCCGAGACAGCAGACCATCGCTTCATCTAGCCTACCAATATTACAGCAGGCCTCGGCTCAGATATCGTGCCCCAGCTCAGCCCCTGGGAAAATTCAGAAAGTGTGCAAAACAGAGTAAATGGTAGGTGTGGATACTATGTGAATGTATTATGCTTCGTACTTCCAACAGCGATCATCTGAATGAAGGCAAGTGCGTAACAAAGAGCGCAGCCAATTCACTTGCGCTACGATGCAAATTCATATTTTGGTTACTTCAACTCATACACAAGTAGACCACTTGGTGTAATAGAAAGAAAGCTCTTTCTAAGCCGAAAGCCACTGGTTCGAATCCCGTTGCTGACGACGTGATTTGTTTCGAGTGATTTTTTGGACGGAATATAAGCCTGTTTAGTTATGATATGTACTGGTTTAAAATCAGAACAGATCGCAGCTGGGTAGATGGACCGACAGACAAAGTGTGGTACTGCAATACCACCTTCTCAAGTGCCGATACATTCGATCAAGACAATAAGATACTCAAACTTTCTCTAAACGAAGGCCCGAAAGGGGCTGTAGCAGTGGCGGTTCGTGCATGCGAGCTGAAGAGCTGCAGAACTCACCAAAAATTTTCGGAAAATGAAGTTTTTTATTAATTAATCACTTCTAATAATGTGTATGACAATATTTTTGTTTTAATCTTTTTTATGATGTTTATGATATTTCACATAAAAAATTTTCAAATAATTGCCCCACTATGCAACAAAAAAACAAAATCCTAAGCTCATCTAACCTGCATATTCATACTTACACATACTGTACCTCAGAGACATCATTTTTTCAATTTGACTTTCCCCTGTTTCCATACATAACATTTTTCTTCTTGCGTCTATGATAATCTATAACATCACTCAGAACAATGTCGTTCGACGTTCTGCGCACTAAAAAGGCGAATCCTCTATTTCTTCTTTCCCCTGTGTTTCCCATAAACCTTGCATTCGCTTTGGAGTTTATAGGCACGATTCGTGCTGCAACTCTGCAGAGCATTTTCCGTCCATAAAAATGACTTGTGAAAATACATACATGAAGTTACGAAAATAAGTTGAGTAGAACTGGGTGACAAGAAATTTATTTAATAGTTTTGATTTAATTGTGCTTAAATTAATGAATGAAATGTTGGTCGGTTCTTAATTGAATTATTGTTTCATTCTGTTTTTCTGCAATGTATTACTTTTATGTTTGAAGAATGTTTTACAACTTTTTGTGACATGATTGATGATGGTTGTGGGGAATTCACGCACCCGATTATTTTTCTCTTATAGGAATATGAAATGTTTCTAAAACTTTGTAAGCTTTGACTTCACGTCAAATCAATACTTAGCACAGATAGTCTAAAAATATTTACATTTTTCGTTTATTTGGAAACGCTTTTTCCATCCATTGCAAGTCGCTTTATAAACGAAATGGTCTGTTGTTTCATCCTGTGCTTTATATTAGAACTGTATTTCCCTGCAGCATTGGAAAATTTAGTTTTATCACTCTTCGAGCAATATTGCGAGTCTTGCTGAAAGCTCTTCTGATTGCGACTGTAATTCTTCCGAGATTTTTCCATTCGGTATACTGCTTATTTTCGCGATTTGTTGTGTGCCTAAGCATAAATTTTTGCTTGTTTGTTGATTTGAAGTGTTTTTGTAGTGAAAAAGTGTTCTGTGGCTTTACTTGGTTTGGATGTTTAGAAACAAAATGGATGTTATTTATAATTTGATCAACGTGAAATGTTTCGGTTCCTACAGCCTAGAGGAGAAGGTCGACATAAAAAATAACGGTAGGCCTCTGCCTGATCTGTCCATTGAAGCAACAGGAAGTAGCAGAGAAAACAGTATAAACGGCAATTTAAAAGAGACATTTATACAAGAAACAATTGGATATGTGGGTGCAATAGGAAAAATGCATTATACTGCTTTCCATGTTTGCTGTTTGGTGGTGGCAAGCTGTGGACGCAAACAGGAGTCACTGAATTAATACACCTTTCCGAAAAAATGAAAAGGCATGAGAACTCTCGAGCTCACCTTTATAATCAAATGGAGCTAAATATTTTGGGCAAAATTAACATACAGGCGCAATTAGATTCTGCATATTGGCGCAATATACAAAAGCAGAATGAAGAAGTTTCACGGAATCAATATTTTCTGTCAAAAATAATCAACTGCATAAAATTTTGTGGCGCTTTTGAACAAGCCCTCCAAGGACATGATGAGTCTGCGAACTCTGAGAACCCTGGTGTATTCCGTGGCCTAATAAATTTTTCAGCAGAGCTCGACAACGCATTGGAAGATCATTTGAAAAATGCGACTATTTTCAAAGGCACTTCAAAAACGATTCAAAATGATTTATTGAATTGCATGCTGCAAGTTTGCCAAGAACATATAGCTGCTGAAATTAAAGAAGCTTCATATCTTGCCATCTCAGCAGATGAGACCACAGATGTATCCTCAAAGCTACAGCTTGTTACAATATTTAGGTATGTTAAGAATGGAAGTCCAGTAGAGCGCTTCTGGTGCTACTTAAATCCTCCAAAACAAGACGCGGAAACTATAAGCAGTGAATTACTGGCTGTATTGAACCCAATATTGGATAATTCAAATGAAAAACTTATTGCTCAAAGCTATGATGGCGCCGCTGTTATGAGTGGGAAAAGGGCTGGAGTGCAAGCATTAATAAAAAAGAAATATAATTTTGCACATTTCATACATTGCTATGCGCATCAATTGAATTTAATCGTCATAAATGCGGCATCTTAGAATTTACAGGTGCGAGTGTTTTTTGGTAATTTGCAAGAAATACCGGGATTTTTTAACAGCTCCCCGTCGAGAATCGCTGAACTTGATCGAATCGTAAAACGAAAAATTTTCCACGGTGCATCAACGCGATGGAATTTCAATGTGAGAACAGTTAATGTTGTATACGAGTATAGGGAAAGCTTAAATAAATGTATGGAAACCATAGAAGATGAATTCACTGATGGAACAGTTTGCAGTGCAGCTTCAGGTATTCGCCGCATGTTGAAAGATAACATATTTATTTTCTGGCTAACCTTTTTCCACTATGTTATGCCTCATATGGATATACTTTTTATCCAAATGCAGAGGCGAGAAGCTGACTCGGTTCAATTGAAAGCTAATATTGTTTCTTTTGAGGAAAATATTCAAAATATCCGCGATCAAATTGATAATATCATAGACGAAGCGTCCCATGCAAATGATATGGAAAATACATTTCAGGGTGAAAAGCGACGCATTCATGATAGTCCTGAGAGCCATCACCTTGCTGCGTTAGAAGTTTGTGATGTAATTTTAAATGCTATCAAAGATAGATTCGCATTCGATGGACACCTTGTTGCTGCTTCTCTTTTTGACTCGAACCGCTTCAGAGAATATCAATCGAATTTCCCTGGCTCAGAGCTAAATTCTACATGGGCCGCCTATCCTTCATTGGAGCGAGAACGCTTGAGAACAGAATTATCAATCATCTATTCAAGAAGTGATTGCCGAGAAATGTCAAGTGCCCATGTCTTGCTCAAATTCATCCTGAAAAATAATTTAAATGAACCACAAAGGGAAACAAAAAAATTGCTGGAAATCCTGGTAACAACACCTATGAGCACCGCTGAAGCAGAAAGGAGTTTTTCAACCTTGAAGCGCATTAAAACTTTTTTGAGAAATACAATGTCGGAGGAACGTTTGACTGCATTGGCTATGATTTCTATCGAAAAACATTTGATTGCTGAAATTGGGAACTTCAATGAAAGGATTATCGATAAATTCGCCACTGCTAAGAATCGCCGTCTTGAACTTATTCACAAACAATTTTGATTTCCTAGTAAGCTTATTTTTAACTGGACTTCCAATGTATATTAGTTTCAATGTAATTAGTTTAGTTTTGACTATAATTGCCCAGTAGTTGGTATAAAACGTGTGAATTGAATTTTAATCGTAGGCCACTTTTCACTGTTTCGCCTTACTTCATCTTCATCCATTTCTGCTTCGTTAATTGTAAGTACATTTCATGTTTAAATCAATATTTTTTGTTTATTTGTGTTTATTATTATTAAAACTGCCAACAGTCGAAGTAATGCCTTCAAAAAAATAAAACTAAAGCCACGGAAAGAGAAAAAGGAAAAACAGGTTTTACATGTGCATTACATTGTTATTCAATTTTAAATCGGACTAACTTCAGAGATTACATGCAGAACTCACAGTTATATTTCTCACTGGCCGCCACTGGGCTGTAGTGCTACAGCAAGCAATGCATAGACATGTCCCAATTAAGTAATGAGACTGATTTTATTGCCGTGAAATTCCCTTCCCCGGCATCCTTCCCTGTCCATTGATATATTTACATCGCTCTAGCTTGTTTAGTTTGCCTGCTGTGTCGTGTTGAGTAGGCGTGTGTTGGTGGTGCTCGTTACGAAAATGGAGAAACGAAATCAGGAACAACGCGTCGCGATAAAATTTTGCGCGGGATTGGCGAAACAGCTTCGGAAACGTACGCATTAAATTGTAAAAGTGCATGGTGATAATGCTCTTAGTCATGCCCAGGTGTTATGATGGCATAAAGAGTTTAAGGAGGGGCGTGAAAGCGTGGAAGATGAGAAAAGCTCGCATGAGCAAGTCGAAGGTGAAAACGATGATTATTGCCTTTTTTGATAGCCGTAGAATCGTCCACAAAGAATTTGTTCCATCGGAGCAAACTGTAAATCAAGTCTACTATCGCCAAGTACACGAAGGATTGTGAAAACGAGTGAACAGGGTGCGCCCAGACATCGCTCGTAACTGGATCCTTCATCACGACAACGCGCCGTGCCACACCGCCCTCAGCGTGTCCCAGTATTTGGCCTCTAAAGCGATCGCCGTGTTGCAACAGCCGCCTTATTCACCCGATATGTCACCCTGTAACTTTTTTTTTGTTCCCTGGAACAAAGGAACCCATTTTGAGTCGATTACGGACATCTAGGCGGCCGTGACGAGGATACTCGCAGACATCCCAGTCGAAGCGTTCCAGAAATGTTACAAAGCATGGAAAATGCGCTGGACTCGTTGTATACCTCCCCAGGGGGAAACTTTGAAGGGGATGGCAGAGTTGTAGAATAATTTTTAAATATACGGTTTTCATGGAATCAGTCTCATTACTTAATTGTCACACCTCGTACTTACTAAACAAGTCTAGGGATCGATTCCTACTCATATCTATGACCTGTTCTGTTATAGCGATTGGTCATCTAGGTTAAGCTTGCATAATTAATTGAACAAACCAATAATTATTTCTGATGAATATCTGAAACTCATTACTTCAGAACCGAATAGTTAATTCACAACTATTCTTGGGTAAACATTGAAAGCTGTGATTAAAAATTCAGCTTATTATTCACAACGGTGGCTTTCGTACCAGCAGGTAGTTTCCGTATTTTCGTAAATTAATTTAGCCTTTGTCCCGGATCGGAAGTCAATTATTACGTGGATCACTACGTTCAGACAAACTGCAAGTATGATAAGAAGAACTAGAGTCCCTCGGCCCATTAGATCACCTGAGAACATTGAGGCAGTAGGGGCTTCAATGTTGCGATTACCAGGGCAGCGTTCTCCGCGCAAACATGTGTGTGCCCTTGGACTCTCAGGATTTGGCCCCTTGTAATTTTTTTCTATGGGGTTTTTTGAAATCACGTGTGTATGTGAACTGTTCAAGGATACTATACGATTTGAAGACCAACATCCAGGAAGAAATTGGCAACATAACGCATGCTATGCTGGCAAGAGTCATGACAAACGCCAGAAATCCGTTACTCAGTGTATGAAGAATGGAGAACGTCACCTACATGATTTGATCTTCAAAACTATGTAAAACAAAACTTTAGGTATGCGCCTACATTATTAAAAAACAAATAAAAAATTTCCCATTTACAATTCGTACAATGGGGCTTATTAAGTTTTGAAAAAAGGAAATTATCCTGCTGCACCCTGTATATTGCATGTGGTATGTTACCAGATAGCTTGGAAATAAGCTAACATCCAAGTTCTCAACTAATATTTGGCGACCAAAGATTTTTAAATTGAAAGTTCCGGGGCGATAAAAGTTAGGGGATTTTTTCAGGGGGTGTCGTCATTTACCACATGATTAGTCTTTATGGGATATATTCATGTCTGAAATTTAGATAATCAACAAGCGACTTTGCCTATTGAAATTTTGCATCCAAAACAGTCTTATGAGTTGTTAGATTCAATGTGGATTAAGAAATTCAGTAAAGAGGCCAACTGTCCTAAAGCCCAAGAAGAACATCATGAACACCAATATCACAACATCCATTAAAGGCCATACAATTGAGTTGAGTAGAAATCGGTTGATTATATTTTACATTCATTAGCTAAATTGCCTCGGACAATTCAATGTAGGCGTCGGCCAAAAAGACAGACAATGCAGCGACTCAAGCCATTTGTCACCCAAATATTCCATGCTTTTCCCCCACTTCCAAGTAGCAGAACTTTTTGAATTAGAGCAAACACGTTATCAACTCCAATTAAATGAAAGTGCTCCAAACAACCATACTTTCGATTTTATTCACGTCTGCCCAACTGGGTGCGCTTTCCGAAGCAATTTGGTGATTTGACTTGCATTAACACAAAGGGCTGGCGTGACAACTTGCTGAGTGTAGCCAGGAATTATTGTCAAATACGTAAATATTGTACATACAATATAAATCCGTTGATTATAATCTCGGGCACGCTATCTCGTTGTTTGACTGGTTCGGATGGTAATGGCTTCTTTGTTCAGCACAGCTAAGGCCGACATGCAATAGAAAGTGTAGGTTTATGCAATGAAAAAAGATATTTCATATTGATCCAGCATGTCGTTGAATTGCTTCAATTTCGTGGCCCTGATATTCAAATAAATTGAAAAGCAAAGCATGTGGAGAAAAATATCAATAATTCAGTGAATGTATTACGATTTCTATTAAGATGGTTGTTCCATGAAAAAGTTGTCTTACGTACGTGGAATCGATATATATGTAAATTAGGTTTGTTAAATATTTATTTTTGAGACCCGAATAGTAAAGAATTATTTGTAATTTACCCAATTGTCAATGAATATTTCTAAGGAAAACTTGAAACTCAAAAGATTTAGAATAACTTACTCGAAAGCGAAAATTTTAAACAGACCTTTTCAGAAAAAGAATAATTTACGGTGCAGTAGTTCCAATGTACCAGAAGTTCGTGTAATCAACATACACTGATAAATAGGAATGCTTTGTTTCAACTTCACGACAAGATTGAAAAATTGATCTTTGGCTATTTCATTTGAGGTGAATTTGTATTCTTTGTTACAACATCAACAACATAATGCGGCACTATGGTAATGTTACCTGTTTTTCTTTCAATATTAGATAATGAAGTGCTAATATAATGTCGATGACAAGTTTGTGGTTGCGTTACTAACATTAATTGTCATGTATAGACCAAAGGCTATTCGATAAATTTTCAAATAGTCTATTGAATATCATAAGTAGTTCGTTGAAGCAAATTGATGTTTTTCAATTGAACTTTCGCTATTAATAGCAAATCAGCTAGTTCATGATTCTATCTATCAAATATATTAAATCTAAATCGGCCTGAAAGCATGTAAGCCCGAATACTCAGATACTAGTAGTAGCAGTTGGGCCAACGAAAAATATAGTAGTGTCAATCGCATGAGTTACCAGAGCCAAGATACAATATTTTGGGCCAGTATGACCTAAACTCAATTTGTAATTCTAAGAATTTATAATAAATATTGTTACATGTACAAATAATTCTGCGAGCTACTGTCGCAATTGTTTTCACAACAATTAAGAACATCAACAATTTAGTCAACAACTTTGTTTATTTGATATCCGCAGGTCAATCCTCTTTTTTCTTTAAAAGCCGTCGGGCCTTGCTTAGTTGTGTGAGCAGACGCGTTTTGACTACTTTGAGTCATCTTCAGTGTCTAAAGGATGTGTTGAACGGAACGACTTTATATAGTCGTAGGATGGGTAATTAGCGAATAGGTAATTAGCGGATGGGTAATTAGCGGATGGGTAATTAGCGGATGGGTAATAAGTGGATGGGTAATGAGGTCAGGAAGTAAATTACTCAATTATACCAGGTAGGGGGATATAATGATTTTGTTTTTTTGCTTGTTGGCTGTCCGTTCGTTCTGTTTCATCTCGTTTCCGTTTTCGTCTAAGAGTGTGGTCTAGGACTGAGAAAATTGCGTCGGAATCGGTAACAAGTTGTTCGTTGATAATGTCACCGTCTGTCTTTCTATGTTTATAAATTTCAAGCCTTTCTAGGATGTCAAGTCTCGGTCCTTTGTTTTGTTTGTGTAGCAATTTCATAGAGTTTGTCATAGCATCAGGCTCATGTGCGTGGTTTTGTAGGTGCGTCGCATAATTGGAGTCTGCCTTGTTGTATAAGAAAGATCGTAGGTGCTCTTTGTATCTTGTCGTTAGTTTTCGTGTTGTCCTTCCTATATATACCATGTCGCAGTCCTTGCATGTCAGTTTGTATATGCCGCTGCCTTCGTATATCGATGTGTCATTCAGTTTTGGCTTCAGTTTGTTTCCAATGTTGTTGTTCGTTTTGAATGCAGTTTGCAATTTGTATTTCCTAAGGAAGTTTGATAGTTTGTATGTCTCTTTGCCTACTTATGTTAACGATACCCACTGTTGGTCGTTTTTATGAGTTTCAGTCGGTTGGCGTTCCTGTTTTTGTTTGTACTGTGTGACAAGTTTGTCAATGTCGCATTGTTTGTATCCGTTATTATTAGCTATTCTGTAAATGTTGTTTAGTTCGTTGGAGTAGTTAGTAGGAGTCATGGGGATGGAGTGAAGCCTCTGCACCATTGATCTATACGCTGCTAGCTTATGTTGTGCGGGGTGGTTAGATGTTTCATGTATGGTATGATCAGTTGTGGTTGGTTTTCTGTATATTTTGTAGTCCAATCGTGTTTGTTCACGTGTCACAGTTAGGTCCATATAGTTGAGTTGTCCGTTTGTTTCTTTTTCCATAGTGAACTTTATATTCGGGTGAATTTCATTCATATAGGTAAGTAGTTCGTCTTGTTTATTTTCTTGTGAGTCGATAACAATGAAACAGTCATCCACATATCGTCTTTAAAATATTACATTGATACGCCTTTTACGACACAAGAAATGGAGCTGTTAAATAAGAGACTGAAACACAACTTACATAATACAAACCGCAACAAAGACCTAGAACAACTAGTAATCGACACTGAACTAGGCATTAACAAACTGCCGCAGGAACAACAGACACATGCAAGACATACTGCAGTAGACATACTACAAAACATACGAACTAGCATAAACAAAACGGATTTCCACGAAGACCATAAAATATTAAGACACATTCAGACAAAGCTTACGGATAACCTACTAACAGTGACGAAGGCTGACAAAGGACATACAACGGTTATCCTAAAAACAACAGACTATGTACAAAAAACAATAGACTTCATTAACGCCAACGGCTACAAACTGGTAAACAAAGACCCCACCAATAGGTTCCAAGCGGACTTACGTACTGCCATTATACAATCCCCACTAATTATTCCTCCTAATACTAAGCAACGCTACATAAACCCAAATCCATGCACACCACCCTTTAAAGCACAACCTAAGCTCCACAAACCCAATATTCCTATCCGTCCTGTCGTCAACTACCGCCCAGCTCCTGCATACCAATTAGTACGGTACTTGGCAACGATAATGGCTGATGTCGTGTACCTTGACGACAAATACGCATTAAAGAACAGCCGCGAGCTAGCAAATTCTACCACTTCTTTAAAATTGACTGAAAATTGTCGACTTTTATCATTAGACATCACCAACCTCTATACGTCTATCCCTGTCGATGAAACACTGGCCATACTAAAAGAAAAACTTTCATTCAACAACAGCCGACGATTCACAGATCAAATACTCAATCTCATAAAGACCACAATCAAACAGAACTATTTTAAGTTCGATAGCAACACATACATTGCCAAAGACGGTCTGGGTGTGAGACATCCAATGTCCTCAATAATGTCAGAAATATTCTTACAATCTTTGGAAGAAGTCTTTATACCCAAAGTTGTCAAAAGATTCAATGTAATATTTTACAGACGATATGTGGATGACTGTTTCATTGTTATTGACTCACAAGAAAATAAACAAGACGAACTACTTACCTATATGAATGAAATTCACCCGAATATAAAGTTCACTATGGAAAAAGAAACAAACGGACAACTCAACTATATGGACCTAACTGTGACACGTGAACAAACACGATTGGACTACAAAATATACAGAAAACCAACCACAACTGATCATACCATACATGAAACATCTAACCACCCCGCACAACATAAGCTAGCAGCGTATAGATCAATGGTGCAGAGGCTTCACTCCATCCCCATGACTCCTACTAACTACTCCAACGAACTAAACAACATTTACAGAATAGCTAATAATAACGGGTACAAACAATGCGACATTGACAAACTTGTCACACAGTACAAACAAAAACAGGAACGCCAACCGACTGAAACTCATAAAAACGACCAACAGTGGGTATCGTTAACATAAGTAGGCAAAGAGACATACAAACTATCAAACTTCCTTAGGAAATACAAATTGCAAACTGCATTCAAAACGAACAACAACATTGGAAACAAACTGAAGCCAAAACTGAATGACACATCGATATACGAAGGCAGCGGCATATACAAACTGACATGCAAGGACTGCGACATGGTATATATAGGAAGGACAACACGAAAACTAACGACAAGATACAAAGAGCACCTACGATCTTTCTTATACAACAAGGCAGACTCCAATTATGCGACGCACCTACAAAACCACGCACATGAGCCTGATGCTATGACAAACTCTATGAAATTGCTACACAAACAAAACAAAGGACCGAGACTTGACATCCTAGAAAGGCTTGAAATTTATAAACATAGAAAGACAGACGGTGAGATTATCAACGAACAACTTGTTACCAATTCCGATGCAATTTTCTCAGTCCTAGACCACACTCTTAGACGAAAACGGAAACGAGATGAAACAGAACGAACGGACAGCCAACAAGCAAAAAACAAAATCATTATATCCCCCTACCTGGTATAATTGAGTAATTTACTTCCTGACCTCATTACCCATCCACTTATTACCCATCCGCTAATTACCCATCCGCTAATTACCCATCCGCTAATTACCTATTCGCTAATTACCCATCCTACGACTATATAAAGTCGCTCCCTTCAACACATCCTTTAGACACTGAAGATGACTCAAAGTAGTCGAAACGCGTCTGCTCACACAACTAAGCAAGGCCCGACGGCTTTTAAAGAAAAAAAAAAAATCAACAATTTACTCGAAATCACGAGAAGCCACCAAGCATCAACATCTGAAAGTGAGTCACTGCTCCATTCATTTGCAGTCGCTCGAATGTTCCCGCGAATTCGCCAATGTACGAGAACTGGGTTGAATGACTACAGACCCTATATAAAGGCGAGCTGAATGAATGGGGGGATCATCATTCATTACAACCGCGATAGAAAACTGCGATACGCGAAGTACAGGCGATATTGATTGTTTGAGTGTGAAATGATTTTAGTTGAAAATTGCGATCGAAATTTATGGACAAGTGGAAGGTAGAATTTTAATAGTGAAAATTAAAGTTGTAAAATTGTTAGTGAAGTGATTGTGCATTTTTGACGAATTAAATAAACTCTTTTAATTTAATTTAAAAAAACACATTGCGTTTTCACTTTCCCTGAACATTAACTTATTGGCCGCGAACCAAAAACACGTGACAATATTATGATTATCGGTGCAAACGTGTTGTAGTACATTTGTTTATTATGTAGCTCTACGAGTCTACTCGATCGAAAATTAAAATTTTTTCGAATATGCTTTGTAGTGTTTTTTTAAAGTTTTCCAAGTCCATTTAGCACATCAGTAGTGGGATGCTGCATCGGCAAGCTATAACAACCGAGCTCAGCTGGTATGATCAAGCCTAGGGACGCGTAAGAGTGCTAGCAGCTAGCTGACCCCGGTGAACAGGGGTAGGACCTTTTCAAAAGCGCAAGTTCCACTATGAGAGAATTTCTTCACACGTGCGATTTTACGATATTACAATGATCAAATTCCGGCACTAAAAATACGTCACACTGGGAGTCAACCCTATACACAACCATAACAAATATCTTATTGTACTCGTATATTAATTGAGCAGTCACACAAGCAAACTGCTCGAAAAACTTCCTATCCCCTATTCAAAGTTTTATTATTTTTTTATTTTTATTTTATTATTTTTATTCAAGTGATTCACCTTTCCAAATATGTGTTGGAAAGCTACTGTTATATAGTTTCATAATCAGTATGTGTCATTTAGCTGAAGCGTAAACAATAATGCTTTTTTTTACCCTGAAAATGTCGAATTTTGTGCCGAATAAAGTGTTTTTGCGGGGAGTACTTCGTCATTGCCATTCGCTGGCTCAAGGCGTGCGCCCGAGCTTACTCCATCCCAAGGCACTTAGCCCGGGATAAGCGAATTAAGAATACGTTCCACTGCATACTCAAGGCATCCGCCCGAGTATAAGCGCCCCAAGACAGTTATGCCCGGGCCTGCAGTTGAACTAATAATTGATTGATTTATTAATCTGACTGCATACTCAAGGCGTTAGCCCGAGTATTAGGGTCCCAATGCTTTGTGCCCAGGGCTTACAGTTGGATTATTAATCTATTGATTCGTTAATATAACTGCGTGCTCAAGGCGTCAGCCCGGGCAAAAATTAAAGCTTAAATAAATAGATTGATTTCTTCGAATTTCCTTTTCCCTCTGAATAACTAACAAGTAAAATTAAAGCAAACGTAAATCGAGTGAATTAACTGTTCCATTATTATTCTAAATATGTACTTATGTAGGCATAAGTCCGCCAATATCTTGTTCTATTATAAATTTACTAGATTGCAAGAATTCATTGTAATTGTATAACCAAAGAAAGAAGGAAATAAAAACTTAAATCATTAAACAAACAAACACCTTTTCACTGATCTAATTGGCAAATATAAAGTAGCAGGTAAGTGGTCATACAGGAATATCTCTCTCTCCCCGGGAGCCTTGATGTGTATATAGGATACACATCATATCAAGCTCCCAGCACATGTGCAGTGTAACACAAGGATGAAAACACTAGCACAGTGCTCTCCGTTTCACAGGGCATAACATTATTCTTCCCCGTTCATTCAGTTTGTACCAACACTAATCAACAGGCTTGGTGTCGGGGCCCTTTTTTCACGCAAATTACCTTCTAATCTCTACTTTTACTAGAGCCCATTTTGAGCAATCCGATTTTCCAATCGTACTGATGAAAATGTTTGCGACTGCGGAGTAGATTGGACGATATTGAACAGGTTCTTGTTCGAATTCTTGTTTAATTTTCATTTTGTACTAGTAACCATACATTGTCGCGCTGGGTCAAAAAACTATTCAACAATCCTATTCTTCTTGTATGCTTTCTGTTCGTCTTAATTTGAATTTGTGCAACAGTGGGCAAACTATTTCGTAAACGCGAAATAAATAAATTCAAATATGCTGCATTGAAATTTTATAAAAGCATAAAGCAAGCTTTAAAACATTAAAAAGCCAAAAATTTAAACAATATTCAATCAAAAAATTAGTCAAAAAACAAGTTATCAAATGAGGATTTCTAAATATTTGTATTAATTGAGCAGCCACACAAGCAAACTGCTCGAAAACCTTCCCATCCCTACTCAAAATTTTGTGGCAGATTTAAAAAAAAAGGAATTATTTCCATTCGTAATCGTAATTTGTAAAATAATTTGCCTACTTATTTTTATTAAATGTAATTTTATATCAATTTTCTCCCAAGGTAAGGACACCAATGGGGAGCTCCTCGGTTTTTTAGGTCTTTGTAAAAAAATTTTTTACAAAGACCTACTAGTTTCGCGACCTGTCTGTCCGTCCGTTTGTCCGTCCGTTTGTCCGTCCGTCCGTCTGTCCGTCTGTCCGTCTGTCCGTCTGTCCGTGCGGCACAGCTGATTTCCTCAGAAACTATAGAAGCTAGAGTGCTCAAACTTTGTGAAAAGGTCAGAAGTGATGATCTCTCAAAAGTTAAGGCCTTAACAAAAATTTATAAAATGTTTAAGGGGGGTCCCCCCTAATAACGAATTGGCCCTTAAACATTTTTTTTAATCAAAGGTAGTCGAGTGGGGTATCAAATGAAAGGTCTTAATTAGAACTTTTAGAATCTGAAATAAAAAAATCATTTGATGAATTAGGGGGTCCACGGGAAGGCAAAATGTACCCAAAATTTGTGTCCCCCCCTCGCGATTGGACACCTTTCAGCCGAAAAATCTGAAAATTATCACGAATGTGGACCTTTATGAGTAAAAGGGCAACAAATATCTTAGAAATCGAAATTCGCTCAACTTTGTTAATAATAGTATGATTTGTAGATTTTACATTTTTGCCCATAAAATCAAAACGGTGCCTTTAAACTTCTTGAAATTTTGCAATTATATAGACTGACATAAGATATATATGTTCACAAAATTTAATTGAGATCGAATCATAATCAAGTGAGTTATAGCCATTTCAATTATATGGAATTACAACAACGATAACACGTGTTTATGGTTCATATAGGGTTTTCCAATTAGAGGTGTTATTTTGATATCAAAAGAAAAATGCCATTTTTAAAATAAATGATCGGATGTTTAGTTCATTATAAAGAAGAAGGTATGCCGTTAATATTAATAATTAACATTGAGCAAATAACCACTACAACACGCTTACAGGACCATATACTCTTCATGAAATTTTCCATAACCAAATCGCAAAGTGGCTGCCCTATGTCCTCGATAGCCTCACGAATTTCATCTTTGAGATCTTGAATTGACGCTGGGCTATTGGCATAGGCCTTCTCTATCACGTGGCTCCAAAGGAAGAAGTCGCAAGGTGTTAAATCACAAGATCTATTCAAAATAACACCTCTTATTGGAAAGCCCTATATATATTTAAAATTGACTAAGGTTCTTTTATTTTCTTTCAATTTTCATGAAAATTTAAGGAATAGTGTTTAACTTGAACATGTTCAATCGGCCGAGCATTCAGAAAAATCATTTAAGCTAGATCAAAATGGCGGCTGTACTGTGCTTATGGAAGAAACTGTGCATCTTTTGCATAAATTTGAACGATTTCATATCCAAGTATTGGACGAATAATTCTAATTATCGATTCACGCAATTAGAAAACTTGTTTCTAACCCTAGGATGTTTACAAAGACCTTCTGGTAGGAGCACTCTCCTGCTTACTCAACTTGTTTGTTGTTAAACAGGGGCTCTTGCCCGGGTAGAGTGGCCTTCCGCTCGCGTGCCCTTTTATGGTATAGGGTTATGTGATTCGATCACATAATTCTATAACATAAATTGGTCACGTCTATATTTCTCATTTGATGGGAAAGTTCATGCAAATTATAATTGTATGAGTTTTCCACTCAAATCGGAAATATATGGCCACGTCTACATTTGGATCTTGATCCGGTTGGGAGGGTGCGATGGGGCACCATCTCCATCCGGAAGCCCTAGGCTTGTTTTTGGGCCATAAGAATCGTCGGCAGTGACGAAGTCCCCGCCAGTCCGTCCGTTTTTGCTCAGCCTGCAGTCTTTCAAGGACATTTTATATACCTAATTCACTACAAATGGTGCCCAACGTGGGGCCGGAAAAGCCCGGCTGTATCAACAGTCGTGAGCATGAGGCAGACCATTGTCTCTTGGTGACCCTAAAATGTGTCCAGATTTTTGGTGGGTAGGTAAATACTTAGGGATATTGCACAAATCGTTCCCCAGCAACTTAATAACTTCCGGACATGTGTTGTCCTCGGGCATCAATATCGTTTGGACCTGCTTTGACTTATACTTTGGTGGTTTCCACCATTGTATGACTAGTAAGGCCAAATGATATTAGAGTCCTTATGTGTATTCGGAAGTTGTTAGCTCAACATCATATGTACCGCGGATTCTGATCTGCACACCAAACCAAGCAGTGGCCAAGTGTCGTCCATCCCATGAATTTTGATTTCACGTGATTGGCTGCTTTGCTAGTCCATGACTATCTATTATAAGACACGTGCTGCTTGCGGGTAAAAATTCACCCTAAGCTGACAAGTTATACCTTGTGAAAACTTGCGAACGAAAGAGCACTTCCGAACCCTGATCCTTATGGTGCCGCATGAGGGTAGTCCCTTTGACTCAACAGAAGGAGCTCGCCATTGGTGTCCTTACCTTAGAAAGGGACTGATGGAATCAAAAGACCGAACCTTTCCACGATAACGTAATTAAAATTATCTTAGCACACATTTTTTTTGAAATATTATTCATTAGTTCGCCACTCACATAATTTGATTCTTATATACATTCATTTTAAATATTCGTAGCTCTAAGGCTTTTTCCATATATAATTTTTTTTGTCTGTCATTAGCTGTTTGAAATCCAGACCCACAAATCTTTTGCAGAAATGTCCACAGAGCGCATACCAGATAAGCGTCGGCTGCGTTCAGACGCAGGACCCACGGTGTTGTGCATTATTTGCCAGCAGGCAAGAAATGACGACACGCCTGTGCAAACGCTACCGTATAGCCACCAGTTTCATGAGGCCTGCGTGACCCAACACTTCATGGTCAACCGGACGTGTCCACTATGTCGTCAACCAGCAACGTCAGCGGGGCCACCGTCCAGCCACATTGAAACCCCAGCTGCACAAGGGGCGGTGCCCAAACATAATGACCACCAGGAACGAGGTTTGCCGATACCGGACGAGCTTGACACAATGGCAGGAGACGAAGCAGTGCTGCCTGCTGAAGGGCAGAGCTGAGCTGTGGCTATGGAGGTGACAGTCCTGCAGGACCTGATGGCCTTGATGCACCTGTGTAGCCGCTCTCGAGACCAAGCGGGAAAACCCAATCCCAGCACGTCCAAGAATGCCTCCGATGTGGGATTCGGATCTAAACCCTTGGGATTTCCCATTGAACCCGAGACGCGAGCTCCGGTGTACCGGCCCAGGCTGAGCCAAGTGCAACCACCGACCCTGGCTCCAGGAGCTCCTCCGGACCAACGCGGTCTTCCACTTACACCGTATCTGCTGAAGCCGATGCAGATTCCTTGCATCATTCAGGGCTGGAATCTGCATTTTAGCACGGAGCCAAACACTATCAATGTGGAAGTCTTCATTGGTCGGGTGGAGTCCCTGACCGAACAGATGTTAGCAGGAGACCACACGGCGCTGGCAGGCTACTTGCCGCTGCTGCTTAGGTGAGCAGCGCTGGAAACGTACTGGCCTATACATTCCACTTCACCATCTCAACGCTGGTCACGGCTGAAAGAGCTACTCCGTATGTAGTACCCCACAGTCAATATGGACGAGAGGGTTTTGGACAAGATTCAGGCCAGATGGCAACGTCCCGACAAACCCTTCCATCAATACTGAGCTGACATCCTACGGCGAAACGACCAGCTGTCCGAGCTGATAACACCAACACAATTGCTGCGTTTGCTGAAATGAAATTTGAGGCCGGAACTTCACGGCCACGTCGCGAAATCAGACCCGCAGGATATGGACTCGCAGCTGAGAGCCGTCAGTCGACAGGAGGGAGTAGAGGAAGACCTCCGCAAATGGCCATACCTGCTAGCGAGGATGGGTCTGCGGCATGGAATTGCGGAAGTGGCACTCGAACCCAACACTCCAGATCTGGAGGAAACCGACATGGAGTCAGATAAGCTTATTGTAGCTGCGGTGGGGAAACTCACAACTTGCTGGAACAGCAAGCAAACCGAATATCGGTTTATTGCATGTCGGGCAGAGCGTATGGTTTTCTGCTACGGATGCAGTAAGCCAGACACTTATTTCCTGGACTGCCTGGATTACCCGACGACCTTAGCGGTACTCCACAGCTCAACAGTAGGTTCCCAGCCTGCTGCAAGCCCCAATATTGACGATAATACACCAGCCTTCACAACTATGACTGCGGAGGTTCCCTCTCTTCCGGAAGCCTCTCCAACGACACTGTTGAAGCGACCACCGCAGTTACTGCCTGAAGAACCACGGCAGCCATGAACTCTCATACTAAAGCCATATCATGTTCGACTGCAGGAATATCGTGCAGCTCGAGAGCGAATCTTTGCTTCCGAAGAAGTCATCTCTCTCTCTCGCCCCAAGCAAAATGGTTAACTCATCGTTGGCGGGGTTTCCGCGAGAGATTGCGTACCTGCCGTCAAACAATAAGCTTATGTAACATTTCAGAGATTTCCGAAAACAACACCAGGCCTTGCGCCCCAATCAAAGTGTTGGGCGAAGTCGCGATTGCACTGATTGACATGGGTTCAAGTATCAACTGCCTTGCCTCGAGCCTTGGCTCAAACGTACTTCATCAACATCCTACCTTGATTAAGCCCTGGTGCTCTGAAATCAGCACCGCTGATGGCACCAAGCATTCTATCGAGAGTAGATTGACCTCATCCGTGACGTTCCGAGGTCAAACTAAGGATAATACCTTCTTTATTATCCCTTCTCTGACTCAGAACGTCGATTTCGTCCTCCAATTTGGTTTGGCCCCAGACTTATTCACCGACAAACCCTTAAATACTAGACATGTCAACGAACTGGCTTCTGTATCCGGCAGGCACGAATTAACGCCTAACCAACGACAATGTCTGGAAGCATCCATCACTGCTTTTCCATCTTACACTACGCAAGGCCTTGGCCGCACCACACTGGTCTCACATGTCATCGATGTTGGCGATAGTAAGCCAATAAAGCAGAGACACTATGCCATCTCACCAGCCATGGAAAAGCTAGAGTATGCAGAGTTGGACAGGATGCTCGAGTTGGCGGTTATAGAGGAGTCCCAAAGTGCCTGGTCGTCACCAATAACCTTGGTGGTGTAGCCAGGTAAAGTCCGTCTTTGTCTAGATGCTCGAAAAGTCAATGCATCAAAGACGCTTACCCTCTTCCGCTTATCGATGGAATATTGGGGAGACTACCGAAAGCAAACTTCATTACCAGTCTTGACCTAAAAGATGTATTCTGGCGAATTCCACTCGATGAAGGGTCGAGGGATAAGACCGCTTTCACAGTGCCCGGATGACCATTATACCCGTTCGTCACAATGCCTTTTGGCCTGTTTAACGCTCCGCGAACGATGACCCGGCTGATGGACAAAGTCATTCCTCCCCATCTGAAACATCTAGTGTTCGTGTACCTGGAGGATCTTTTTCTCATCACGGAAACGTTTGACCAACACCTCCTACTCCTGCAAGAAGAAGCCCTGTATATCAGTAAGGCGGTACTCACCATCCGGACAAAACTCGGGTGATTGATGAGTTCCCCTTACCGAAAACTGTTAAGCAGCTACGACGTTTCCTCGGTGTGTGTGGTTGGTACCGAATTATTTCAGCGCCTCTGTCGGACATGCTCCGGAAAGGGAAGTTCATTTGGACCGAGCTCATTCGAAAGGCATTTGAAAAGCTAAAACAAGCCTTAACATCAGCTCCGGTCTTGCACAGCCCTGACTTTCAGAAACCCTTCTGCATTCATTGTGAGGCAAGTCAACATGGAGTGGGAGCCGTGCTTGTGCAATTGACCGAAGAGGGAGAGGAAGTAATAAAAAAAAAATAAAGGAAATTTGATATAAAATTACATTTAATAAAAATAAGGAGGAAAATTGTTTTGCAAATTACAATTACGAATGGAAATAATTACATTTTTTTTAATCTGCCACAAAATTTTGAGGAGGGGATGGGAAGGTTTTCGGGCAGTTTGCTTTTGCGACTGCTTGATTATACATATTATCAATTTATTGGGAAATGAAAAAAAACCAACGAACTCTATTAAAAATTACATATAACTAAAGAACACAAAAAAAAGAGTGTACTTTGAGCTTACAGCTAATATGTATCAGCTTACTTCTTAGATGCAAAATAAATACGTACTGAGTTAAAATATATGGCAATGTTTTAATTATGACTGGTAAGCGAACTACCTATGTTGATGTTTTGAACCATTGTGGTATCAATTGTGTTTTTAAATGAATAATTTGAATTTTTGCACCATCTTACACTCTTCAATGGAACTGAAGGGCTATAAATTTAGGATTACCTTGCCTGGACTACATACATACAGTAACCGTCCACTCCTCAAAATACAAATCGAAAATGAATAATGATTGACCGGTTTGCATGCTGATTTCCGCTAGCTAGTTGTATAAATATATTTCCTATGCAAATCAAAACGGTTCAAGTCATTTCTCACCTCTATCGAACCAGGAAACCATTGGGAACGGTGCAAAAGACAGTGGATTAGATAAACATCTTTAGTTTCCTGCACTTCCTCATTTGCCTCGCTAATCTTCTCCTTGTTTCGCGTAGGTACGAGTACTGCGCAAATTTGAATGATCACATTTTGCGAACAAAGATACAACGTGCCTTTCCAGACAAAAAGTCGCATTTTTAATAGCACAGCACGAACCAGCTCATATTATTCATTCTTCTCCGGCTTAGCATCACTCGCTTAAGGTGAACTGTACTTTGAGCGAAACCAGCTTTTATTGTTCCTACAGATTGCCAATCTCCATTCAGATCCATTTTATTGGCTGCAGATGCCAAACAGTTTTTCTGCTCTAGCAGATTTGCAAATGTTCATATGAGGGTAAACTCAAATGTATGTACATATGAGGGTAAACATATCGCATACTATACTACAAGTATATAGGCTCTATAGGATAAAAGATTTGCCACAATAAACGAAATCACTTCGCGTTTAAGGCGTAATTTGAAACTCTAATGTTATCTTGTTACTAAGCTGGGGCGAGTTGTTTCTGGCTGAGCTATTTGTTACGAAACGGGCTTGTAACTAAGGTGGAACTTCAAAATCAGGGACTTATGGACGAAACATGAAAGCACAATTGATAAAAAGCATTTAAATTCAATGATATGCACATCCATATGTATGTGCAATACATTCATCGAAAGATACTAAATGTGCATTGTGAAGAATACTTAGACGAGGTATTTTGATTTGAGATGTCAGGACTGCAGCTGAATGTAATTAAAACCGTCTGACCAGATCAATGTTAAAAAAGTAGACTTAAGGCGCAGCCCCCAGTAAAACTGCCAATTTGGGTAAACTTTAAAGCCGTCCATCTCAGAAACGTTACGAATAATTGCAAAAATTTGTTAACTATAAGTTAGAATGAACCTTGCGCTATTGAAAAAACTCACTATATTTTGCAAAAAGTTATCAAATTCAAACAAAAATAGCATGTTTTCATTAAAAAATGCAGTAAATCTCGGAAACTACTTAACGTACCGAGTTGATTTAAGCCATGTTTTTTAAATCTAAATTATGTACAAAAATTTTAAAAAGATTTTTGCGAAAAATTTCCTAGAACAAAATGTGTAATTTGCACACATGGAACAAATATCATGCATGCACATTGATTTGTATCAAATTTCCACATTTTGTTCTAGAAAATTTTTTGCAAAAAAATTTTTTAAAGTTTTGATGAGTTAATTCAATGTAAATAATTTAGATCTAAAAAACGTAGTTTAAATCAACTCGGTACATAGTTTCCGAGATTTACAACATTGTTTAACGAAAACATGCTATTTTGTTTAAATTTAATAACTTTTGCAACAAACTTTTTGCAAAACGCAATGAGTTGGTTCAATAGCCAAATGCTCATTCTAACTTCTAGTTAAAAAATTTTTGCAATTATTTGTAGCGTTTCTGAAGTGAACGGCTTTAAAGTTTACCTAAATTTGCAGTTTTACTGAGGGCTGCGCCTTAATTAGATTTTTAATCTGGTAGTATATCCACAATCCCACGTATTAGACATACGTGGATGGATCTTAACACGTTTGAAGGATAAGACAACTTTCATTCAAGTAAGGAATTTCTGCCTCACGTAAGCCTGACCGCAAAGATTTGTAGGGAATAGGTAATATCAAAGGTCCGTAAAGGACTGCAGCGATGGTCTGCTGCCTCGGCGGAGGAAGATGTTGATATCCGCCGAGAATGCCCTTGTCTGGGGACGCGTGAATGCGCTGGCAGGCTAGCATTGCAGTGTCGTGGGGCGGGTTCATTCCCCCCAGCACAATGACCCACTACAAAAGAATTTCGCATTCACGAATTCTTGGGTCTCAAAAGAATGGCGACCGAAGTCGAAAAATTGTAGGTAACTACAAAGAGGGGAAATGACTTGTTCAGAGAACAAGTTGAACAAGTAAAAACGGACGGACTTAGGTTAATCTCGTCGTTACCCGACGATGCTCATGGCCCACAAATAAGAGTGGGACAACCAGGTGGTGATGTTGCAGTGGCCAAGTATTTCCCTTCTGAGTGGAAAACTCATACATCATAACTTGTATGAGACTTCCCCTCAGAGGAGAAACACCACGGTGACCAATTTATGTCATAGAGTTATGCAATCGGAGCACATAACCCTATGCCATAAAAAGGCACCTTGCTCGGGGCCACTCAATCCGCGAGAGTTCCTGTAACAAAAAGGTTATTATGTGCCCGATGGCTGCCTCATGTCTGGTGGTGAGAGCCCTCCACCGTCCCGGATCCTATACATGGTCGGACAAAACAAAATGGAAAGACCGAAGGGTTAGTTTAGCAATTCATTGTAATTCCGACAATCATTTTAACACGCGTAAATATTTTAGAAGTTTCATAGAAGCATAAGAAATCGTTTACTTAAGTATGTCTCCAAAACATTTGTCAAATTTTTTAAAATTTATCAGCACGCCAATTGCAAATTATTCTTCTATTCTTTCCTTATTAAGATCAATGCCATTAATATAAATCAAAGAGGAGTTTTTGGGTTTTCGACATGTGATCTAACCGGACATTAAATTATGTTATAGTGAAAGTATTATGTACGATATTGACATTATTTTTCCTTGTTTCAAAAGATTGAATTGAGGTTGTTATTAAGTTCGCGGCAGGGTTGAAAAAAAATGTAAATTTGTGAATTCGAAAGTGCTACGTATACTTTTTGGCCAAAAAGAAAAACGTATGATTATTTGTTCGTCAGAAGTATTCAGTATATGAATTATCCCGGTGAGAACAACTGACAATTTTACAGAGGGTGGCACCTACATGCAATGCAAATTTAAAAGGTCAATCAAAGGAATCAGTTCTTCTACAAATACGCTATAAGACATTAAGACCATTTAATTTATTAAACGAAAATTTATCCAACATTCGCGGTTTTTAGCTTAGAGCTCGTCTTTCGAGTCTTGATTCACAAAGGATGAGTAGGAACTTAAGTCCCTACGGAAGCTTGAGCAAGAAGTTTCACACGGCTAATAAAATTCAAGCGTATAATTGCGATTCGCTGCCCGAGAGTTAACCTTTGCCAATAGCCAAGGTGTACTCTTAACGCCCGAAGTTTCATAAAAAAAAAAATAAATCTATTCGGGCAACGTCACCTAGCGCCGATACCCAATCGTCATGAAGCAAACAATCAAAAACCTTGCGAGACCTCAATGCGATATGAGCCTTTGACCTGGCCCGCGCAAACAATTTGCCACACGCGCTATCAAAAACACTAATGCCACAGGCGGCTGTTGTTCAGCCTCAACTGAATTCCGAAAGCAACGGGACTTGCTTGCAAATGTCACTGGCCTCCAAGCACAGCGCGGAGTATTCCACAAATTAGTTCAAGCTCAGGAAGGAAGCACTTGCAAATAATCTTTTCTGGAAATTTTAACTTTTAATGTCACTGGGTGTTTTGGGCGCGATACACATTTCAAGACGCGACGGGACACCGTTTTCCTGTGGATGCGTGGGAAAATATTTTTCACCATTAAATTCACAAAACTTCGATTCGGAGTCGAGCACTAACCAGGAGGTCCGACACTTGTGAAATATGAATTGGAAATAATTGCTGGCGAAAAACTTCCGCGGAACTAAACTCTGAACACGTTTTCTTGTAGTGGAAATTCTCTGACTTGTAATTTGTGTGAAGCAAAAGCAAAACCACTCGCGCGACTTCGTCAGAGATCCTCGATTCACTTCAAATTGCTACGGAAAATCGAAATCGACTGACTTCTACAAGACGCAAAAAAAATGAAAATTTGTTTGACTCTTCAAATAGATTCGCAAAGGTATCAACTGTACTCAGTAGGCGGAAGGTAATCCAACCACGAATACAAAATGAAGTCTTAGGAGCACTGATAGAGACATGCAATTAAGATTCTACAAGTAATAGTAACTTAATCACTTTCCAAGGATATCCTACAGCACAGCAAAATCGAATTAAAAGCGATCACACACCACTCATCGTTGAAAGCGCGACTGTGACTACGATGCATTCCTTCGTGTCTCCATTTACGTCAAGGTACCCCAAATTTGAAGAGCTTGGAGTGTTGCCTACTCGATCGCTTCAACTTCGATATTCCTGTCTTAATCGCAGCAACCACAGTACAGCCCTCCTAATGAGCAGAGTCCATCATCACCTGAACAATTATTGTATCACCCTTATGTCCAGAGAACTCCACGACCAATTGTCCTCTCGCGATGGCGCTGCTAATAGCGAACCTTGAAAAAATAATCGGTTACGATTTAAACTAAAAACAGTACTCAACCTCACAAGCGCTCGGCACTGAATCTTGGCTGCTTTTTGGGTGGTTTTCGTTCTCTTCTCGAGACGTCTGAAGACATAAGTTCTTCGTTGTCAATTTACACTGACTTTTGGGTGCTCCCGTTCCCCCCTAGATTGACTACGAACTAGATGGAAATAAGAAGTAATCACATTATGCTCATCAGCCTTGCACTTATTGGTTTTCTAAATACTTGCCTGACCAATGTACTATAAATAGAATGGCACAAACGATGCTTTGTATGTGATATGATGATAATCCAGTCAAGACGAAGTGCAGTTACTAACGAATAGAGTACACACTTTATGATCGTTATCAAATTCCCCCAAACTGTCTTCCTGTTCGATTTTGGCTGGTGAGTATGCAATTCTGCATTCACCAATGAGCCAGATCGGCCTCAGTTGCTTTGTATTCCCGCCATCGCTAATTGACGTCGCGAACTTGCGTACAAGACGATCAACAAAGTGCATGATAGACGATCAGACCTAATGGAGTGCATACGAGCCAAATAATTTGCAATGGAGGGCGTTGAATGAATGTAAATAGTGACACACATTTGCAACGACATGAGACAATTGGAGCAGTTTAAATTGGGGTTTCAGTTTTGCGGTTGAGCTATGATTATTATCAGGATTGTTGATTAGATCACTTTCTTTTCTACTTTATGGAACGTATAATTACTTGTAGGTAGAAAGAGCAGAAATTTGAGTAGCGGGAAATCAAAATTATTTCTCAAGAAGTTTTTTACTGCAACCACCTCGTTCTACCAAACTCTTTGCCCGTTACTTGCACAATTTACATTGATCACTTTTATCACTGCGGTCCACGATTGTTCACTTCCCGACTGACCAACTGAGACCACCTCCGAGGTGATCTTAATGAGCGCAACTAAGTCTTGGCGCTATATTTAATGTCTTCAACATTTTAACCCATCACTCAACCGATGATCGATTACCCGTCCCAGCAAACGCTCCAGATACTCCACTAAATCCAACCTGCTAACAGATACAAAACCAACTGATTATGCCGAAGTGATCAAGCCGAGCAAAGAGAGGGAAGCAACCAACAACACTCTCGTCTTTCCACTTTCGCCAACCTCGTAAATTCGTCGAGGAACATAGAAACGCGTCAGCCTTTGCGTCGCCGTAAGCGGGCACCACTCCACTCCCATCTTTTCGATGCAAGCCTCGAATTAGTTTGCATATGATATTTTTTATATGTGTGGGTGCGTATAATTAATGCGTATAAATGAAAATTATGGACGAATGAACAAAATTGGTATGCAAGGTGTTTGTTAGTTCTTGATCATTTTAACGAAGACATTACATATTAAAAAAAAGATTCTAAACTGAAGAATCATTAATGTCTACTTGTCGCCGCCTATAGCAATATGCGTTTCATCGACCTGTCTTCACTTTTTCTAGTAGGAATTTCAATTCTCTTGATCACCATGCTGTAAGGGTGAAGGAGATGGGAAGGTTTTAGAGCAGTTTAATAGGGTAACTACTCGATTACTACAGATTCTCACCTTAAGGGCACTTGTCCATGACAAGGTCACATTTTGGATATTTGGTGTTAAATTCAACTGTGTGTAGCGATGTATGGTCCGAAAGTTGGTCCACGAGTAGGTCCTTCCGCTGATCGCAAACATGATGTTTTGATCATGGATTTTCACTGTCTGTAGCGATATTTAGTCCGTGAATTGTTCTGCAAATACGAGGTGTGACAATTAAGTAATGAGACTGCGCTTATGGTAAACCTGCGACCTTGAAATTCCCTTCCCCTTCTCCGGCATCCTTCGCCTCTCCATTGATATATTTACCATCGCTCTAGCTTGTTTAGTTCACCCTCTGTGTCGTGTTGAGTAGACTTGTGTTGGTGGTGCTCGTCACGAAAATGGAGAAACAAAATAAAGAGCAACGCGTCGGATAAAATTTAGCGCCAGATTGGGCGAAACAGCTTCGGTTACGAACGCTAAAATTGTAAAAGTGCATGGTGATAGTGCTCTGAGTCGTACCCAAGGAAAGGAACCGATTTTGAGTCGATTACGGATATCCAGGCGGCCGTGACGAGGGTACTAGCGGATATCCCAGTCGAAGCAATCCAGAAACTTTACGAAACATGGAAAACGCGCTGGAATCGTTGTATAGCTGGAACTATTTTGAAGGGGATGGCAGAGTTGTAGAATAATTCTTAAATATACGGTTTTCATGGGATCAGTCTCGTTACTTGTCATACCTTGTACGTTCGTCAGTCGGTCGCAGTGAAATCAAAATCTTTTGATTTTTGTGCGTGGCGCTTCAATATATGAATGCTAGTTGTCAATGTATCCTAGGTGGGGTGTGTGTAGGCTAGATGTTTGGCAAATCGGTAAACACTGCCACTGGCAGTATTTGATTATGTTTTGGAAATAATACTTTGCAAATAAGAAGCAGAAGATTATTCCTGCGAGGTGGAGTTTTCAAACCCATTTGAAAACTTTTATTGTTTGCTTTCAAGATATTTTGCGGTCGGTTTTTTAGTTTTCTAGGGTTTTTAAATTAATTTTCTAAAATTGCTTTGTATTTAATTTTACAAACACTATTAAAATCGGTACCATCTGTCCATTCGTCCATCACAGCAAGCTTTCTCGTCAAATTTAAAAGGTAGAGATATGCAATTTTGTACGCCTCAGGTCTTTAAAAATTGCTACATGGTAGAAAGATATTGATGAGGACTTTCCAAATCCCATAGAGAAGTACAGGGGCGGTCAAAATAGGGGGTAAATGTGTCCTCGTAGCGATTGGACATCTTTGAGCTGAAGAAAAAAATCATGAAAGTAGAACTTAATTTGAACATGGGCAAAAAATACCACAGAAATCAAAGTTCGGTCAATTTTGATAGAACTATCATGATTTATAAGTTTTATAATTTCGCCAATAAAATCAAAACGGGGCCTTTTAATTATATTTAGATGGCTTATAATTATACATATGTACTCGGCAATTTTCATAGCAAGCGTGCAATAAAAGCAAAATGATTGCCAGTTGGAAACTTTACAATTAAAACAACAAAAACCACGAATGAGGCGAAAAAACCACGAGTGGGAAGAAAAGATTTGCTCTATTTCGAAAAAAATGTAGCAACCGAATTTAACGATGATATGCTACCGTACGTATTAAAATAAAACAGCGAGGTCAGTTGGGCTTAAACAAATTGGCAAAATATCTCTCGTTTTAAATCTACTGAAAGATGCTTTGTTTGCACCAGGTCGATTAAAATTGTTTGGTTTGCTAAATTGTTTGCAAAACCCTTTAAACAAAACCATCTCCTGTTACTTCCTATAGTTGAATATATGCTCTTCCTTTCCAATGTCGTCGCCTGCATATGGTTTCATTATATTAGTCTGGAGAGAAAATGCATCACCAACAAACACAAAAGCAACTTTCGTAAGAGTATTCGGAAGTGCACACATATCTGGAAATGCCAGTGTATTCTCTGATAATTTTTCATTAAATTTGCTGTTCGAGAATGCTCCTCCATCAGACACCCGTCTATTTGTACCAACTTCCAGCATAATAAACTCGTACTCTGCATTGACCACCGCAATCAAAACAATGCTGAATGTCTTCTTGTAGTTGAAGTAATAAGAAGCTTTGTTATAGGGCTTCCGAATTCCCACATGCTTTCCGTCCATCGCACCGATACAGTTCGAGAAATTCCACGTTTTTGAAAAATGATCGGCTATATTCATCCACTTTTCTTCAGTTTTCGGAATCTGGAAAAATAAAATTACGATTACCCAACAACTAAAAATTGTTGAATTTTTAAATTACCTCTGTACATCCTTTCAAGGCCTTAGTGAGAGCAGAGCATGTTTCCATGATAATAACCCTAAGGTTTTGAGGAGAAATCGCTAGGAGGAATTTCAAATCCTTAAAATGTTGTCCACAAGCAAGGAAACGTAGGGTCGCTGATAATCTTTCATTCGCAGAAATCGTGTCTCGCATAAAAGTACCCTTTTTCTCTATCAGGGATCTCACTGCACTTAATAAACTTTCGTACGTATTTTGGTCCATTCGCAAAAAGTTTTTTAAATCCGCGGGCGCAATTACGATTACTTCGTTCATTAAATTTACTCCCAACAAACTGCTATCCTTTATATATGTTAGATTAGTCATTGTTTTCACGTGGGACACTGCACAAAAGGATCACACACGCAATGGTCACTTACGATATAAGAGCACAAGGCTTTGCTGACTGTGCTGTCATGGACAAATTCCTATCAAACCTCAGCACTTGCCTCTGCAATAAGTTTTCAAGTTGCACGGAAAAAAATGATAGAATCACCCGAGCCAAGTTACTACTGGAAACCTTGTAAATAGAAATATGTTGTAATCATTATTAAAACTAAGAGTAAACAAAGTATGTAAGTTAGGACGATAGTTGAACAAGAAAAGCCCAGAATAATGGCTCTGCGAAAGCGCGCCTCCAAAGACAAACCATTGGAAAATGCACGAATCGTTGGCGGTACACATATCGATGCACATACGGCAGTTTTTATCGAGATTTTGGTTGAATGAGGTGCAACGATTCAATGGGTGGCTTGTAATATATAGTCGACACAGAATGAAGTTGCTGCATTATTGGCTGAAGCAGATTATCCGATATTCACATGGCGTGTTGAGACCGAAGGAGAGTTTTTTGGTGGTGCAACGATAAATGTGTAAATGCTGAAAATTGGCAACCAAATATGATTTTGGGATGATGGAGGTGATGCAACACAGTTAATGTTGAAGAAATATCCAGCCATGTTTAAAATGGTTAAGGGCATGGTAGAGGAAAGTGTCACTGGGGTACATAGACTGTACCAGATATCAGAATCTGCGAAGTTAACAGTCCCAGTAATGAATGTATTGGATTCCGTCACTTTAAACAAAATTTGATAAGTTGCAAAGAGTCTATTATTGATAGGTGAAAGCGTTCAACAGACGTTATGTTTGGCGGGAAGCAAGTCGTCATTTGCGGATATGGTGAAGTTGGAAAAGGATGCTTAATGAAGTTATTAGAAATGTAGACATTGTTGTGACCGCCACCAGTAATAAAAATGTTGTAATTCGTGATCGTATGGAGAAATTAAGAATGGGTGTATAGTCAGCTACATGGGGCACTCAAATACCGAAATCGATGTGAATTGTTTACGGACTCCAGTTCGATCGCAAGCAAACGAAATTGGTTGGCCGGATGTTAAACGAATCATCTTGTTGGCTAAAGGATGATTGGTGAATTTATCGTGCTCAAGTATCCCATCGTTTGTTGTTTCGGGAACATCTACTCCACAGGCTCTGGCATTGATAGAATCATTCAATGCATAGAATTATTCAATGAATGGGCGCTTACGTAGCAAGCTTACATCTTCCCACATTCGATATCATCAACTGCTGGAGAAAATAAACATAAACAAACGGAAGCCACTTGACGTATCAATCAGGCACGGCCACCAACATCAAACACAAGAATAACTAAATAAAAAAAACACAGGGAAAAAAGCTTGCAACAAAGAAGGTTGGAGCCACGGATATCTGGAGTTCCGAAGGGTCAATGGTGGTACTAGGATCCACGAGTCCAAGAAGTCGCGGCCAACTTCTCCGAAGGGTTTTTTCAACGGGGCAAAAATCCCATCCAAGGCGAGGAGGGATCGAATACTGAGCGAGGAGCCCTTTCTTGTTTTGGAACCCGTGTGTGAAGGCCGCACCATCGAACGAGCGAAGTAATCACCGATAGCAATTCTCGAGTTGGTTGCTGTATTTTTGTTGAAACCCGAGTGCAAGGGAAGAACGTGGCTCACCCCGAAACGATTACTTCAGGAATTCTTCCGGGAAGGAAAAGAAAAAACATCGGGCCGAGAAGGACACGCCTCGAGGAATCGGTGGCGAATTTCATCGAAATACACGCGGTTAGCGGGAGTCATGCAATGGGACATGATCGAAGCGGAAAATTTACCGGGGCCCCCGTCGTCGTCGAGTTAATTGAGTTAAGGTAAATATAGTGTTAGAGTTAAAGAAAAAATAGAGTGAGATTGGTTGAAATGAGTATCGTAACTTACAATGATAGGGTTAAAGAAAAATCTCTTTGAGATTGTTTGAAATGAGTATCATAACCAGTGAATAATAATTATTATTGAACTTTCAGTGAATCGGATATACTTTTCTTTTCTTCCAATCAAAAAAAAAGGAAAAAGCCGCTAGAAGTGAAGTGTGAGATTTGGTTCTTGAGTGAATACGAAAATTTCAAGGCACCTACTTCTGCGCCAATATCCCACAAGTGCTGGGGTATATTTGGTCTTTGTTTGGTTTCGAATCGCAGCTCCCAGTGAAAGTAATTTCTCGTAAACTAGGATTTAGAGTAGTCAGATTGCGGGATTGTCGCGGGAGTTAGTTAGGTGGGTGGTCCTCCTCTTCTAGGTTAGTGCGCAGATAAAGGCAGTGATCATTTTCCCTAAAAGTGAACACTCCGGCGCGAGCTAAGCTCATCTCGAGGCTTGGGGGGCAAAATTTATAGGTAGACGAGGCGCCCTCCCGCCCGTCTCCGACGGAGCGACCCGAGACCCAAAACACCCCCCGGCCGGAGTCAGCAGGTATACTTGGATCAGTTTCAATCCACAGATCTTGTTCTTTGTCTTTACGCCTTCCTTTCACTTTACTTATCAATGACCCACTCACACGGGTCTCCAAATTCACGTACCAGAGCCTCAATCGAATATCCAAAGCGACGCATTGCCGTCTCTAACTCGACTCTCCGTGATCGCTGTGGCGATTCATAACAGACTCCCCTGGTCCGTTCAAATCTCGACATAATTTCTATGGCGCACCGCTAAATTGAAATGAGCTGCTAGCTCAACCGCGTTAGATTGCATTCGGCAATACAATACATGGATGGGATGCATTAAATCAGAGTTCTCATGTCAGAAATTTGAAGTTGCAGATTCGCGTAATAAAGTTAACAAAAAATAAAAAATAAAAGATTGAAAAGCTTAAACCATAATAAAAAGATAAATATTATAAAGAATATCAATTTAAAAAAAAATTAACGCTATATATATTAAAAAAAAAAAACAATATAAATTTATATTTATAATAAAAAATTTAAACTTTTTTTTCTAAATTTTATAATTTATCATAATTATAATTTGAGTAACTAAATTTTTCAAATCTGCAATTGAAATTTTGGAACAGTGTTATGCGGTTTTCGGACAGTTCGGTTAGGTGACTGCTCGATTACTACATATCTGACAAAAATATTATACCGGAAGAACAATATGGCTTCAAAGGTAAGCACTTTACTGAACTCCAGTGAGAGTGATCCAGCTCATCAGAACAGGCTCAAATCGCAGGAATTCAACAAGCCTAGTTACATTTGATATAGCTAAGGCCTTTGATAAAGCCCGGTATGCAGGGCTGATCTTCAAAATGCATAAATTATACTAATGCAGCTCACTCATATATTGGCTCCTTCTTGGAGAGTAAACATTCCGTATCAGAATTGACAAGCAATTCTCAAGCCTGAGCCCAGTTAGTGCTGGAGTTCTTCCGGACTGATCCATCTCGCCGGCCCTACACAGTATATTTACTGCAGACATTCCCACTCAGCCTTCAGGTCAAAAACTATCACTATACGCTGATACCTATAAATTTAATACAGCACAAAAAGCAAGAGTCATTACTTCAAAGTTGCAACGATCATTCAATATTTTATTTCAACACTTTCGTAGTTGGAAAATTTAGATCAATCCTGACAAAACACAGATGCTGTTTGTTGTGAATGGATGATAATTTCAAAGTCCGTAAAGGACTGCAGCGATGGTCTACTGACCCGGCAGAGGCAGATGTAGATATCCGCCGAGAATGCCCTTGTCTGGGGACAAGTGGTGGTGAGAGCCTGCCACTGTACCGGGTCCTATACCTGGTCAGATCCAACCGAGATGTAAATTTAATTCAACCTTTCTTTATTCTTTCAATATTTTTTTATCTCTCACAGAACAAAATTACCGATGAGATTATATCTCGGGAGCTCGATAAAATTGACAAAACATTAAATGATTAACAAGAATATAAAATTATTCGTGTTTTTTTATACAATACTTTTTTTTCAATTATACTTGCTTGGTTTGTAAAATAATATGTTTTTTTTTATCGTAAATTTTTACGTATTTTGCTTGTTTTAAATAAATAAATTAATAAAGATAGGAAGAAGAAAATAATAAGTTAATTCGATTAATAATTTAAATACACAATATAATATGTAGTACAAAATGGGAGTTTGTTTTTCTCACTTGAAATATAAAAATGTTTTCTTTGACAAAAAAGAATTTCCCCTAACAGAAAAATTGGAATTTTCAATATCATGAATTACACTACATTCAAATAGTTACTAAATACCATTCCAGTATAAAAGTTTTCCTATCATATTTCTAATTTTGTTTCATTTCATTAATATTCAAAGTGAACAGAACACAAAACTTGAAATGTTAGCAATCGGACATATAATATCAAGGCTCAAGACATGTTTTTTATCATTCTTATCAAAATGGAATCATTTTTAAGAATGCAGAGCTAATACGAATGTTTTTAGAAGAACTTCATGTCTTCAGCCTTAACTCATTATGGGATTATTAACTGAAAAACTGTATTTAGTATACCTTGTCTCAACAAGTAAGATATAAAATGCATAGGGTAACAATATTGTTTTTGCGTTTCTACGCTGACACTTTAACAATGTCTCGATCAAGTGATTGAAAAAGCTCAACTCTTAAACAAAACAAAATGTTGTAGGATGCTCTTACTCAAAGAGCAATTACTTTTACCTGACACGTGTCCCAGTATTCATTTTGAGAAAAAGATAAATCAATCTGTTTGCATACTAGGAAAAATAGGAAAATTTTCACCATGTGTACAAAAAGAATTTATTGTGAGAACAGAAAGGATACTAATTGAATTTTGGAGCTCATTTCAAAGACGTGCTACCGCATTTGGTGTATGTCGGAAACAATTTCAGTTACTATTGAACAAATAATTTCAATTTACAATGCTACGGTCTTTCTACGGGTTTGTACTTCTTAAGATTGCTAACAAGTTCTCATGTCCAATGCACTCAGTTCACTTTTAATTCATTTAATCCTATTCTTCACGATTTTTCAGGTATTGGCAATAACAAGGTCTTAAATTTATATAGTACAGTTAGTAGGGCTTTAGGATTCGGAATAGTTCCTTTTATTGCTTTTACATATGCGGGAATGAGGGAGTTTTTTGGGGTATATGATTTTCCATATTTCAATGCAGACTAAATGCAACGCAGATTGATTAACTAGCTAAGGAGAAAATATTAGATCATAAATTGATATTAAATTCAAATACGCACTACTGACAAAAGTGAATACAATTGATTGATTTTACAAACACTGAAAGTTTGTCGCAACGACTTAACTAACATCTTTAAAAGGCTCATACAAGCACATACTATCTACATGTGTCTTAACAATTAACGCAGCCTGAAAGAATTGAATTGATTCGAACTGCAGGCTTGCTTCGTAGCCTTCGCATCAGGGTCCGTGGTAGTATACAAATTCGATTTTATATGCTAATTGATTACTGCCCAACAGTAACCTGACAACTATGATCGGAGTGTTGCAATTTAAATACTGCTGGGTTCATAAAATGATCAACCCGGGAATGTACTCAGTAAGCAGAAGGTAATCCAATCACGAATACGAAATAAAGTCTTAGGAGCACTAATAGAGACATGCATGCAAAAGCTAATATAACTTTCCTGTTATTTAAGATAATGCCCTGATTACTGTTGTACATTGCCGGTGGAGCGTTCGCACGGCAACGGGGTGAAAATAGCCGCTGCGACTCCAACATTCCGTATGGACGATGATTTTCCGGTTGTTAGTGCCGAACGATTTAACAAACAGCGCACACCTTCACAGTGGACAATGGAATCAGATTGGATACTGAGCTTTATCAGAAAGAACCAGTGATACACTTATTCATTTCATCTTTTTCATATCCTCTTTCATCATATTCCGAAAGGAGAAAGGATATGGATTGGTACCATAACCACACTCACAACACAAATATTCAAATTAATTATTAATTTTTTTTCATTTTTATATATTTTTTAATTTTGTTAGTAATATTATTATTAACAATGATCAAGACACATAATCCAACTATTGGATTGTAGGATAGCACACACATATAACCAATTAGAGGATATGTGACGTTAGTAACTAAAAACAAGAACAAAACAAGTTGGGTAGACAGACCTATGCTCATGTCAGAAGGGTTTTGTACTCAACTTACAAAATGCAGTAACCAGCAACAAATAAAATCAAGAGACATGTCAAAGACGATTTTATTGGAGAACATGTGAAATTCGAGGATCATACTATTATTAACAAAGTTGAAAGCATCTGGACTTCTGAGGTATTTGTTATAGTTATACCCATAAATATCTCCCTTGATAATTTTTTCAGATATTTTAGATCACAGGTGTCCATTCGCGAGGTAGGAAACACATGTTTCATGTATTTCCCCCCTGTGCCCCCACTGAACCAAAAACAGTCAGTTTTGAAAAGCTCTCATAGAGAACTTTCAGTTGATACTCATATCGGCTACCTTTTATGAAATTTTTTTCAGGGGCCACTCCTCTGTACTGTAATCATCGATTCATGGCCTATTTTTTCGAATCCTAGAATGGCAACAAAGCCCTTTTGCTTGGAGCTCTCTCCTGCCTCTTCGACTTGTTTCAATTATGTGTGCTCATCTTCATGATACCTATCATTCCTGAAATTTTCATGCAAATCCTAGCAAAGCTGTAGTGTCTGAGTCGGTAAAAAGCGCATATGGCTCCATAGCCATATGTTTCCATAGTAATACAGGGCATATTGTTCCATAGAAATACAGGAAAATTCAAATCGCTATAACTTCGTCAAATACTATTCCACCTTTATGAAACTTTCAGAAAAGATTAATCTTATGAATAGTCAAATTTTATTGAATTTAAGGGTACCTTTTGGACTTTATTCAAGAAAACATAAAATCGATAAATCATGCTATTACTAACAAAGTTGAGTGAATTTCGACTTCTCATGTATTTGTTGTTGTTGTACTCATTAAGGCCTACATTCATGATTTGTTTCAGATTTTTCAGATGGAAGCTATCCAATCGTGAGGGGGGGTACGCGAAAGGTTCGTACATTTCCCCTTCCACTGCCCCCCTCGGTACTCATAAGGCAATTTTAAGACTTGTTTTGTAAAGATCTCATTTAGACCTTTCCCGTGACACCCTATTCGACTACCAATGGTGAAAATTTTTTTTTGAGGGGCCACCTCACTATATGGGGAGACCCCCCTTAAGCCCCTCTGAAAAATTTTTCCACCCTTGAACTTTCAAGAAGTCACCACTTCTGACCTTTCCACAAAGTTTCATGGCTGTAGCCTCTACAGTTGCGGAGAAAAAGTGCAGTGACATACAGACGGACGGACGGGCGGACGGACAGATGGACACAGGTCGTGATTGCAATAGGGTTTTGTATTTTAGTACAAAACCCTAAAAAGAAGAAGAAGAAGCTCTTTTCGTATTAATTTCAAAATTTTCCAACAATTTTACTCTTCTATTAAATTTTGCAACATCCCAGTCAGCAGCTAAAGGCTGCTGGTGTAAGGGAAGTTATTTAATGTTCAAAATCTTAAAGCTTTTTAAATTAAAAAAAAAAAAACAACAAACAAAAAAAAAACAAAAAACAACATAAATTAAATTTAATCAGGATCGCAAAACATGACTTCTCAGATTCTCCAAACCTCAACAGTGTGTTCCCTAAGTAGCTTCTTAAATATTGGAAAGACTTTAATCTTTTTTAACTCAGTTGGTAATGAGTTATATACTTCCATTGCTAATCTAACAGGATCGCTATGTTTTCTTTTAGTTCGAGCAAACGACAACTTAAGATAATCATTATATCTGGTATTATAAGAATGAATGTCACAGTGTTTGATTAGCTGGACACCCGATTTCATTTCAGAATTAAGTATTCTGAAAATAAATGTAGCTTTTTCCATATATATCATCTGCCTGATACTAAATTTCTTCGTTAGTGGATTTAGGGTAGTACTAGGGGTCAGTCTATATATGCATAGGCTTGACAATCTTATTCAGCATTCTATGAATTGAATCAATGTTCGATTCCGAAGTATGACACCGATTCATAATGCCATAAGTAATCAAAGGCAAAACATTAGCATTATAAATTAAGTTTTTGAGACCAATATCTAAGTAATTTTTTACACCTAAACACCCTAATCCAGAAAACCAAATTCGATTTCAGACTACTAATCTGTTGAGTCCATGACAATCTATCATCTATGATAAGACCTAGGTATTTCCACGATGCTACACGCTCAATACTTTCATTGAACATTTTAATGTCCAACACAATATCTGCTTTGTTTAGTTGTTTAAATAGCATAAACTTGGACTTTTTAATGTTTATAGTTAACTTATTCCCTAGCAACCATGACCCGTACTCCTTTAAATCGTCATTTACTTTTCGTTCTAATGCACTAGGATTGAAATCCGAATATAATAGCAATGTATCATCCGCATAGACAATATATTTGCCCTTCAAATTAGAAAAATATATATTATAAATGTATAAAATAAATAAAGTTGGACCCAATATGGAACCCTGCGGAACGCCTATGTTGATTTTATATTTATCACTCATTTTCTGATTCAAGCAAACAGCAATTGTTCTGTCCTTCAGGAAGCTTTCAAACAATTTCAAAGGAGTGCCTCTTATTCCTAGTTCACTTAAGCATTGAAGCAGAATCGAGTGATCAACAGTGTCGAAGGGCTTCGCTAGGTCAACAAATATTGCTGCAACATATTTACCTACATCTAGTTCGTTGTTGATGAACTGTAAGGCATCAGTAATAGCAGATGTTGTGCTACCTTTCTCAATAAAGCCATATTGGTTTACATCAAATCCCAAAGAATCTTCAATAAAGCGAATCAGACGTTTATTAATTATTTTTTCAAATACCTTACTCAAAGTACTAGTTAAACTAATAGGTCTATAGTTATTAGGGTCATTTATATTGCCTGATTTGAAAACTGGCACAACTATAGCATCCTTAAAGTCGGTAGGAAAGATCCCATTAGATATGAAATTATTAAAGTCGGATACCACATGTAGAGCTGTTATATCACTGACGAGTTTTAGATGTTTTGCTGAAATACCATCACTACCAGTCGAAGAGTTCTTTAAAGAGTTAATGCATAACACTACTTCTTTAGTATTGGTAGGCTCAAGGAATATAGACTTAGAGTTATAAGGAATTTTCTTTTTATCAAAATTTAAAAGATTGAATCTTTGGTCAAGTTCTTCCGCTAACTTTTTTCCAACAGATCCGAAGTGGGGTCCAAGTGAATCAACAGAAATATCCGAAATTTGATTCTTAGTCCTGTCAGAGGAGGATAATTCTTTATTTGGAATCTGCCATATTTTTCTAGAATTTCCCTCAGCAGCATTTATCTGATTGTTTAATACATTTTTATTAGCTGATCTAATCAAAGAGTTAACCCTATTCTTTTGTACCTTGTATTTCTGGTTCAATATAGGATCATCCTGGCAATTTTTTAGTCGATTAAATAAATCATTCTTCCTCGTAATTTCCCTAAGAATATCACCAGTTAACCAACTATTACTCCAAGTTCGAATCATTCTGATGGAAGTAGCTGCTTCTTTTGCATTTTGCATTATTTTTATTATTTCAGAAATAGATATATAATCATTATAGCCCGTACATTTGCTTCTAACCAATTCAATGAATTTAATTTTATCAAAACTATAAATTTTCTTCTTAACCATAGGAGATAACAATTTTTTAATTCCTTCCAAAGTAATAAATAAAGTGCTATGGTCAAGTTCCGGCCAATCATTATATTTAATACTAAAACTTGCTAACTGCCTGCTAAATGTAGAGACAACATGATCAAGGAGAGAAGCACGATTATCAGTTATTCTAGTTGGAAGGTTATTCATTACTGTTGCTCCATTCATAAGTAGCATATCTAAATAGTTTATGCTGCAATTGCTATTTTTATCCAAAATATATATATATATATTAGAGTCAGCTACAACCACCAGGTTTCCATAATTCTGTAATATACTGTCCAAATATTCAATTAGCTCATAACTATTTTCATTGGGGGCCTTATAGAAAGTACAAATATTGAAACCACCTCTATCGCTTTCAAGAGAAATAACTAAAGTGTTACAATAACTATCAACCAGTAGGACTTTATGCTTTATTCTTTCCTTGATGTAAATCGCAGTCCCACTTCCTTGAGAGTGATCTCTGCAATTATATACGGCATTATAACCATCAAGATTATACAGATTGACTTCGTTACTACAAATCCATGTTTCGTTTGAAATTATAACATCCAGATTCTCATACGAACTACAAAACACCTTAAGATCTATAAACTTACTCCTTAAACTTCGAATATTAGCATAAAATATACTTAAATTGGTGGCAATTCTCATAATTCAGATAAGTAGTTAATCTTCCTCTGGAAAGTTTTAACAGCCTTGAGAAGCTCAAGACAATCTTTATGAGAAGCTGGATGCGAAACATTCTTATTATTCACCAGCAGACAATTCGAGCATTTTGAAACCTGAGATTTACAATCTTTTGTGCTATGATGTTCCGCACAATTGGCACAAACCTCTATTTGACTTCTACATCTTCGAGCAGCATGACCGAACTTCTGACACTTATAGCATCTTCTGACCGTCAGCTCTTCTCTGCAGTAGTGAGAGTTGAAGTCAATATTTATATATGTATCTACCAGTCTCCTAAATAGTCCTCCCGGAACTTCAAATATCATCGAAAATTTCTCATTTTTTCTACTTTTCCAGCATTTAACAACTTTCAAAATACCATCAGGTATATTCGGATTAAGGGCATTTATCTCAGCCAGGAACTCATCACTGTCAAAAGACCTTTCCAGCCCATGCACTATAAGCCTAGGGTTAGACTCCTTAGTACGCTCCACATATGTAGTACGACTCACCTAGACATTCCTGCAAAGAACCGACAAGATCCTCTGAATTGATTGAGCTCTCAGTCTTGAGAATAATTCCCCCATCTGACAATTCCTTCTTATATGTGATAGGAATTTTAGCAGCCGCAGGTTTAAAAGACTTCTGAATTTGCTGCATTGTATGATCAGCAGATTGTTTAGATTTTGGACGGACTATTACTCCACCGTTGAATTTGGGCGATCGTTTTGCCGGAGGGTTAGTCAAAGCAGCTGAATACGACACTGGCAGATACGGGCTCTTTTCTGAAATTTGCTTTTGCAAATCAATAATTCTGTGGTTTAGTGTGGAATTGGAATCGACTGATTCGGCAATTTTTTCAATAATGTCACTATTGCCTTCTTTCGCAAGTGGAACTTTGCATTTTATTGCCCTTGCCGCAGAGGCCTTATCACTGGGACAGACCCAGAACACCCACTTGGTAACATTTTTCACGGCATTATAGACTTCATCAGGCATCTGAATGCAGCTGGTATGAAACCACTTGCCACACACTCCATCACACTTCATCGCAGGATCGTTGTTCCGAACCGCTTTACCACATGAGCCACACTTGCTGGACATTTCAAGTGTAAATAAATTATGACAGCGACATCTTTCACAATAGGAACTACTCAAGTTGTCTGCGGCCGAGTTATGTAAAAGCCTCCTCTTCTCCCGAAATTTAGGCTGGTGAGTATGCAATTCTGCCTTCCCCAATGAGCCAGAGAACTCCACGACCAATTGTCCCCTCGCGATGACGTTAACCTCACAAGCGCTTGGCACTGAATCTTGGCTGCTTTTTGGGTGGTTTTCGTTCCTCTTCCCAAGACGCCCGAAGACAAAGTTCTTCGTGGTCAATCTACACTGACTTTTGCCTGCTTCCGTTTCAGCGCCACTTCTCCTTGCGCTATGGCCGCTGCTCTATCACGCTAGCGCACGATACTTTTTTCCGTAATCACTGGAATCTCTCGGAAATTTTAAACGGTTTTCTTCGTGCCGATTTTCGCGTTTTACCTCCAAAACGGAAGAAGCCAGGTTATTCCCTCAAGATGGAGGCGACATTCTTCGGCAACCACACTGAAATCTCGTCACTTTTCAAGTATGAATTTCAATTTTCTTGATCACCAGGCTGTAGGGATGAAGGAGATAGGAAAGTTTTAGAGCAGTTTGAAAGGGTGACTGCTCTATTACTACATGTTCATGACTAGGATAGACGCTGAACTCAACAGAAACTTATTATTGGTAACGATACAATAGGCTGAACACCAACAGCTAATACAATAAACTCACATGAAAACAATATACACAAAATAAACGAGAACACTGCATTGGAACCAAAAAACCCAGTCTTAAAAATCGAGTGCTCATTTACAAACAGATTATATGGCGGATGCTACTATACGGTAGTTCTGCTTTCTACCAGACGACAAAGACTAACAAAAATCACTCTAGTACTTCTAAAATAGTAATGTTAGAAAGATCTTAGGAGTTCCATACCTTAGAAACACTGACATCTACATCGGTCTAAGAATTGAGACCGTTGAAAAGCACGTACGTGATAAGGCATTAAAACTATTTGATACAATTGACAAACATATCAATAGTCCGCTGGTATTTCTTTGAACTTTACAAAACGGGAATGAACTCAGGTTCCCAATCATTCGCCAAACAACATTGTAAAAACTTTATTTTTAATCATACAATCACTGAAACCAGCATAAGAAGGTAGATGCGTACTGAAATGTTCACAGACATGAGGGAGTTAAGGTGCTAAATCGCACCAACTCCACATTACAAGAGGATAATTTATTTCATTCAAAACCGGAAAAACGTTCCCACGCAGTTAATCATTTCATAATTAGTCCTGCATAATTTTTTCGTTATATTACGACTGGAAACGCGAGTTTTGCTTTAGAACGCCAATTAGTGCGCCTGGTTCCTAACGTCAGTTTCGGTTAGTACGTGCCCGTTCCCAAAGGGTTAATGAAGCTTGCAAAGTTTGATCGAGAGTTATATGTATTTATAACGATAAAATCGACTGCAAATAATGACAAAAATTTCAACAATATTATAAACCTGTTGGAACCCCTTGTAATAAAATTCACCCTAATCAAAAAGGACGACTGCATACTTTCCCGGAACTAAATATTCACATTGAATTTATGACTCTAGTAACAGGAAAGGAGTTACGCGCACTCAATTATTTCAAATTACGATTAAACTCTACACCATAGAGAAGCGGTGAAATGTACTCGTATGTTATATAGGTACATCGGTGGAAGGATGTCCTCGAGGTGTAACGTTTTTGTTCAATGCTACATGCTAAGTGATTGCATTGGTTTACTCAATGCAACGGCCATGCCATGGTAACCGACAAAAGATACGTTTCCGCTTGGTACATATATACAAATGCTCACCGATAATGTAATACATGTAATTCTTATCGGAGGGCAGCAGCAACCACCACCAGTGTTAGAGTGAAGTCGCCGAGAATCACCTTTTTATGTAACCGGTTCCGATGCATGGAGGACAACCTATATATTGCCCTAGAAGCAGATGTTTTCCACTCAGCTAAGCAGAAATACACCTTTCCCAAAGGTAAGCGTATCACAACAGTCTGTGCATACAAAACTCTATAGACATGGAGTTGGGATGTGCGGCGAGTCGTGAACACTTTATAAAAAGATATGAGCAAGTCTTACCATACTTTGTGTTGAACTCTTTGAAATAACAAATGGAGAAGGCTTCGTTCTATAGATTTTACTAAAAAAATTATTCTTTTGTGCTATTCTGAAAAGTCCCTTCACATCAAAACTGTTAAGATACAAGATACTGCCATTGAAGTTATCACCACTACATGTCACCTTCAACGAACAGAGCAGAGCCATAATAAATCAGACTGAAGTTGAATGCGTTCTTCTCTCACATGAAGAATTTGAGTCACACATGAAATCCGAACATAAAGGTATTTTATTACAATGGCTAAAAGTCGGCTAAGTATAATGGTGCAGGATGTTGTCAATGGTTTTTATTTTTGCACTACAAAGTTGGGATTTTAATTTTATGCCTAGGAAGTAAAGTGAAAAAGTCAGACAAAGAGAGAGATAAAAAGCGAATCAATGGAGTCGGGAGATCGAGTTTCGTTGAATTTTAAGTTAACATGCAATGGCCAGGAAAATTATTGGAATGGAAGGTAAAGGCTGGTCACAAAAAATTGTATACATGAAATCTGATATCTTTCAGGAACGATTTGAAACTAACCCAGTTAAGGCGAATTAAAAAAAGTTAAGCAATATTGTTTTGATTTTGATTTTATTGGAAACTTAAAACTTGGAAAGATGTCTTCAATGTTGAGATCATGAAATGTCGGCCTTTCCATCTATGGTGGGTCCCAACAATTTTGTTCTGGATATGCAAGTTGCAGTTATTTAGCTTTGTGGAAGAATTAGAAGTAATGATCGCTTGAAAGTTTTAGAGCAGAAAATATTAAGGAGTTTTCGAGACTTAGTTGAATATCTTTTTCACTAAAAATTGAACTACATAACTTCAAACATTGATTGCTTCTTCTTCCTCGTTGGCGCTAAAGTCGGACCCTGGCTTCCCGAATACATTGTACCCAGTCATCTCGATCCATTGAACGCGTCCTTCAATTCAATTTTCCAAGCAACGTTCTGCTGTTAACGTCCACTGAGTCCTCGCACCATTTGCGAGACCTTCCTTGTGACCAGTTTCCCTCAATCCGTCCTTTTAGTACCTTTCTAAGTATCCTGACTCCGCCGTAGATGGTCCCAAGCCCGTTTGTGAAAGGAGGAGAGAACTCCTTGTTTACCCAACCCATAGCTTCCAGGATTCCTCATCTGAAACCCCCCAATTAAATGGTAGCAAATGCTCTCGGGGTCGCACATTGGATTTACTGGTTCCCCGATAATGGGACATTAAATGCCGAGAAATGCTAATAATTGTAAATACATCCACAGCTCTGCTACTAAATCCTACTTACAGCTCCATTGTGGGCACGTAAGAGGAAGAAGGCGAGTCTTCCTCGCCTGATAGCGGGATCGAAGTAATAACTCGACGGGCTAAGTCCCGTCCCTGGAAAACCCTACAATGTTTTCAAGCCTGCAGAATGGCCTCGGAATGGAATGGACACACGGCAATGACCTCGCAAGCGGGAAAAAGGACTATGGCAGTGGATCCTGGAATGTCTGATCACCCAATTATCCTGGCACTGCTAAGAACCTTGTACAACAGATCAGGCAATATAACTTAAAAATACTAGCAATCCAGGAAACGAACTGGACTGGAAACGATATTCAAGACATGAGATCACACACAATATTTAAAAGTGGGAGGCCTACTGGAAAACAAGAATTCGGAGTGGCCTTCATTGTGGAAAGGGAGTTCAAATATCACGTTATTGATTTTAAGGCAGTCAATGAACGGTTATGTCCAATCCGTATAAAAGTGAAATTCTTCAAAATCTGGCCCCTACCGAAGAAAAGAACGATGCAATGTAGGAAACGTTCTGGAAAGACTAATCAACTCGTTGCCTAAAACGACACAAAAATAATTCTGGGTGATTTCAACGCTAAGGTTGGCAATAAGCTATCTCATCGGGGAAAAAGTGGAGAATATAACCTCCACGATGAAACAAATGACAATTGCCTGATTGACTTTGCATGTAGCAGAAATCAGAAATCTAGTCCTACGTTCGACTTGCTTCCGACATTACGCATACATAAAATGACCTGGGTATCACCGGATGGCAACACACAAAACCAGATCGACCATATTCTGATCCAACAACGTTGGACCTCGAGCATACTTGACGTCCGTACATACCGAGGCGATCAAATTAACCTATCGATATCGTATGTCAAAGGCATATTCGGCAGAAACCAGCCCGCTACAAAAATTTGACAACGAAAGGCTCCAACCGGTGTCTGTGGCCGAAAATTTCACGGAGACCCTCGACAACCCGCTGGCTCTCATTTTATCAGACGTATCGAATAAGACGAGCAATGAGCTCTGGATGGAAGTGAAAGCGGCTATTAAGACCGTGGCAGAACAGACGATCGGACATCAAGCCCGGCGCAAGGAGGATGAATGGTTTCATGATGAGTGCCAGAATGCATTAGACAAAAAGAATCAGGCGTACAAAGATTACGTAGGTAGGAAAACCAGGACGAAGAGAGAGCACTATGAAAATCTCAGAAGAGTAGCGAATAAGGTAATTAGGATTAAGAAAAGAAAATACCATGACGACCAATTGAGAAGTATAGATGTAAGATTAGCGAGCAACAACACAATAAAAGCATACCTGTACAAAGTAGTGAAAAGCCTGAAACGTGGTTATCAGCCCAAAACCATGCTCTGTTGTGATGACGTTGGCAATATCATCGCTGATGAAACCAAGATTAAGGAAAGATGGGCATCATATTTTAAGAACCTTCTTAATCCCCCATATAGTTCCAGCACATTGGAGCCTATAGATGGCTGCGGAGAGCATCCACCGGCCCCACCAACTCTGAATGAAATTTGTTCCATCATCAAAGTTCAAAACAATAAAAAAGCGCCGGGAATCGATGAGATTCCAGTGGGGCTCATCAATTATGGTGGAAGTGGTGTTCACAAAGCTATTCACAAAGTCATCCAGCACATCTGGCAACAAGAACATAGGCCAAAAGAGTGGATCCAACCAATTATATTCCCTATCCACAAAAAAGGTGACGAGCTACAGTGGGAAAATTATAGAGGCATATCATTACTTTGTACGCGTACAAAATATTTTTAGAAATCGGATCATACGCCAACAGTGTTATTGGGGAGTATCAGAGTAGTTTTAGAGCAGGTAGATCGACTATAGATCAATTGTTCACAGACAAGCAGGTACTTGAAAAGTGTTGGGAGTTTAACATAGACGTACACTAAATTTTCGTTGACTTTAAGCAAGCATACGACAGTATTGATCGTAACGTACTGTACCAAATAATGCTTTGCCTTCGCATACCAGCCAAATTAGTCCGGCTTATCAAAATGACAATGACGTCGACGACCTTGCATGTCCGCATCAATAACCAATTCACCGTTGCCTTTGGCACGAACATCAGACTAAAACAGGGAGATGGGCTGGCCCCATCGCTATTCAATTTTGCTCTGGAGTACGTCATCAGGAAGCTGTCGATACACGAGGTACATTACTATACAAGTCGAGCCAAGTAGTAGTCTATGCGGACGACATAAACATGTTGTCACGGTCATTAACAACCGCCAAAGAACTTTTCCTGAAACTCGACAGCGAAGCAAAACTAGTAGGACTACAAATCAATGAGAATAAAACAAAGCTCATGATGCAGTCGGGGAAAAATATCGCAAATACGCAAAATATCACACTTGATGAACACAGTATTGCAAATGTGAGCAAATTTGTGTATTTAGACCCCGAAGAATACAGCTCGCAAATAAAATATTTTGTTCAGTATTGACGATCTTGAAACCTGCCGCATACACAGGAAAACAAAGCTCCAAGTATATAAATCTGTGATAAGACCTGTGTTATGCTATGGGTGTGAAACATGGACCCTATACCAAGCATCCGCAAATATATTGAACGCCTTTGAGCGACGGGTCCTGAGGCGAATAATTGGAGCGAAGCTAGACGGGGACCAATGGCAAATTCGATATAAGCATGAACTGTATGAAATTTTTGACGAACCGGAATTCTCAACGATTGTAAGACTGCGGAAGCTGCAATGGGCTGGCCACATGAATCGTATGGATGAACAACGGATACCCAAGAAGGTATTCGTTGGGAGAACTGAAAGGCGGAGATCAGTGGGAAACCCGAGGAAACGCTGGTCTGACTAGGTCAATGAAGACAGCGTCAATGCGAGACAGTTGGATGCGCTATTTGCAGGAAGTGAAGGCCCGAGAGGGTCTGTAGTGCTAAAAAGAAGAAGATATTGTAGTAATCGAGCAGTTACAGAAGTAAACTACTCGAAAACCTTTCTAACCCTTATCCGGAATTTCATTGCAGATTTGGAGAAAGATTTCATTACTTCCATTCATAGTTTTAAACAATAAAATATTTTCATATTATTATTATTATTAAATGTAATTTTATATCAATTTTCCTTTATATTAAATTTAAACGTTTCCTTTTAATTATATTCTTTATTATATTGAACCTTTTATGATTATTTAAAATCTTTTTCATTTGTCTCTACTTCTGTAAATTTTTTTAAAAAAGAATAAAAAAATTCAAATCTGCAAATTAAAATTTCGGTCATGGGAACACTGATTTAGTGCATCCCATCCGTGTGTTCAATTGCCGAATGCAATCTAACTCGGCTGAGCGAGCAGTTGTATTTGAGGTACCGTTGCGACATCGGAAAAGAAAGAAAGATTTGGACGGATCGAGAAGTCCACTTAAGTTAGGAACCGGCAAGCACGCGTGAGAACCGCGATCAAAAATAACGATTTAGGAAAATAATTATCGAGCGCGTCGTCTCCACTACCTGGTCGACAATTCGCCGGGAACCTTAACGCGGAATTTCGCGATAAAAAGATTTGGCCATCGCGCCATTGATGAAGTTCCTTTCTCGACGGAATTCGTGCAGAAAACGGTGAAAAAGAATTTCTATCCCTCCTAAAATAGTTGAAAATGGTCGGAACTTGTGCAATCAGCAGCCGTGCAATAATTCGCCCGATTTTCAGAGTTCACTGCAATCGTGAACATCGTGAAAGAAACGTGTTCCCACTTTTAAAAGAGTCAGGGAAAAATAGAAAACTTTCTCCATAGTGTTGCGGCCCACAAACCACAAGGGAATTCGTTTGAAAGCGATATTGCCATCGTTGAACTTCTTAGTGGCTTGGATCCTCTTCACCTCGACAACAGTCTTTGGATTTACCTGCATTTTTGCCTTTTACAACTTTCAAGCACGCAAACGTGCGAAGTCTAAGAAACGAAAAGTGCCGTCTCCTCGAATTGCCCATCAGTTCTGCGAGTTTTCCTTATACCGCGTGGAGGCATAACTTTATATTTACGAATAAATCGCCTGGTCAGCACTTTTGCATGCATTCTATAGCTGCAGCGCAGCCATTGCAAGCGTAAACATAACGTCAGTGGACGGCGCATGCAGTTTTGCTTGTACAACCTGGAATTCTGCATGAGATTCGAGCATGCAGTGACTGCGAAAGCGTAAATAAATGTATGGAGGGTGTTTGCAACACCCACTGTGTTCTAAATAGGACCAAACTCAAAGCATATTAATAGACCCTTTTGAAATCCTATCATTTTGTTTTTCTTCTATTTTGAAATTCAATAATTTACGCGATCCAACTTATCTTCCTTAATAATAGTCGTAGTAAGCAAATTCTATTGAAAATAATATAGCCTACTCTCTGTTATATTTTGCTAGAACTTTCTCGACTTCTTACTTTAGACATTTATAATGTACATGTGTAAATTTATTTGTTCGGAATTATTCTGTTATATATTTTTAAATATGATATGGTTCGGCAGTAAAAAAATAGAAATTTAAATTATTAACTTCGGTCTTTCCCTTTTTTTGACAACGATGGCAGGTTCCTTCGTCAACATGGGCTAGCCATCGGGCGCGCTCTTCCCTTTTTCTTTTGTTAACAGGGGCTCTTGCCGGGTTGAGTGGCCTTTCGCTCGCATGCCCTTTTATAATATAGAGTTATGTGATTCCATTGCATAACGCTATAACATAAATTGGTTACGTTTGTATTCCTCATTCGAGGGAAAGAGTCATACAAAGTATTTTTGCATGAGTTTTTCATTCAAATGGGAAATACATGGCCACGTCTACGTTAGGATCTTGATCCAGTTGGGAAGGTGCGAGGAGGCACCGCCTCCATCTGGATGCCCCACTCTTATTTGTGGGCCATAAGTATCATCGGTAACGACGAAGTCTCCGCAAGTCCGTCTTTTTTTAACCGGCCCAGTTTGTTCTTTGAACAAGCATTTCAACCCTTAGTAGGTTACCTCGGCCTCGACACCAGTCGATCGGGATGTTAACACGACACCACAACGCTAGCCTGCCAGTGCATTCACACGTCCGCAAGCAAGGCCAATCTTGGCGGATCTCAACACCCTCTTTCGCCGAGGCAGCAGACCATCGCTGCAGTCCTTTACGGACAATTTTCTATACCTATTTCACTACAATATTTCAACGTAATATTGATTATGTTTTCAAGGAAAACGTTGAAAAGATATGCTATGTGTACATAGCCCGACAAAAAGAAAGTTGAAGCAATTAAGCTCATTAAACCACCGTGCAACCTCAAGGACCTTAAAAGTTTCTTACGTTTGGCTTCGTACTATCCACGCTTAATAAGGGACTTTGCTAAGATTGCCAAGCTTTTAACTAACCTCACTAAAGGCGAAAATGATCAAATAAAATCAAACCAATCAAGGAAAGTCAAAATTCTCTTAGGAGAAAAAGAATTGAAAGCTTTTAATAGCGTAAAGAAACTTTTGATATCAGCAGAAATACTTGTATTCCCTGATTTCACGAAGCCCTTTATCATAACAACAGATGCTTCTGATAGTGCGATTGGAGCAGTTCTTTCCCAGGGAGAGATAGGGAAGGACAAGCCCATTACGTTTATATCCAGATCTCTAAATAAAACTGAAAAGAGCTACGCCACGAACGAGAAGGAGATGTTGGCTATCGTATGGGCTCTTGATAATCTAAGAAAATAAAAATAATAACTGATCATCAGCCGCTCACGTTTGGTTTAAGTAATAAAAGCAACAGGAATACAATTGTGAGATCATACACAAACCTTGATCAATACGGGACCGTGCCTTTAGTCACAGCCATAAATAAAACAAGTATCCTCAAACCTCAATTAGAGTACCAAATCGGTCAAATACAACAACAAATTCAGAAATTTCGCGGAACATCAGTTAAGGCCAAAAGATCAATCAATTGGATTGGAAGTGCTGGTTCTCCTGACGCTACAGATTAGGAAGCAGTCATAAAAAGTAAAAACGAAATAATATCCAGCAATAATCAACAATATAAAAAAATAAGCAATTAATGGCCTCCATAAACCAAATGCTACAGGAATATAATAAAACAGTGCATCATCTCGAGGACAAAATTAGTGACAAGTATGGAGAGATCCTATTTAACAGGCTGAGCATACTTCGAAATGAAATTAACGAAATAGCCATGGCAGCGCATTTAGCCAAAAAGGGAATTACCAACAACAACCTTCTAGACAAGTCAGAAATCCAGCAACTAATCATTGAAATGGAAACTATTGAATATGCCCGGCCATCAATCATCATCAGTAAAGCCTTGTTCGCACTATGCTAGTATTTAGTCGAGTTGAGAGTATTGTAATAGCTAAAATACTGGCTACTGCCCAAAAAATTGTTCGCACTATAGTCGAGTAAAGTTAACAAGTGAGTTTAGTTTATTATGATGAACAATGTGCATCGCGATAAAATAAATAAATCGATTAAGCTTATCGAACTCACTATTTTAGAAGAAGTGGATTAGGAAATATGTGTAAACAAAAAAAGAAGCAATGGGTATGAAAGTGGATAAATAGAAGAGACAAATTAGGAGCTACAAATTGTCTTTTGCAGGAACTGGCATTGGAAGACCCCAAAGAATATTTTGATTATTTGAGGATGTCAAAAAGCTGCGTAAATTTCTTATTAATGAAAATTCAGTCTCATATTCAACGAAAAGACACCCTCTAATGCTTATTATTCTGACAATCACTAAAATACAAGTAGTTCTCTACTTTCTTGCTACTGGATGTACTTTGAGGACACTGACGCACATGTTTCGACTTGGGAAGTTGACCATATCTGAATTCATCGCAGAAGTTTGTGAGACAAATATGAATCGTTTAAGGAATTCATCAAGGTAAGAATTAATACACCAGATACTAAGACGCATTGATTTATTAAGAAAATATTGTTGTTTAAATTTTCAACATAGTTTTTTATAAGCCATGATTATATTTTATTACTGTCCCAATGAAGTTTAATTGAAGAAAATACAATTTACATTCCTTCACGCTTTAGATCTATTATTGTGTCTCCGTTATAACGCCATTTTCAACTGCCCTTTACGATTTCCTTCACTACTTGCACAATACAGTACTAAAAATGATGAATCACAGTCGAATACGACGTTCAGTCGAATTAATGATGATAAATGTAATGTGTAAAGAATGTAAATTGTATTTTCTATACTTTTACAATGTGTTTTACGTCTACTCCGAGAACTTTTGCTGATCAAGTTGAGTGTTTTCCAGTATTGTTAAAATTATATTGCTAGACGGTAAAATATTTGAGGAAATCTTGTAATATAGTACGTAGCATTTTCATATTCTCGAGTTGGTAAAATATATTAGGAAACGAAGTACATGTAGTGTCTTGCGAAAACTCCTCTTCGAAGTTACCGATATTAAAATGTAGAGTATCATTGCTATACGACGAATCTGTTGCAGATGCTGACACTGGCCTTAACAGTGGCGTCCTGGTCATTCTGTTTTCCTCAGATTCCTTTTGCAGGCACTTTCGTCGAATTTTATTCAAATAAATTTGAATGTGCTCTTGCGCTTCTAATGCCAATAGGCAAAGATTTAAGTTGGAGACCGACGTGTTTACCGAAGACTTGAAACTCATTTTCGTCGGCAGTAGAATTAGTAGCTTCGGTAATTTCTTGTAGTTGAGTCACCGTGGTCGAAAGCTGGGAAAGTTTTCTCTTTTTTACTGATGGTGTAGATTTTGTGGTCGAAAATTGTCCACTGCAGTACTGTTTTCCTCTGCAGTTGTACTTAACTCCCTTTCTGTTGCGTCATTTTGTGGATTATTGGAATTCTGAAAACAAACAATATTTTATTAGTATCAAGGCATATCAACATCAATGCAAAGCACATTAAATTTTATTTGGATGAACTTAACTCGTTTTTTCTAGGTTCCTGATACTATGAACTAGAAAGCAATTGAGAATGATTTCCGAAAGGGATGGAACTTTCCTGGATGCTGTGGAGCTACTGACGGTAACATGTCAAAATGAAAGCACCTCCGGGATCAGGAAGTTTGTATTACAATTACAAAGGGACAAACAGCGTTGTCTTAATGGCTGTTGTAGATCAAAATATTGCTTTAGTTGTATAGATGTAGGGTGCAATGGAAGAGCTTCTGATGGAGGCGTATTTCGAAATTGTACTTTGTATCAAGCATTAGAAAACGGTGTACTACCGAACGGTCATGTCTTAGTAGGCAACAATTCATTTCCCTTGAAAGAGTATTTTTTAAAACCTTTCCAGGAAATTGCTTAACATTAAAGCAGAACATTTTTAATTATCGTTTATCACGGGCTAGAAGAATAGTTTAAAACCCTTTCGGTATATTAGCTGCTAGATTCAGAGTTTTTGAGAAACCGATGCCCTATAGTCCTGAGAAAGCTAGTAAAGGCGTGCTGTATTTTACACAATTGGCTCCAACAAACGAAATTACAGAACAAACAATATGAATACACAGTAGACACAGAAAATTATGAAGCAGGAACTATCATTTCTGGTAATTGGAGATACGAACCAGAGTCTCTTGGATTGCAAGCGCTACCAGTATCTTTAAGCAATCGTTCATCCCAAAGGCCGGCAGATCTTCGGGAGGGATATGCAAATTTTTTTTTTCGGAAGCGGATCAGTCCCTTGGCAGGCATATATCAAAAAAAAATTTCGTTTTATCATGAAGAGCGTTATAACGAAATTTTACTGTAAACGTTTTTCATTCTCATAATTTGTAATTAATTAATTAATTGCTGTAGGTTGGTGCATGCTTACCTAATTGCTTTCGCTTTGGGTGAGTGTTGAATTTAAGTTGAGAAGCGATGCATCTAATAAATTGAACAACTTAACAGATGGAATGTAAACTGATGCAGCCCCTGCGCCTGAATTTTTTTCAGCTCTTGGGAGTAGGTCGATCTACAAAAAATTGTATTGCATTAGATAGTACATTTTCTGATAACAATAGTAATAATCAATAAATAATAAGTAGCGTTTAAGGATGCAATGGAATTGAAACAAAAGAAGTGCGTGTTTTTAATTTTCATTTTGATTTCTTTTACACGAAATCCTGATATATTCATACTTTGTTCAACGTCCTCGTAAGCACATTCGCTCATTGCTTTGTTCTTATAGTGCGGAGACGATATATTCCGCAAACACTCGTTTTCAACGTATTTAGAAACAAATTTAAATGTGGTGTCTTCATTCCAGCGGAACGACATTTTCACGCCAAATATCTATATTCGAACGTTTTTACACTATACACACTACTAAACTCGGTAAACAATTGAGCTCCGTGAATAGGAGTACTCGCCAAAAAAATTGGATGAAATGTATTGACCCAACTAAACTACTTACTAAACTACTCGACTAAATTTTTAGTGTTCGAACACATTGAGTCACTAAATTACTCACCACTCGACTAAAATACTAGCCTAGTGCAAACAAGGCTTAAGTCTATTCCAAAAACCAAGCCACCAAAAATACAACTATGTACTTATGAAAGCCGTTACTGAAAATGAGAAACGAATTTATTTGGAATTTGTTCGTAAGCCAAAACCTCGAATTTGGGATCATTGATAAATGCACAAATATTGGAAATATCACACTTTTTAAGGAATCAAATCTAAGTAAACTACCCGATAGTCATTGCATTAGCCGATATATAAGGGGGAGAAGTACCGAATGTGAATTTGAATACAACGCGGATGAAAAAATAAAGACAATCAATAACAATATGATATTTTTGGGCATTTTCGTTGGGACCCTATATGATTCAAAATCATCCAGAAAATTAAATGGAACATTTATTGTACAATTTTATAACGAAATCATAAAAATAAAGGACAATGAATACTCTAGCTATAACGTTACCTCGCATCAAGTTCTCCCAAACATACTCCAAGATGTACCAAGCGAAAAAAAAGTTGAAACTCAATTTATCATTCATTCTTTAAATATTGCCGATAGGAAGCAACTTCAAGATCTACTTACCAGTTATGGACACTCTAAAATGGTAACCATAAGTATTCTTATTGTCCTCTCACTAATAGTTATTATCATTATAGCATTCAAAATAATCAAAAAGCATTCATCGTTGAAAATCGTGACACCAATCATCGAGACCGCTGATGCGAAAAATATCCAACCCATCTTCTTAAATCTTTGAGAAATCTCATCAAAAAATCATCCAGGCCAGTAGATCCTGTGGAACGCAGGTCAGAAATGAGATATCGCGTGGACCTTAAAACTCACAGGACCCGACACAACGAATTTTATGTCCAATTTAGCATTGTAGTGCCGGACCGCTTCACTCTGCCTGAAGAACCGTCGATAGATCTCGTCGACAGCTTTGAAACCAGAAGGGTGAGATCACAGGTTGTAACGCTCCTCCCCCGCACGTCTGCTATCTTCTATCTTCTCACGGAGTTAGTCTCGCAGTAATCGGAGTTTCTTGTTCGGCTCCAGAACCACTATTGGGTCTTTCAAACATTTTAACTGCCGCAACAACCGGTACAAGTTACCGTGGTAGATCATGTACTGGCCGAACACGGCAAAGTAGGGTGAGATCCCTGTGGCAGTGTGGTATGAAGAGCGCAGAGCACAGGTAATAGGGGAAATCCTGCGGTCCCAACCCTTCTGACCCGGATAGACATAGGCACGAATAGCGGTTACCAGTGTACAATTCAGCCGCTCGGAGTCATTTGCTTGAGGAGAATAGACAGCGGTCTGCTGCTGAGTAATACCATACTATACTTGTCCATCAGGTCCCGAAATCCACCCAAAGTGAACTGTACTCCGTTGTCGGAGACAACATTTTCCGATACTCCAAATACATGGGAGACGCGTTTCTCCAAGAAGCTGACTATCAGGCTGGCATGCATGTTATAAATCGGCTCAATGATTGTGGATTTTGATAATTGGTCCAGGACCACGACAGCTCCCGTGTGACCTGAAGTCGAACGAGGATAAGGACCGATAAGATCGATATACAAGCGCTGTAACACACGCTCTGGTAGTTCAAACTTACCCATTGGAGGCCGAAGGACAGTATTGGGCGCTTTGGTGCACTTACACAACTCACAGGTGGTTACATACGCTTTTATTTTTTGTGCCATTTAAGGCCAAAAGAAATAGGTTTTCAGCTGCCAAAGCGTACGACCGTATCCGTCGTGCACACTCAATGGGTGGTCATGAGCCCGTGTAATAAGATCGATGAACAATTCTTCGGGCACCCATAACTTCCACTGTTCCTCCTCTTGTATGGGGTCTTCAGATGCGTGCCCCATCTGCTTGTATATAAATCCCTCGGTCATCCGCAGTTCTGGCAGCTGTGGTAACTGGCTCTGAATAGTATGCATCAGCTGGGTGTAGCCTGCTGCCTTGAAGGCGGGATGGTTCAGGTCGATCAATAGGAGGCTGCAGTCCTCCTTGGCCGATTCGGCTCCTTCCGGGGCGAATATCCTCGATAAGGTGTCCGGTACCACATGTTGGCTTCCTTTCCGGTGTCGAATCGTAAAGTTAAATACCAGCAATTTCAAGGCGCATCTAGCCAAATGGCCGTGGAGATCAGTTTGGCTCATCAGCCACTTCAGGGACGCATGACCCGTTACGATCTCGAAGGGGTGTTCTTCCACATATGCTTGAAAGCGTTTCACCGCCAACACTGTCGCCAAGCGTTCCTGCTCCGAGACCGTGTAATTCCGCTGGGCCGGATTCAACTTGTGGGACATAAAGGCTACAGGGATCTCCTCGCCGTCTTGCTTAACCTGGACTAAGACTGCCGCCACCTCATGTTGACTAGCGTCACATTGGATGGGAAATGGTTTATCAAAGTCCGAGCTATGTAGTACGGGGGCTGTTATTAGACTCTTCTTTAGCTCTTTAAAGGCTCGCAAGCTGGGCCCTTCCCAGACAAACTTTCGTCTCTTACGCAGCATTTCCCTCAAGGGTGTGGTGATGGTTGCGGAGTCACGTACGAATCGTTGGTACCGTCCACATAAACCTAGGAATCGACGTAACTGCTTGGGGGTCTTGGGCAGTGGAAAAGTGTGTCTTGTCTAGGTCGGTTTTGATGTTGCCATGGCCAATGATGTGACCCAAATACTTAACCTCCATCATTACGAACTGACTTTTCTGTATGTTGATGGTTAACCCTGCTTTCCGGATGTGCAAAGCCACTTCCTGAAGCAAGCCGATGTGTTCGTCAAAGGTCTCGGTTATAAGCAAAAGGTCGACCAAGTATACGAAAATTTGGTGCTGTAAATGCGGTGGTATCACTTTATCCATAAGGCACGTCATTGTTTGAGGTGCATTGCGCAGTCCAAATTGCATGGACACAAATTGGTACAGTGGGCATCCAGGCACCGTAAAGGCTGTCTTCTCTTTTGAGCCAGTATCTAAGGGGATTTGCCAGAAAGCGTCCTTGAGGTCCAAGCTCGCAATGAAATGGGCTTTAGGTAATTGACTCAAGATACCCTCAATCAACGGTAGGGGATATGCGTCCTTGATAGTGACGGCATTCAAACTTCGGGCATCTAAGCATAACCGGACCTTGTTCAGCTTTACAACTAAAGTGACCAACGAAGCCCATGTGCTGTGCGATTCTTCGATCACGCCTAGTGCTAACATCCGATCAACTTGGGGATATAACGACTTTTCCTTCGCTGGAGATATGGCAAAATGTCTCTGTTTTAGGTGTTTAGTATGTCCCACATCTATTGTGTGAAACACCTAGGTTGTCCTGCCGAGACCTTCATTCTCATACCATGGAAAAGTCGATATAGCCGAGTCAAGTCGCAGTTGTTGATTCGCATCCAGTGTATGTCGAAGTGAGTGAGAAGTTGGGGTCGCGTCATGAACAGTGGCGACAGAGTCAAGTATCGTGCTAGGAAATAATCCCGGGGCCAAATTAAATTTCCGGACGAAGTCCACCTCTAGGTAAAGATTCTGTGTTAGTTGCAGTATAATGTAGAATTCCAGAGACTTGGACATCCCTTTAAAGATGACATCCGTCGTAAGGTTCCCACTAAGGAGTGACGATTTCCATCCGCCGTGCTTAGCCAGGCAGTAAAATGCTGGATTTGATCTGCACGAGTCGTCAGGATATCTCCTACGAAATTGGCTGATATGCAGTTCACTCTGATCCCAGTGTCAATCAAGCTTACCAGTCGCTTTTGCAAGATGTGTACTGACGTGTATTGGCGAACATCATCCTTCAATAATTCGTTTAAATGTATCGCCCGCAAGGTCGTCCTCGACTGCCTGACCCTTCTCCAGAAGCTCCGCATCCGACACGTGGCTCACTTTCTTCGCGGAGGAGTGGTTATAAACATCTCCTCATTGAAAATGCGCTGACGAATAGCTAGATAGTCCCGCAGTCTAATATGAAAGGGCTTAATATGCCAGGTTGGTAAGTTGCTAGTTCGAACTCGTGGTCCAGGGGTACTCCGTTCCTCGGGATATGTATCGGCTCCGTATTTACGTGATCAACTGCTACTAATTCGGCAGTATGGTTGCTTCATTGGCTAGGTCCTTTCATGCGAGGTTGTGGACGAAAGGTTCCTCGCCGTTCATCTAGCCGTTCTTGTCAACGGGCATGGAGGCGTAAGCCCTGTACGGTGTATATTGGCACATGAAGGAGGCTGTTTGAAGCTCCCACCAGTTCGTCCTCGGGCATGGGTGTTCGTATCCGAGTGCTTAGGCGTAGTATACTGGTATAATACTGGTCAAATGGTTCACGTGAGCCTTGTTTGCGTTTCCGTAGTTGTTCACCCAGTTCTCTTTCAGTGAGGCCGTCATCACAGTGGTTGCGAAAAGGAATTTCAATCGGGGCGTGTTACGGATTCTTTGAAACTCCAGTACCATTCGGCAGTATCCCCGCTGAATAAGAGGTGTGCGTGTCGAAGAAAAGCTGAGAAGTCGCCTCCCAGCGTACTGTTGACTAGAGCCTGAATCCGGAACAGGAACCTGTCCACTGGTGTCGCTGAATTAAAGCCGGTGAAGCTTAGTTTCCCACTCTCCATTATGCGTGGTGTTGGGTCTTGGGCTGGAGTTACGAAATTCGCGGGGCGATTCGCTTCATTAGTAGGCCTGCCGTGAGGAACTGAGTCGTGCGTTGTCGGTATCGGTGGAGGTGCGATACTGTACCGAGGTCGATACCCTGGGGTCTAGAATCCCTAGCCGAGCTCCCTCGGGGGAGATTCCAATCATCAACCAGTCTAGAGGTGGGCATAGCCACACTGGGATTTGGTTCCCAGCCAGGTGGAGTTCTTTCGCGGCTGGGTTGCTGGCTGCTCCTGAGGTCTTGGAAATCGCTCTCCATGTGTCCGATCCTGTCGGAAAAACCTTGCAATAAGGACAAAATGGTGTCATTGACCGTGGTGTTTGAGTGCACTGTTGGGGCATCTGCCTGTGTTCCTGCAAACGGAGCTTCCCCGTACACGGCTCCCTGGTTGTTCGACAGCGGTTTTGTCTGTTCATTAGTCCGGGGGTCTTATGGCACTGATCCATTCATAGGGGCTTGCGCTCAGAGGGGGTCGGCTAGGGCGCTTTGCTCGATCGGGCGTCTGCATAACGGACAGAGATCAGAGGTTTGCAAGAGCTGCTGGACACAAAATACAATGGAACAGGTATCCGCTCTCCAATCTCACACTGGTTACGCCCTCTGCAACGTCCTCGTAACAGATCCCGCAGTTGGCTGGTTGTACTGTTTTGGAGCGGGTCCAGCGTTTTTCCGGAGTCCGCTTCGTTGTCATAGTTGGTTCCATAATGGTAATAGCAAGTATATATAAGGAAACTGCTCCTAACTACAAAAAAAAACTTATCAATATTGTAAGTGGCCGATAGTGGTGAGCTAATGTTATCGATAAAACAAAAATTTATTTGTTAAACTCTTTCCTTTCCAGCAGCGCTGATTCCTTCATAGGGAAATGATAGCGAATGGTGGGTGCCCCTGACCGATTTATGATAGCGTCACCGTAACCAGTTTTCCCGACGCGTGGAAGCATTTCGGGCTTCGCAATGCCAGCATGCGCTACTGAAAGTTGAACCCAAACCATTCATCTCCCACGCATAAAAAGATGGGTAGAATCCTTTCGCGATATAAAGGCAAGGTAACCTTCTATTTTCTTGAGAATCCAGGCAGATAGGGAAACCCATCTGGCATGACAGTTTCCATCAAGAAAATAGAAGGTCTTTACAGGTTTTACCCTATTACAACACATCGGAAGGATTCTGTCGCGAAAAAAATTAAACAAAGGAGAGTGGAAGCTACAGCTCACGTGAAGAGACTAAATGGGTACATAACACAACTCCACTACTCCTGTCCGTGGGGGCTCGAATAACGAGGTACCTTACATCCTCCGTAAAGGACCAAATCGGCAGAGGACGCTTATCTTTTCCCCTTTAGGGTGTTTGTGTCCCACGTTGGGCACCATTTGCAATGATTTCACTTCGCACACGTCTCGAACGTCGAGATTTCCGAAGGAAATCTGAGCCGATCTCTCATCGGCTCTAGACGTGAAGACGGAGTCGCGCCAACGAATGGTACCCAATCGGTCAACCAGTCCGTGCTGCTTGTCGACCAGCTAGTTTGGAGAGGATTTTGGTCTCAAGTCTTTTAAATGGATTACGCTCGATTACTTTAATTCAGCCACCATTACGTGTCCGTTTTAAACGCGCCTAAAATGCAACCATACGGAAAAGAAACCTATTTACCTTCCATTTAGTCAAACAACACAAATAAACTAGATCAAATTCCGCATTCCCGAAATTTTTTTCTCTTTTTCCCGACGCGGTACCGAAAAATATTTTACTCTAATGCAAACTTCGAAATAACCTTCTCTAATAAAAAAAACAGCAAAACAACTAACATATGGTTGCGCGTACCGATCGCGACGCGAAACCGGCCATTCGCGGATTACAAGAACCCTACCCTCGTAGCGGCATACTCTGGGATGTCTGCGGAACACCCGGCAGCAATTCCTACACTCGTTCGGGAGCCACTGCACGAGATTTTCCAGGATTCTGCCAACTTGGATCTCACGGCCAGCATGAGCCGAACGAGATACTCCTTCCCTTCCTTTCTTGACATCTGTCAAATTGCGGTTCATTGGCAGCGAGTGGTTTAACGGTCGCTCCCGAATCGTCGACGTCAATAGCGTAGGATACATGGACCTGCTGATCGGCGTCAGTGGCGTAGGGCTAATTTATTACACCTTCTTGTAATTCTGAACGACTATTAAAGTAACGTTTTTCATATTCTTCTATAACGTACTTTTTCATTTTCAGAACCTTTGAATCTTGTAATTTTAAATGACTACTAAAATAACATTAACTTTTGTACTTTGATTCTTGCAGAATTGGGTTTTCCCAATCGTGGAAACTTATGATTTTAGATATTCTCATGATATAAAAATTTGATCTTAAAACGAAACAGACGTGTTTTAATTCTAAAAAACTTCTTAATTTAATTTATTTTTTTTTTTTCCTATTACAAGACTTAGTCTTGTTAACTCTCATGATGAGCATAATTCATGCCAGCAAAGTGTGACCTTAGTTATTGAACAGAGCCTTAACATTTTGATTCAGTCCATCCCAATACACAGGGAGCCAAATGCATAACCAGAAGCCTACTTTAAGCGTATAAATTGTAACTTGATTCTTTTTACGATGCTTGAAATTTTATCTCGGGGCACTACTGCTGCGTTCCCTTAATAATCTGGCACTTGAAGTTTTTTCAGTATTATCTTTTAATTCGAATTAATTCCAGTCATCAACTCATAATAACCAAAATACAATCTTTCTATTGATATCTCAAATAAATTAACTCTCCTTAAAAAACGGCAGAGTGGCGAATTATCATGTTAACTTTCACAGTAAGACAAAACCTTTGCAACAGCTAGTCATTGTTAACATATTCATGCACCACTATCTCTACTCGTATTAACAACAGCTTAAAAACGAGCGATAAATGTTGATGGATAGTTTGCTTTAAGTGTCAATTAAGCTAATTAATGTCCGTTCGTTTGCTGTTAAAAGCATACATTACGATTTGTGCTGTTGCCCTATCATGGCTGAAAGTTGACGAGTTGAAATTACATGACTGGATCACACTTTGCCTGATGCCTATTCATTGAGGCTGATTTCTTGGTCGCTTAGCTGGTTTGTTAGTCCGCTGGTTGGTTGGTAGGATGGCAAAGGCGGCAAGACGACGAAGAAATGGAATATCATTTCCGACCAGCACACAACTTTCTAATCGGCTTGTAACGTCTTTTCGCTTTGAACTTTAGATGACTTTCTATTTGATAATACTGCCTGGCCACAGATACGCGGAGGATGGAAAGATGCACGACTAAATGCATGTTGGGAGCACCAACAAGAAACGCTGACATCAATTATGGATTGGTTAGGCACTTATCAAAAGCGCTGGTGCAATGCAATAGGAAACCTCGAACGACATATTCTTAGAAGTTCTTTGAACTGCATCTCGGCGGAGTGGGTTTTGTCGCCGTGTTGGCGCTAATAATTTAATCTGTTCTGGTTTTCTGGATGAATTATTAACGGAATTGGGGGTAATGTTCCGCAAGCTGTCTTGTTAATTGGCTCATTGATATCATTCAGGCTATCACATTAAAAAACTAAATCTATCTTATGTCGTTCTCCAAGCTCAACCCGTTGAATAGATGAAATATTACGGAACTCAGAAGCGATTTTTTCGATGAGTGCTTGTTATTATTAATGATGGAGCAGAGAAACCTAAGATAATTTGTATTTCGCACATCACTGCTGAATTGCTTGAGGTTCGCCTCATGCTCTGCAAACACTAGTTTCTTCCACCATAAACTGTACATACGTGTCTCATCATTTACTAGTTGAGTATCTACGAGGACCTAAAAGAAATAAAATGGAGTCAAAGTGTTAGACAATAGCTAAATGTGTCAGTCATTCTGCAACAAAACAACTGAGCAAATCTCGCAAGTGCCATTATCTGAAACAGTTAGAAAAAAGAATGGCAATTGCACTCCCGCATCCATTGTTCAATTGTGAAATATTGTTGAAAAAGTACCAACTAAAATTTTCGGTGCTGAAAGGTGGCTTTCATGTCGTCATGCTTAGCTTCTCCGAACAAATGGATTTCCTGCTCCAAGTTTTGCAGTCAGTGCAGTAACTAGTTAAGTAGGTTTGTGTTGTAACATTTTCAGTAGCACAGCGCGAGTGCTTAATAGAGTGAACCAACCACTCGGCAGTATAATTCACTTTTGAAGATTGATTTGAAGATTGACTCAAGATAAAAAACAAAGGCGAATCGTTCTTCGACAAACACTTGACATTTACAAAATAAATAAAATGACTGGAAATGGTTTAATCTACCGAACAAACAAGTATGGCTTTTCATAATCATCGTCGAGGCTACTTAGCATTTAACCCCAAGTGCTCCATGGATTGAGACTTTTAAACATTTGTCTAAGATGTTATTGAGCAAGCCTTGAATTGAATTTTTAATCTTTCGAATTGCACGGTACTATACGGCGTTTAAGATATTTGAGGGAATATGATATTTAAATGCTTTTGGATGTGTATTTAAAAACATGAAACCTTCTGAGTTGCGTGAAATCACTCGTAATTGTTGATTTTATGGCTCATGCTTTGGGGAGCGATTCTGTTCTTGATTACATGAAGTAGTTTAGAATATTTATTCTCAACTAGTTTATAATTTAAAATCTTTTTATTAGCTCTCAATTGCCGTTGCTCAAATAAGCCCTTTGCCATTTTAACTAACATAAAAAGGGTGACACGAAACGTGATTATTATCATGTGGATAGGGTCGCAGCTGAGCGGAGGGACACACGGCCAAAGCGCGGTACTGATCATATCACGTCAAGTACCAATACATTCGATCAAGATGAGATTGACGTTTCGAAGTTGAAACTGTCAACACGCGTGTGAATTCGCCAATATCGAAATTATAAAAAACTTATTAGGAAATGAAAATTTATAAGTATATCTCATCATACAAGATCATATACATAAAGTTTGAAAGTCGAAGACCGGAAGAAAGCAGAAACTTCATTTTGGGCGGGCACCCATCAAATACACTGTGGCCAGTATTTCAGAGGCGGCAAAATGGACTAGTTATTGTCAGCAAGCAAACACAATGGCGGAGCAAGCAAACATGATAGCGGAGCAAGCAAACACGACGGCAGAGCAACCAAAGACCAAATGCGGACGATACAAAAGCAAAGAATTCAAGCTTTAACCAAGATATTAACCTAATTAACTGTAAGGTAAATGAATTTATATTAGCAAAGGGTAAATTAGTTGCAAAACGTAAAACCCCGGTTCCTATGCCAATCCCACCCACACCTAGCACTAATCCTTTCAGCGCACTGGCGAACGATTTCCAAAATAATTAATCGAACGCGACTAACAATCGAACAAAGAAGGTGTGTGTTTCCCATCAATTTTTAATGAAAATATGAAAGCAAAGGTGCTTAAAGGCATCTTGGGTAGGTACACCCTTACAGATGGCACTCGTCTAGAGTACCGAATCACAAAGTTGTCGAGCTCCCGACTTAAAGTCACAGTGGACAGGCTCGAGGCCCAGGACTACATCATGAACTTGCTTAAAAACACTGGAGCAGTGGGATACCTGTTCATCCCCAAAGAAAAGAAAAAATGTGTCGTGATATTAAGGGGTGTTAGTTCACACTTTGGAGCTGAGGCTGTTTGAGAGGGCATAGCCAGCCAAATTCCGAATTTAGGCCTCTAGCCTGTCAGCCCATTTACCACTGCATGGTCGAGAGCAAATAAAATCGACCCAGATTTATTCAGGATCACAGTGGGATCGCAAGCTGATCAAAATGAAATAATTAAGCTGTGCTACATTTTGAGCTAACGAGCCGTATAGGAACGCCTCAAAAGGAGCGATCTGGTTCAATGCTATCGGTGTCAACGATTCGTGCACGTATCCACCTATTGCGGGTTCAACATGCAATGTCTAGCATGTGGGGAGGGGCGAACTTCCGAAAATTGCCCCAGAAAAAATATGGACAAGCCGGAAACTGCTCCATTCTGCACTATGTGCATTTCCCATGGGCACCAAGCCCATACTCCGGCTGTCCGGAAAGAAAAAGATTGTTGGACAGGGCAATCGAAAATAAAGTCTAACGGGTGGCGCCTCAGATCATATTCTCACCGCCTCCCAGCTATCCAAATACTACACCAACCCCTACAACCCCACACCACTTTGCTCCTCCTTCCAATAGGACCTCATGTTCAGAGTTTTAAGAAGTGGAACTCCGCCCTATACTTTTATTTTTTTTTTCGTAGCACTACTACCCCTTTCGAGCCTTCGCTTAGAAATAGTTAGAGTATCTCATTGTAATGATCGAATATATCGGCACTCCACACGGTGATATAATTGTTATCACGCTTTGGTCGTGTGTCCGTCCACACAGCTGCGATACGTTCTGATTTTAAACCAGCACGTATCATAAATGAGCAGGCTTATAGTCCGTCCGAAGAATCACTCGTACTAAATCTCGTTGGTGCCAACCAAACTCGAACCAGAGACCTTCGACTTACGGGCTTAGTGCTGTAACCCCTATACCACGGGGACTACTTTTATTTCACCGACTCCTAATCCCATGGAACGCCTACAACAGATAACCGTGGAGTGGCTGGGAGTCTCTCCCAGTGAACTCCTATCCAAGGTCAGGGCTTTCATCCCATACTTTGACGCCACTCCTGACCAAGAGAAGCCAATGGTGCTTCTCCATTTCTATTTCAATCTTTGTGGTTGCAAAAAGACTAACCATTCTTTCCCCAAACATCAGCTTCCTAATTTCACATGATAAGAGGCTCTACATTGCTGATTCGGTCAAATTGTCATACAGTTCGTCAAAAATTTCATACAGCTCCTGGTTGTATCGAATTCGCCATTGCTCCCCGTCTAGCTTCGCTCCGATTATTTGCCTCAGGACCCGTCGCTCAAAGGCATTTAATATATTTGCGGATGCCTGGGTTAGGGTCCATGTTTCACACCAATAGCATAACACAGGTCTTATCACAGATTTGTCATCTGGTCTTCAGGATCATCAATACGGAATATAAGATTTTATTTGTGAGCTGTATTCTTCGGCGTATTTCGTCTCTTTCATTGCCGTTTTTGTTATTTTGGCACCTAAATATACAAATTCGCTTACATTTTTGATACTGTATTCGGCAATTGTGGTATTTTGGGTATTTGAGGTATTTTTCCTCAACTGCATCATGATCCTTGTTATATTTTCATTGATCTGTAGCCTTACTAGTTTTGCTTCGCTGTCGAGTTTCAGGAAGAGTTCTTTGGCAGTTTTAATGACAGTGACAAAATGTTGATATCGCCTGCATAGGCTACTACCTGGCTCAACTTGTATAGTAATGTACTTCGTGTATCGACAGCCTTATGACGTACTCCAGTGCGAAATTGAATAGCAATGGGGCCAGCCCATCTCCCTGTTTTAGTCCAATATTTGTGTCAAAGGCATTGGTAAGTCGGTTACTGATGCGGACTTGGGAGTTTGTCGACGTCATTGTCATTTTGGTAAGACGGACTCATTTGGCTTGGATGCCAAAGCAAACCATTATTTGTTATAGGACGTCACGATCAATACTGTCGTATGCTTGCTTAAAGTCAACGAAAATTTCCACATTTAGCTCGTTATCGGACCATCATGGCCTTCATCTCAACTTAACCCTTAGATCACACATACCAGTTCCTACTTACCCACCTCACTATAGAACGTTTGCTTCCATAGACTGGCCAAACTTCAGAAAAGACCTCAAAGACCTCCTTCCGAATCTCCCACCGGAAAATATCATTCTCTCGAAAGCAGAAATAGACTCTCATATATCGGCACTGACATCTGCCGTTATAGAGTGTCTAGACAAGCATGCTCTCTTCCGGAAACCACGCAGCCCGCTTTATAGATGTCTAACTCAGGAGACTCTTCAATTAATAAAAACTCGGAAGCATATGCTCCAACGGCTTAAGCGTATTTATCATCGAAGCTTTAACCGGTTCAATAAGGAGTGTTTGGAACTTAAAACGCAAATAACGAGCATTTCCCGTGAAATCCAAAAACGCATTAGATCCAAAGTCAACAACTTCTATAAAAGCAGACTGACCATCTTCAGGTGTTTTTAAAACTATAAATCAACTTACAGACCGTAAGAGTTCCAAATTCGATATTGAGAAAGACCCTATAAAGCGAGGGAATGAACTCTTCATTGCACAATCTGACAAGATCGTTGCATGTAAGCAATACTTCAAACAACTATATTGTCGCCATGAGTCATCCAACACAGCTTCAAATAACAACGTTAAGGCAGAGTTTCTAGTAACAATGGAAGGGTACTAGGGATCTTATTTAACTGTATTCTCCAGTTATAATAAAGCACCCTCTACACAACATCCAGTCTTCGCCGAATTTTTCACCTCGAAAACGGAAGTAGAAGATTTTCCAAATGCCTTTAATAGCAAGCTATCTCACGGCATTGATGGTACCCCGAACAGAATACTCAAGAAGAGCAGAAAGACCATCTCCTCCTTCTTGACGATATTATACAATAATTGTATTCACAATGGATATTTTCCGAAACCTTGGAAAGTAAGTAAACTAATCCCAATAGCAAAACCAGGCTGCGAAGGAAACATTAATAACTTTTGGCCAATTTCCGTTTTGCCTGACATGGGTAAACCCCTTGAAAAAGTTATTCTGCGAAACTTGAACGATTTTACTAGTCTCCTGATCCCATATTTTCAGTTTGGATTTGAACGCGAACGATCTACGGAGTAAGCAATAATGCTATTGCACAAAAAAGTCACCCGCAATCTTCAGCGGAAAGAGTGCACAGTGGCCTGTGCTCTGGACCTGAATAAAGCGTTCGACTCAGTTTGGATCAACGGTCTCAAGTACAAGTTGAAAATGTCATCCTGTCCAGCTGCAATCCTCAGAATCCTATACAGCTTCCTTTTGGATAGAATTAAACTAGGGAACCTCATTTCAAATCCTATTTCTATCAAATCGGGAGTCCGACAAGGGTCTATCCTCGGAAAGCCCTGTTCAGCTTTTTCCGTCATGATATCCCACGCCCAAACTGCTCGACTATTGATATAGCAATCTATGCACATGATCCTCCTCACTGTCACCCATAGCCTTCCAGAGATGATGAAAATAAAGCTGCAGCACTCTGTCCACAACATCGTTCAATATCTAAAGGATTGGGGGCTCGAAATAAATGCCCGCAAATCGGAGCTGACTTCCTTTGGAAATGCCAGCGAGAGAGGGCACCGGCTTGCCGTGTCTCAAAGTAGGAATAAGCAAGCACATATTGCTGGTGAAATCATTCCTCTCAAGGAAAATATCAAATACCTCGAAGTCCATTTAATAATCGACTTAAGGTGAATAGACACGCCAGGAAAACCCTCAATTAAGCGAAAGTAGCCTCCGCAATTATTTCGTCTCTCTTTTCCTTGAAATCAGTCTGCCCAAAAGTTTAAGCCTTAATGTTCTTATTAGGCCGATTATTACCTACGCGTTTCCAGCATGGCTAACAATCTCGCCTACTGCTGCCGAAGAAATCCAAATCTTCGAGAGGAAGATCCTTAGGAAATGCTTGTCCAAATACATAAGAAGTAGTACAGGAACTCTATCCTTTACAAAGATGAGGTGATAGAACCGCTTCTACACCAAAAGTTGGCAATGACTAAAAAACACGTAGAGAAGTGGCGGGAGGCCCCTCTTTGATTCATTCGTGCACTTTTTGAACCTACCACTGCAAATAATCCCTACTACCTATATCCCTTTAAAATCGGTGAACAATACCACCACGATCCCAATAATTCCTTAAATACCAATAAACAGGCGTTTTACGTTTCATACGAACCAAATACATACCGTAGTTAAACAAAATATTTGTAAATTTGGTTAGTTCATAAGTGTAATAAAATAAAATCTTATGATAAATATAAATGTAAATTGTAGTGCTGTACTAAACAGGTTATAATTTTAGGTTAGACGTAGGAACAGATTCAATTTATTTTAGGATTAGATTTAGATTAAGCTTTAACGTATTTATTTGTCAAACAATTCAAGTCGCAAGCCATAAGAGCAAATGGCCTAGTCTATATATCTAAAAAAACTGATGTAATATAAGTATACATATATTTTAACCTTCACAGTTTATTTGACATCCATATACCGTCAAATATCACATAGTCATTAAGCATATTCTGTAATGTCAATTTATAAAAATTCTCAATAAAGTTTACTTACTTCATGTGGATACGGTGAGAGAGTCAGCCTTTGCTTCAAGAACCAGTTCCGCATAGAATGAATTGATAGCAAGTCAAGTCAAGTCAAAAGCGCTTTATTTAATACTAATCGCTGTAAATTTTAAAGGAATATATAGCAAATTCCAAACAATAACAATAAAAAACTCAATGACCCAAATGGCTCTCTAAATTTGTACGTTATCATTAAACACATTTAAAAAAAACTATAGCGAATTCAAACCAATGAAGATGATTACATATTTTTAAAATTCAATTGGAAAAAGGAGAGAAAACCAACCAACACTATTCTAAAATTATTTATAATCTTAACACAACAGTGAACTTTGATCCTACACCTAATATGTATGTTTTAACTTAATTCTAATAAATGCAATCAAAAACTTTATCTTATACTAAAAAATCTATAACAATGTTCCTAACCTAAGCGTTAAACCTTATCTCTAACCTAATATAATAAACATAATATAAACCTAACCTTTACCTAATTTTTAACACAAATAAACAACAACACTAAATGTAGCAATAATGAGCTGAAACTCAAAAACTAAATAACGAAAAACACCAAAACTGAAAATAAACACGAATAATTTAGACATTTTCATTCAGCCACCAATACCTAGATTGCCCCGTCTCAACTCGATCAGCTTCAACGAATCTAGCAAATGAGTATCTCCATTGGAATTGTTGGTCTCGTGAACTCAAATTCGGAGGATATTTTATCTTCTTATCGGTGGCCCGTCGATATATGTGATATATGACTGGGATGCCGTCAGAATCAAAAACATATTATTCGAGTGGTCAGGAATTTACAGATAAGGAATTTCCCCTTCACGAAATTCTGTTTAAGAACTTTTAATCATTGGTTGTAGTAAGTGTGGTGCAAAATAATGTGTGCCACAAAATCAAGCCCACGAAGCAAATTTCAATTTTTCCCGCCCAGAAATTCAAATTTCAAACATCAATGACCAATGACCAAATCAGGTGGACGTGGAAAACGTCACGTACATGCGAAAACACAATCTCGGAACGTACCCGAAAGACGTGTTGGTGAGCCAGAAACGCACCCGACGTCATCCTTATTTTTTCTGTAAGTAGCTAATTTTGTCGGATTGTCATCGTTCCTTTCCTGGGATGTTAGCCCTTGGAAAACATTAATTTAACAACACCATTGATTAGAAGCATTGACCAATCGACGTATTTAATGAAATACACAATTAGTGTAGTGTTTTCACGTCTGTAGAGAAGTAACTCTTATTTTTATTTCATAAATTTTTTTTTATTTTCTAATATAATAAGAACATTTTTTGACACATAGAAATCAGGTGAAATAAATTAACGTAATAAGTCATGTACTTTATTTACTTCATTACCGTTGCTTGATCCTTTTTACTGGGCGATGTTTCCAGACGTATTGATTATCTTTTCAAATTTTCGTGAGTAAATCATTTAGAAATTGATTCAGGTAGTTTTATCGAGTTAAAGTGCTGCTTTTTCGTTATTTCTTCTTCTATTTCAAAACGCTTTCACTAAAAATTATTCATATAACATAGACAATTTGCAAGAAAACGAACAATTGACCAACATGTTACATGAGAATTTGCTCTTTCATTTTATTTTATGTATAAATTAATTAAAGTTCACTGAAGATTTTTAGAGCTTGTATTCAAACAATAAAATAAAAATGAATTGTTAAAGAAGAAAAAATTCTTGATCTTCTTTAGCCGTTTGAAGGAAGCGGGTAGAAGACCCACATCGATGGCTAAGAACCTTCTCTGACCCAGCCATTTCATTGTGATCCTTCTTTTGACTGTAGGGGTTCTCGCCAGAGATGGAGAGTCCTTGTAGATGGAGTTCACCATCAGGATCATAAGTACGGTTGGGAAGGGTGTGAAGGACCTGGGCGCCCCGCTTTTCAGTGCGATACAATCTTCTCGTCAGGAATAAGCTAGTTTTCTGACAGTGCACATTATTAACAAGTACGGTAAGTATAAAAGTAATGAAACTTTCGGTCGAGCCTGTGCCTTTCTTTTTTTTTGTTTTGCACCACAAGTGTCTTTGTGGTCATCCTAGAAATCATGTATGCGATAAGTAATTTGTAGTGAAACTTGGTGCTAGGGAGAAGAACCCGCCCCACAACACCGCAGACGCTAATCCGTAAGTGCATACACGCCACCCTAGACCAAGCCACTCCCACTGAAAACGAACACCAGTTTCACTGGGGCAGTCCAACACCACTGCTAGTCCTTCGCGGGTAACTGACCATGCATAAACACTCCATGGTTCCTACAACTATACTAAAGCAGAAAGATCTGACATTCGGTGATTTGGCATCCCCAACCAGTACCATAAGTGTCGGAATGACAGAATTCTATCCGGGAACCGCCACGAGACGTAGTGGCTTCGTTTTTCGTTTTGTCGTCAGCTAACGCGATTGATGTTCTGTCATCGGCAAGTTCAGAGATTGTTCTTAGCATGGAGTAGTGTTCGCGTAAAGCTAGTAATATCAATGTAGAAGGTGTTAATAGTTATGTTATTTAGAAACTGATGAACCGTTATCTTTAGCTGTTCGGCAGCAACAAACTCAGGCTTAAAGGAATGGGCTTGCCCCAATATTGTTTAACATTACATGCGGTCAAGATCAATTCCAGATACTAAGTGAGTGTGCATACCGCTGGAGTCGGAAGCGAAAAAAGTCAACCTACTGGTCAATGAAACTAAATTTCTGAAAAACAAGGAAAGGCATGTCAGTTGAACAAAACCTAACCTCAGGAGACTACAACCTACAATGTCGATATCTTCCCATACTTAAGAGTCCATTTTGATAGAAAGACTACAGAATAGAATGAAATATGGAAAAGAATAAGCGCAGCAAACCAAGCCTACTTCTCAGTATTTCCTATGCTAAGATCTAAGGATATTCACGGGGAAAATAAAATTTGCATATACACATACATATAAGTGACTAATAAAACCTATGCTGCTGTATGGATGTGAGACTTGGACTTTTAAAACTGTCTCTAAAATAGTCTGGCTTATATTCGAACACAAAGTGCTTAGGGGGATATATAGACCAGTAAAGCCCAAGAAGGCCTGTAGTGTCACAATGAAGGAGTATAGCAAAGTGGAATGGAACACAGTGGATAATCGAAAGGATAAGATTTTCGCAAGTCGCCACAACACTCCACTATCTTAGGAAATTGTACTGTTGAGGTTTTTATTTTTATCATCTTTATCAAGAAATTCTAGACTGAATTCAAGAAAACAAAGCAATAACCCTATTTTTAAAATATTCGTACGTTGATTCATTTCAAGATTTCATGTAATCAAACGGGCACAAATAGACTAGTTTTCCTTGAATCTCTATGATGAAACTATCGTCCATTTTTTTAAGAACTAGGTAAAAACCTTCATATGGGGGTTAAAGAGGCCCACTTGAATTAAATCCTGAGTGCAACAATCAAACTCTCTTAACTGAAAATTGTGGTTAAATGCTATCACAGGTTGCAAATGTTAAATTGCGTCCTGCAATGAACTCGTCAGTTCTACCTCATTTAGTGTCTTTGTGTTGCATCTAATAAAGTCACTGGGTAATCTCAGTCTTTCACTATTATGCTAATTTTACTGAGGTACCAGAAACCCTTCTCTAAAGGCAGTTCGCAGGCCCAGCAGCACTAAGAAAAGGGCTCTGGTCAATGATGGAGTGTCGTGTGTCATGGTTGCAACTTTTAGCATATGGTCCCAATATTCTAGCATCCCATCGAGGATAATATGCAGTCATTTTATGTCTTTTGAAACCTAACAATTTTCCCAACTCTACAAAAAAAATTTGATTCAAATTGTCTTTCCTGGTCAGTCATTATTTCACCCGGTCTTTCGAAACCCGGAAACCATTCTCAACATGAAGCTTCAGCATAAGATTCTTCGGAAATGTCTACCAGAGGAATTACCTTAGGCTAGCGTGTCAACGTTTCTACTTATCCTTCTTTATAGCGCAATAGTCCCTCTTGGGCCTTCACTTCCTGCATCAAGCGCCTCTAGCTGTCTCGGTCTATTGACCGCGTCCTTCAATTTCGAATCCAAGCAGCGATGAACTGTCTTCGTCGACCAAGTCAGACTAGCGTTTCAACGTTTGTTCACTGTTCTCCACCCTTCAGTTTGCCCAACGAATACCTTTTTGAGTATTTGTTGTTCGTCCATACGTTTCATATGGCCAGTCCATTGTAACTTCCGTAGTCTTACAATCGTTGAGACCTCCAGCTCGTCGAAAATTTCATACAGCTCATGGTTGTATCGAATTTGCTATTGGTCCCCGTCTACTTTCGTATCAATTATTGGCCTCAGGACCCATCTTTCGAAGGCATTCAATGTATTTGCGGATGCTTGGATTAGGGTATATATTTCACGCCTAGCACAGGTTTAATTACAAATTTGTATACTCGGGACTTTGTTTTCCTGGGTATGCAAGATCGTCAAAACTGAATAAAATACTTTATTTGCGAGCTGTATTCTTCGACGTATTTCGTCTCTTTCATTTCCAATTCTTGTTATTTTGGCGCCTAAATACACAAATTCGGCAAGTGTGATATTTTGTGTGCTTGAGGTATTTTTTGTCGACGGCGTCATGAAGTTTGGTCTATTTTTATTGATTTGTAGCCCTACTAGTTTTGCTTAGCTGTCAAGTTTCAGGAAGAGTTCTTTGGCAGTTGTTGATGATCGTGACAAAATGTTGATGCCTACCACTTGGCTGGACTTTTATTGTATACTAACGTACCTCTTGTATCGACAGGTAGCTTCCTTATAACATATTCCAGAGCCAAATTGAATAGCAATGTGACAAGCCCATCTCGCTGCTTTAGTCCGATGTTTGTGTCAAAGGCGTTAGTGAGTTAGTTATAGATGCGGACTTGGGAGATCGGTGACGTCATTGTTATTTTGGTAAGACGGTCTAATTTTGCTGGGATACCAAAGAAAAGCACTATTTGGTACATTGCGTTAAGTTTACTACTGTCGCATGCTTGGTTAAACTCAACGAAAATTTGGTGTACGTCTATGTTGAACACCCGACATTTTTCAAGTACCTGCTTGACTGTGAACTATTGGTCTATTATCAATCTACCTTCTGTAAAGCTACCTTGATACTCCCCAATAATACTGTTGGCGTCGAAGAGCTTTAAAAATATTTTGTACGCTGAGCAAAGTAGTAATATGCATCGGTAGCATAGTATATTCAAATAGTAGCCACACCTTTCATTTACCCTGTGTTGCACACTTTTTGAATTTTCCCAGGGGCACGTCAGCTGATCCGGGGCATGACAGCTGATCCCATGTTTCACGCGCTCAAGAAACAAAGCAAAATGCAAATAAAATTTCCGACGCATGTGTTCTTTTACGCATTTCAGAACATAGGAGTGCTGCCACATCCTAACAAAAAACTAAAAGATTGCATGGAACGAATTTGTTTTTCTGCAATGTTATTGATTTTTTAGCTCTGGTAGCCCTGAAATCTCTCATCGAAGCAAATGTTTATATTCGCGCCGTTCCTCGCATCAGCGTTTACCATCTATCTGCTACCGAAGATTTATGGCTCGCTGTTCGGCTTGTGTTCGAATTTTTCCGGAGGGTTGATGGAGTGTGGTTACTAGTTGAGTATACTATGGTCGGTAGTTTTCACAATGTAGCTTGTCACCTTGTTTGTGAATAGGGAATATAATTGATTGGCTTCACTCGTTCAGCATATGTTTTTGTTGCCAAATGTGCTGGAAGTCTATATATAGTTTTCTGAAGACTGTTGTCACCATATTTGTAATCATCGATACCCGGTGCTTTATTATGGTGGAACAAAAATCACTCAGCGTTGGTGTGACCAAAAGAAGCTCTCTGGGAATATTTATAGGCTCCGATATTCTGGTGCAGTCCAGAGGCTTCAGAAGGTTCTTGAAATATGATGCCCAAATTTTTTTTAATTTCATCAGCGGTCATGTTGCGAATATCATCACACCAGATTGTGGTCTTGGGCTAACAACCACGTTTCAGACTTTTTACTACTTTGTATACTTGTCTTGTGTTGTTGCACGCTAGACTTACATCGACACTTCTCAATTGGAGCTTTTCTTGACTCCAATTGTCTTATTCGCTACTGTACTAAGATTTTCATAATATTCTCTCTTCCTCCTGGTTTTCATTACTATATATTCTTTGTACGCTTAATTGTTTTTGTCTGACGCATTCTTGCATTCATCAACGAACCAATCATTTCTTTTGGGCTTGACGTCCAATTGTGTGTTCTACTACTGTCTAAATTGCTGCTTTCGCTTCTAGCCATAACTAATTGCTTGTTTTCAGCGATGTATCTGATACAATTGGAGCTAGCTGGTTGTCAAGGGTTTCTGTGAAATTTTTTTGCTACAGATGCCATTTGTAGCATCTAGGTATCGAGTTTCTGTTGAGAGCTAGTCTTCACTGAACATGCCTTTGACATACGACATCGATAAGTTAATTTTATCAGGTAATGATCCGAGTTACAATTGGCTCCTCGGTATTTACAGACGTCAAGTATGCTCGAGGCTTCTCGTCGTTGGATCAGACCATAGTCGATTTAGTTTTGTGTGTTGCAATTCGGTGATACCCTGGTCATTTTATAAATGCGTCGATGTGGGAAGCAAGTCGATTGTATGACTAGATTTCTGCTATATGCAACGTCAATCAGGTGCTGGCCATTGTGATTCGTTTGATCGTGGAGGCTATATTCTTCACTCGTTCCCCGATGAAATAGCTCATTGCCATCACCCCAGAATAATTTTTATGTTGTTCATAGGCAATGAGTTGACTAATCTTTCCAGGCGATTGTAGAACATTTCCTTCGTTTCTTCGTGTTTTTTTCAGTCGAGGTGTGTACATTTATTAGCCGAGTTCTGAAGAAGTTCGATTGTCGTTCATTGATTGCCTTAAATCAATAACGTTTGGTTTGAACTCCCTTTCCACGATTAAGGTCACTTTGAATTCTCGCTTTTCAGCAGGCTTCTCACTTTTGAATATTGTGTGCGATCTCATATCTTAAATACCACTTCCAGTCCGGCTCGTTTCCTGGGTTCCCAGTATGCTTAATTAATATTGAATGGCCTCTTGTAAAAGGCCCTTATCAGCGCCAGGGTAATTGAGTGATCTGGCATTTCAGGGCCTAATTCCATGAACCTTATTTTGGTTGTTAGGTCGTTGCCGTAGATTCAATCCATCCATCGCGGCATGGTTATTAGTTTCGATTCTGTTATCAGGCACAAAAGTTTTGACTTCACCCTCTTACGTCCCCACAAAGGAGGAGGAAGTAGGATTTAGTAGCAAAGCTGGAGGTGTATTTGCAGTGTCGCATGATTGGGTAACCAGTAAGCCCAGTGTGCAACCCCGAGAACATTTACTACTATTTAATGGGGGGGCTTAGAATGAGAAATCATGGAAGCTGTGGGTTCGGAAAACAAGGAGCTCCCACGTCCTTTGTCAGCCGGGCTTGGGGCCACCTACGGCGGAGTTCCCTTTGTGTCACTCGCTAAGAACTGTTGCCAATCGCTGAGAGAGCGTTGTCTCTTATTCTTAGCGAGCACCTTCCTGTCACACATATTTCTGCACAATCTAATAAGGAGGGCGATGTGTATCAGCCCTGTGATCACCAACGCCGCTAACCTCAAGACTGTTCATATGCGCTTACAATTCGCTGCGCTCATTGTCTCTGCTTCTGAGCTAACCAGTTATGGTGCAGCCTCTTGCTAAGTATGTTGCCCCATAGTTCTGATCTGTGAAGTAGTGCAGACTGCATAGCACTCATCAGGAGACATCTCTTAATTGAGGTGGATCCTCCGATGATAGCCATCAGTCAAGCGAGTACTGTTATACCCGCTGCCGACTTTTTAGTTGTTGCTCTCATTTACTCGGTAAAACTTATCTTCGAATCTATCTACACGCCCAAGTATTTCACTGCCGGTGTCAATTCAACTAGCATTTCTCCAATAATCCTTACAATCACGATTTTCTTCTTTGCCAGAATAACCACTTCGATGCTCTCCATTGCAAGGCTGAAGGCATTTGCAACCATCTAGTTCCTCGCTTCGCGCGTTAACATACCTTGTTTAAGAAAAATATACAATAAAGACATTTTTTACACGTTGAAAAACTAAAACTTTTAAATTTATAACATTTAAAAATAAAATAATTAGTTTTCTTGATAACTTTTTGGGCTTAGTACAAATTTAAAAAAGAAGTGAGAAAGTATGATTTGGAGAGTTTATACAATTTTTTTTCCTACAATTAAATCTAATGAGAATTGCCACAAACAGCAGATTTCTGAACTCCGCTTTAGGCTGTTTGATTATTTCCATTTTTCGGTAAATTTCTCGAGAGAAATTTACCTATTGCGGAGAGTACCTTATAAATATATATATATATATATATATATATATATATATATATATATATATATATATATATACATGGGATATAACGAAATTTGTGACCACGCTAGAGGTTGCAATTTGCTCCGATTTTCACCAAATTTTCAGGAAAGGTGTACTGAGTAAATATTCAGTACACCTTTCCGATTTGGATGAAATTTCCTAGAAAGGTTCACTGATGTATGTGATTAACCTCACAATAAAAAATCCAATGTCGGTACGGCTGAAACAAAATGGCGACCGCTTAAAGGCCGAAAAGCGTACAAAATCTTGTTGTTGTAGTTGTGACCAAAGCTTTCAACAGATGTCTATGAAATTCGGTAGTTTGATAGAAATTATAAGTATCTAAAGAAATATGTAAATAAGTTGGGTAAACAGACCTACGCTCATGTCAGAAGGGTTTTGTATTCAATTTACAAAATGCAGTCACCAGATCGAATCAAATCAAGAAACATATCAAAGACGATTTTATTGGAGAAAATATGAAATACGGAGATCATACTATTATTAACAAAGTTGAACGAATTTCAACTTCTGAGGTTTTTGGTATTGTTCTACTCATAAATATCTCCCTTGATAACAATTTCAGATGTCTTGATAACTATTTCAGATGTCCATCTCCCTTGATAACTATTTCAGATATCCATCCGCGACGGAGGAAACACATTTTTCATGTATTTCTCCCCTGTGCCCCCACTGAAGCAAAAACTGACAGTTCAACATCTGTTTTGAAAAGCTCCCATGAAAACTTTTATATCATACTCATATCGGCTACCTTTGATGATTTTTTTTTTCAGGGGCCACTCTCCTGTACTGTTATCATTGATTAATGGCCAATTTTTTCGAATCCTAGAATGGTTACAAAACCCTTTTGCTAGGAGCTCTCTCCCACCTCCTTGACTTGTTTCACTTATGAGCATTAACTGTAGGTACTCATCTTCAGTCATTCATTAAATTGAATCAAGTGTTCAAAGCATGCATCCTCAACGTTGAAGTTGGGAAAAAATAACTCAAAATTATTCAATCTTCGCATTTAAAACAGCCACTATTTTGTTTTACGATTACTGACACCACTAGCTTAACCGATTCTCAAAGATATATATGATACCTATCATTCCTGAAGTTTTCATGCAAATCCTAGCAAAACTGTAGTGTCTGAGTCGGTAAAAAGCGCATGTTGTTCCATAGCCATATGTTGCCATAGTAATAAATGCAGCGCATATTGTTCCATAGTAATACAGAAAAATTCAAACCACTATCACTTCGCTAAATATGATTCAATCTTTATGAAACTTTCAGGATAGATCAATATTATAAATAGACATCAACGTACTGAATTTCGTTGAATTTAAGGGTACCGTTAAGATTTTATTCAAGAAAACATAAAATCGATAAATCATGCTATTACTAACAAAGTTGACTGAATTGCGACTTCTCACCTATTTGTTATTCTTGCACTCATTAAGGCCTATAATCCTGATTTTTTTCACGTTTTTCGGATCACAGGTGTCCAATCGCGAGGGGGAGGGGGACACAAACTTTTCGTGTATGTCTCTCCCTGTGCGCCCTTCGAAGCAAATTTTGCTAAACTAAGACCTGTTTTGAAAAGTTCTCATCAAGGCCTTTCATTTGATACCCATATCGGCTACCTTCAATGAAATTTGTTTTTCGGGGGGTCACTCTCCTATATTGGGAGACCTCCCCTTAAATACCTTATAAAATTTTTTTGTAGTTGGACTTTGAAGAGATCACCACTTTACACCTACACACAAAATTTGATGTTTCTAGCTTAAGTAATTTCCGAGAAAAACTGCTGTGACACACGGACGGACGGACAGACGGACAGACGGACAGACTGGTCGCGAAACAAGTAGGGTTTTGTAAAATTATTTTACAAAACCCTAAAAAACTGGAGGTCGGGTAGCGCAAAACCATCCAATGTAAATGAAACTTGGTTTTAAGATAGAAATAGCTTAGATCTAGAGACTTTGACATTTTGGTGATAATGCATGTGCAAATTTCAAAATGGCGGCGGTTTAAATATGCGTTTTTTTTTCTCAGGCTTTTGTGGCCCTCTAGCGGTCACATTTTCCAACGGATTTTGATGAAACGTGAAATTATGGATCTCTGTACTAAGTTCTTGTATTATGCAGAAAATTATTAAAATCAAATGAAACAAAAAAGCCGAAAATTTAAAACGTAATATTTTTAAGCTGCCATTTTCACTAAAAATTGAATACTTTGGCCCTGTCTAGAGTGAAACTCCGATTTGAACGAGATTTGGCACATTGATTGATGAGGTCCTAGCACACAAAGATTTAAAATAATCCAAAATCAAATGCATGCATTCAAAATATGGCGGCCACCGAAGGTCAGGAGGCAAGCGCAATTCGGTATTTTAGTAGAAACTGAAATAATGAATATTTTCCATGGAAACGTTTTAAATGACTTAACTTGGAAGTATTTACAAAGCACACTATTTTTAAGATATTGTAAAATATTTTTAACAATACCCTAAAAAATTATAAAATCGCGACTTGTCTGTCTGTCCGTCCGTTTGTTCGTGCGTCATAACAAGTTTTCTCGCAAACCACATGAGCTAGAATGAGGAAATTTTCTACGTAGATCAAAAGTGGTGCCTCTTGAGATTTGCAGTGTAAGAAAATATTTTAAGATGTTTTAGGGGGTCTCCCCATACAGGGGGTGACTTACAATTTTTTTGTTTTTCTGTAGCCCTCTAGCAGCCAAGTTTCTCAACAGATTCCGATAAAACCTGAAATTATAAGTTATTAAGGCAAGTTAATTTAATTTAATTATGCAAATCGATTGACAAATAAAAAAGTCGAAAATTTACAGCTTCATATTTTAAGCAGCCGTTTTCAATAAAAATTCAAATTGACTGCCCCTGATGGTTCAGAAAAAAATTGAAAATGTATATATTAATGGCAACGCAAGTGCTGATTAAACTTTTCTGGAAATCTTTTGAAATTAACTATTTGAGCTATTTAAGCCGACAAGTTATCACCTTTGTGTGGTAAACACTGTGAAATGTGTAAATAGCAAATGTGAAAAGGGCGAAACGAATATAAATATGTTTATAACAATTCATTATCCGCCAATTTTCAAAGTGATCCATACGTGTGCAACTCAATTTAATTAGCAAAATATTTGCGCCTCTATAAATGGTCTCCGAAAACGAACGTCGGCAGATTCTTTTCAAGTTAATAAATATCCATGTGGTGCAACGAAAATTGCAGTAAGAAGTCTTTGAAGTAGGCAAGCCAAATTCCTTTTCGAAACCTTCGGCTACATACGAGAAATTTACCTTTCCGACTGGTGCTGCAACGGGGATTTTTAGTTCTTGTTTCGGATGGTTTTAAATTACCAAAAAGATATGAGTAATAAAAATCATGTCCTTTTTCAGTTTGGTATTAATTTTTTTGTATGTACTCAGAAGAATAGTTGATTTTGCCCTATCCATAAGATAAAATTCTATCAGCCAATTCATGATATTTAAGTAATTTTTCGAAATTCTCATACAAATCGAATACTGCGGAAATCATTAGATTGTTTGACTGGATCTGAATACAGATAAGGCACGAAAAACCCCTTTTCACCATACGAGATCTTATGTATGTGCTTCCCAATAGCGCAACCGCTTACGCTTTATTATTTCTTCTCAACATTAATGTTTGCTTCATCACCATGAATCAATACGGGCGACGAATTAGTAATTCAATCTCGCCTAGCAACAGAAACAGATACAACGTAACAGCTTTCAATAATATTCAAAACGTACTGATTTTATTTACATTTTTGATGCTGTTGCTGCTGTAATGATGACCTTAAATAGCTGCAAGTAACTTTTTTTATTACACTGTCTTTAGGCTGGCTTCACACAAGATTTTGTATTTTGATATACTCGGGGAAAACTAATAAACTACACAGCTCAATTTATTTCGATTTTACTATGCTTGAAAGTATCCTTCATTAGGCTCGTAGCATTTTCTGTTACTTCCAATCATTTGAGTCAATTTTCCTTATGATACTTAACTTTTTCTTTAGTGTGAAGCTAGCCTTGAGATCTTACAGAAGAGCAAAATGACTCACACATTTCGGTAGTAAATTAAACTGAAGTGTAATGGAAAATACTAGCGACGTCTAGAGTGATCGTAAACGTGCTCGTATGATTCTCTGATAGTGTATAATCTGGTTGATGACGCAAGTGAGCATTGAAACGTTTATTTCCGCAATTGGAATAATGACGTGTTTCAACGTTTTTGTGGGAATCACTGTATCAAGTTCATCAGTTGTGAAATAAAAAACGAGCACACTGTTGTTCATTCCTATTACTAAGAAAAATAAAAAAAATAAATATTGCTAGCAAAGGTGAAATTGGTCACGTCTCAGCTGCTAACATGACGAGGGGTTTGGCTAATTTATCTTATAAAGTATAAATTAAATTCATTTCACACATTCAAATGTGACCGATTAGTATTACGATTTCCTAGCACTGAGTTGTTTTATGTTTCAGTACAGGGTAAAACAAAAGAAATTAGCCTTTGGTTTGATACGTATATAACTTTAGTATGTGTAAAATGCAACATTGAGCAGTGAATTTTTTTACTAAAGAAAATAAGAAAGAACAACTGCCTATCAGATTCAAGATCTTCATTTGGTTATTTCTAATTTTTTTTACATAGGTATATACTATTCATTTATAACTTAATCTAACAATATTCATGCGGGTTGTGCCTTAGGGCTTTTCCCGGAGATCAATAATAATTTATTTACTTAAATTAGATTACAATATTAATTTTTCGGTAAAACAAAACTTTATTATGTTGACACCCACAACATTATCAAACATTAATAGCTAGTAAAAATCATTTGCTCTAACAACTGCATTTTTAAAAATTGATTTCTTCAAAATTAAGTACGTTATTTCCTTAAGACTACCTTGAAACTACTCATTCGCTGCGTCCATTGAGCGGTTGTGTGTTGTTCTTCTTAATACTCCCGCCTTGTGCTCCTTAGCTCTCCTGATTCCCGATCCCACCAGATTTTCTGCATACGATTTTATTGGCTCCATTACTGTCTCCTGGTACAGCGCCTCGTTAGCGTAAGACCGTCCGTCTTCCCTTCTGTATAGGCCTGTGCAAGCCCGATGGATTTTCCACTCTACTAATCCTTTGTTGCCCCATTTTGTTTTCGGAGCTCTATTCCATATCATCACCGCATATGTGATGACCAGACGGATCAAGGCTTCATAGGCCAAAACCTTGACTCGCTTGCTCGCTGTAGAATATTTCCTGAAAAGAGGTATAAGTAGATGGTACGCATAAGTCACTTTTCAAAATATTATCAACGTGAGCGCTAAAGGTAGGATTCTTGTCGAAAACTACACCCAAGCACTTCGTTTGCCTAGAGCAAAGCACCATCTGCCCATTCAACTTAATCCTGGAGTCACAGATGCTTCTTGCACGGAGACCAAAGTTTTGTGAGGGTCCTTGAACACAATTAATTTCCTTTTTTTGCATTTACCTTGATTCCCCATTTCCGATAATATGCAGTAAGAGATTCCAAATATTTTTAGAGCGACACTAACTAGTCGTCAGCGAAGAGGTTCACCTGGATTCCGGACTTATATTCATCTCTTGTGCCGGAGACGTCAGAGGTGAATATGTTGAAAAGAAATGGGCCTAATGCAGATCCCTGTGGGACCACCGGACCTAGCTCCATTAGCCACTGTGTAATGAATCATGCGACGCCGCTGGCGACCACTACCAATACACCCTGCTGCCATGTGGCTTTTCATCTCATGTTGGTTCTGACGACTTTCACATCCCACGTCTGTTCTGGTCGTGAGATGTCAAAGTCAATTGACAGCCACATGGTAGCAGAGTGTGTGGGTAGTGAGTGCCATCGAGATCATTTGCTTTTATCGCAGCTGGATTTGAGTGTGCAAATTCATTTGTGAGTTTGTGGATAAATTGAAGATTCTGTGTTACAACCTAAACCCAAACGTAAACATTTCAGGAATCAACTGGATCTTCAGACAGACAACTTTGTAGCTCAGCAACTACAACATTGGGAGATGGAATTGGTGATCCTGGCAGTCAAAATTCCATAAAAAAAGGAAATTCCAAGGAGATTATGCCTAGTTTGCGGTTATATAGCCTCTGGCTTTCATAATGTAGTCGCAAGCTATGAAGCAAGGATAGATATGTGATTTTGGCTGTGGAATACGGGAAAGTGAAAGCAATGTAGGATGATCTCGGAGTAACTCAACAGAAAAAGTGTATCAAATAGAAATATTCGACGATATGTGGCCCCTTTTGGAACGTTACAATAGTATTTTGATGCGTGTGCTTAGACATAAAATAAACCTTTCGATTTGGCTAATTACTGCGAGGAACTTGATTTGGTCGAAGATAACAGAGGGGAGCAAGTATTTTTCAGCAGAGCGTGAGTAAGCTTTATCGATTTAATATGCACAAGGTTTCGACATGTAACGAAGAGCTAATGTATCAAAACCGAAAGAAAGAAAAGGGTCACTTACAATAATTTAGGAAATAATAATAATACTCATACATTTGCCAAGAAGAAATTATAAAGTGAAAAGTGATACCAACCAAGTGCGATCAGTGAGGATTTCGTATCAACCTCAAAAACAATGTGAGATGGTTTCGATTTCGAGTTTAAATTTTCCTATAAGTTATTTATATTTTTCAATTTAATTATAATAGCCAAACCTCGCTTTTCTAGCCCATTTAATTCAGTTTATTATAGAAAAGTTAAAATTTTTAACTGCAGGCGCGGAAGTCATTGCAAAGCAAATATTCAGCTATATGGTTAAGATGAAGGTTTGAACTTAGATAATGTTTTAAAGACATGTTTGTTTAGGAATCAAGTAAACGTGTTCAAGTATGTTTCTTTAAATATTTTCCTTATCGTCTTTATACAAAAAAGAAAAGGAGTTAACAGAACTATATAAAATAATTGAAATTAATGCGATAATTTAATAACTGATAGTTTTCAAATACGGCCGATTTGATTTAGAAAGACTTACATTTATTAGATTATCAACTAAGAAAATTACTCTATATATTTTCAATCAAATTCAATATGAGATACTGAAACCCATTTTATTAAACGATCACAATAAGGAATGAATGGTATATCGCACATAAATATTGTACATACCGAGATTCACACCCATTGATCATGACAGCTGTAATGAAGCTGGTTTGCTTTGTAGTGTGCTTCAAATAGAAAAAAAACCCCAAAAAGCGTAATAAGAGTTAGCAGTTTTTTTTGGTTAGTTTTGCTTCTCTCAGACAAGGCATCTACAAGTACTTTCAATTTTAATTAATGAGTCATATGAATGCACTTCTTGACGTCTTCATATTCACTAACGACTGGTTGACGATTGCGCATAATTCAAAGCTTATTTATAATCAGAAATTCTTTAAAATTACGTTTCAAACTATTACAAACCAAATTAGCTGAACGAACATTGTAAGTGCAATTTGCTGTTAGTGTTTATGTAAAAATATCAACTGTACTATTTAATGCATTTTTAATGTGTTCGAACCCCGTTTGTAGTGAACCATTTATAACTAGCTTGATTATTTTTAGTTCATAAGCTGATAAGAGTCCTATTTTTAAGCTATAACTTCAATCAATTATCATTAAAACAAGAGTTAATATCAAAGAAAGCGGGGCTTTAAGATTGAGCTCAAAGTAAACATTTGATTAAACGAAGCAACCTAAACTTGCAAGAAGTCTCTTAAGTAAGGAAGTAGAAGTGCCTCATACAAATATGTAGTTACAGATTGACCGAAAATCAAAGTTTGACTATAAATACTTGTACCAAGTCGATAAGATTCAGATTCTAGTAATTCATTATTGACTAACTCAAAACTAAAGATCGTAGATGTTGTTATTGAATTCCTGATTTCTCTTTAAAGTTTGGTACATCATAGAATTGTAAACCGATCGAATTCCTATACGGGTAATGAAAGATATATGCGTATAACCGAAATAATAATATGAATTGCTAAATTTAACTCAGTCTTTCCTTTCCAGCGGGAAGGAGAGTGGGTAAGTATGCCGTCGAGAGGGTAGGGTTTGAAAAATCCGCTGAGGTCGGTTTAAACCCGCGCGCGGTACGCGGTACCTTTGTTGGTTTGCCTTTTTTTATTAGCGTAGCTTTCTTCGAATTGACGTTAACGTAGTATATTTTTCGGTACCGCGTCGGTACTATTTGGGAACGCGAAATGGAGATTAGATTTTTGTTCTTTGACTGGATTGATGAAGAAATACGGAGTATCGTAAAGTAGGGTTCTTCTCCGTATGATTGTGTTTTCGACGCGTTTGAAACGGGCATTTAATGGTGGCTGAAAATTGTAATTAAGCGTAATCCTTTTTGAGAGCCGCGACCGAAATCCTCTCCGATCTAGCTGGCCGACAAACGGCCACCGCGAAAATGGATTACGGTGCACGGATTAGTTGACCAGTTGGTACCATTCGTTGGCACGACTCAGACTTAACGTCTAGAACCGATGAGAGGTCGGGTCCTCGTGCGTGAGCTTAGACGGTAAAAATCATTACAACTACAAAGGCAGTTTGTTTCCTCATAAAGCTGCCAATAATTTTTACAATATGGGCCGGAAAGCCAAGATTTATCATTTTGTAGAGAAGCGTATTGATCCATACGGAGTCAAAGGCTTTTTCGACATCGATCAGGCAAGCTACAACAAGCTTATTGTTGCGCCAACTTCCCGTTATATCGGCTTGGAACACGGTCATATCATCCTCCATGTAGTGGGCTTTTTCGAAGCCAAATTGTCTTGTTGTCCGACACAATTCTTCCCCCTGCAAAGAATTTATGATGCCTTCAAAGGAACTGTCGCCGACATTATAAATGAACCTGACAATGGCGTCCACTGGTAGTGCGAGACTTGCAGACGTGTTACGGGTAAACATCGAGACTCCATAGCGTTGCTCACCCCGAACACTACCATACGTGATTTCGTAAGAGTTTAACCTACGCAATACCGAGCACATCTAATGATGTAACTATCAGCAAGTAATTTAAGTTTTCATTCACAAAAGGACTACTGGTTAAATTACGGAAAGGAACCCACATAATAATTTTAAATTTAATAATTGGTTAAATTACGAAAAGAAAGCCACATAATAATTTTTGCTTTGTAACTTTATGTAAGTAAACTCAAGTAGCTAGGTCGCTTCCGATTTACACGCCACAATTATGGACAACGCAACCTGCAACAAGCACCAAAAGCATCAAGAACCAACGCGAGCTCGAAACGAAACATAAATACACACGGCATCGGGAACGTCATCATCCAATCAACGTATACGGCTGCAGAGCCTTCGTTAAATTCGATTGATCCGGAAAATAATAGCAGAAACTCGTAAGATGAAAATTTGCAGAACAACGGCATGCAATCGGATGTGCGAGGCAAGAAGTTTCGGACATCTATTCCGGCGATTGAGCACTTTTGCCGAAAGAATACTCCTGCTGATTTGTCGGCGATAATCAAGAATGGTATCGTCGAGGCTGAAAAACTGCCTCAGCAACCATTATATGAAAAGCGCAAATTAATTCGTCGGCCGCCCCCAGGGCAGCTATAGATCTTCCAACCCCAACAAGTGAAGAACCTTCAAGGTTCTTGTTGCGGGACGATTATATTTCCAAAGACCACAGCAACAGTCAAATCACAGATCGCTTGAATGAATGTCAGGTTGATGAAATGAATAATTTGGAGCCGGAGAGCACTGCCATGCCGGAAGCGAGGCTTTCAATGAGTACAATTCAAACAAATATTGGTATATCACAGTTGATATAAAGCTAGGCTGGGATGTTGTGTGGGATGGCCATTTCGTTGTTCCGAGCAGAAGAGCGGAATTTGTCCCGCCAACGGACTTTAATCAAGACATTGTGCCAGTTGAAATTCTTGAGTCGTACGTTACGATGGTTAGGAATGGAGAATATGTCGAGGCAAGACTGACCTGCGCTTATGATTTCCCGGCTGTGGCATTCACAATTGGAAAACAAAATTGGCATATACTAAGGAACCTTTTAGAATATCTTTGTGACGAATTAGACTGGAAATTTAGGAAAACGGTGGCGTCATTTATTGGTGTACTTGACGTGATCCTCGAAAGCGAAATAGTTTCACGGGATTTAGTCGCAATTTTTATTGGCCTCTTCAAAAACTTAGACGAAATTAAAATCAAAGCTATTGAAAATTTTGCCAAATTTCCTAAGTTCGTTGATTTTTCAAAGCATGAAGAGATTCTACCAAATCTCGGCAAGTGTTTACGAATCGATAGTAATACCAATTGGCCTATTAGGGAAAGTTTAGTGCAACAAATTCTCATTATTATTAAATGGTACGATTCGATAAATAGGCACGATTATTTAATGTACCTGGCAAGTGTTACTTGCATATTTTTACACGATAAAATAAGTTGCATTCGTGAAATCGGTGCTGAAGCGATGGCTGAAATTATTAGGAGTTTGAATCCGACACAGCGCAAGGCAATTATCAAATATTATTTAGCAAAAAAAATTAAGTTTGAGCTATACGTGGCGAAAGCGACAAACGTTCGTCAATACATTTTATAAGTACATCAAAGCTAACAAAAATGTTATGGATTTGGTTCAAATGGTTTTACCAGACATCAAAAGGTTATCCTACGACGCAGTACCCAATATACGATAACTTGTTGCTAAAAGCTTAGTAGAGTTAGTTAATAACGATGCGAATATCCTGAAAAGTGGAGATTGTGAGGATGTAGATATCATGAAAATCAAACGTAGTCTACAAGAGGACGATGACCGTGATATTCGGGAGACGGCGTATATGGTAGAATCGTCGAGTAGTGGCCGGAAAGAAAGTGTTACGACTCCAACCGTAACAACGACAACTCTACAACTGATTTAACAAATGTACCAGCAGCCAGCCAACAAGTTGATGAATTGAAAACACAATGCCAGCTTATAACTCTGAGACTGTTAAAATGAATGATGATGATGATACAAATGTAGTTGCTACATGTGTAGATTTAAATTCTTCGCCCGTACCGTAATCACGTATATCTAGTGAGTAAGAAGAGGAGAAAGTATATTTTTGGCGATACAACAAACATAAAAAGCTAAAATAAGGCGATGTCTCCAACTCTTATTTAGTTACATTAGACAATATACGGATTAAGGAAATTCTAGTATTAAACTTTTGCAGCATCAAACCATTAAGAAGAACAATCACAAGAAAAAACAAACCTAAAACAATCCTTGTTTCGGAAAACGTGTTCATTTATTAGTTTCGCAAGTAAGGTTCACAAATTTAAACAAAATGAGTAGCGTAGCAAAAACTTTGCTGAAAAAATATTCTTGCGCGTGACGTAAACAAACATTAGTGACAGTTCGAAGTGTCAGTCAAATGTATTCAGCGCGTAAGACACTCAATTCCCACTAGGATCGACACCAAGTGGAACTTATGATGAGTGAAATCAAGCGAGGGGAATTACTCGCACCAACGGAAGAAAAGCAGTCAAAAACAAGATTTTCCCGGTAGATGGAAGGGGAAAAACGTTTATCCGGGAGGTTATTTAAGCCCGGAAAGATTGACGCGCTTTCCCTTTTGTTCTGTTGAGGAGTTTTCTTACAAGCAACCGTGGAGCTGCGTGACACCAAGTGTTAAGGGATCGGAATTTAACCCGACAAGTGGATTCGAATGAGGTAATACAGAACGAGTGATCAGCGACCGTTTTTCTTCTGACGAGGAATTGGAGCCGTACAGTGGATACTGAATCATCAAACGGAAATGAGACAACGGTGGCGAATTTCAAGCGAATGGAAGCAAGGGGCCACTTACTAGAATAGGGAATAAGTGTAAGTGGCATCTATTGATCGAATTATCTTCTTAGAATAAAATAACGTAGATATAATTGTTCATTTTTTTTCTTTTCTCGCTACAATAACTAAACCTTCTTTTTCCAGCTGTAAGAAGTGCGGCTCGGGAACTCTTCTCCCGGGGCGTTGACCACGCCGGAAGACCTGGAGAATTTAAAACAAGTGGTAGTGTTTGCGGGTGGGTAGTTTCGGTTCCCCTGTTTTTGGAAACCCGAATTCGTGACCTTAGCTCGTTCCGCGGAGTAGTGTTCCTTTGTAGATGATTCTCACGGCCAAGCGGCGACGAGCCCCCAAATTTTTCTCGTTGCAATTTTGTTCTGGAGGGTCGTCTTCTCGTTCGGACGACTCCTTGAGAGGCTCGGAGAAATAAACGAGTGGTGCCTACACCCGTCTTCAGGTAAGTTAGACTGGGTCGGTGGAGCCTCCGCTGGAGTAGCCCCAATAAAGCAGTGGCAGTTAGGGAATTCGGAAATTTTCGGTAATAGACGTTATTCAAATTCAGCCTACGTTTCTCGGCTCCACATGGCTAGCATAACGGTGAAAACTTTATGTGATAAACTGAGTGCTTTGCACAAAAAATGTTCAGCTGCGTGTACTGGGATTGCTCCCTTGCTCCAGTTTGATGACACTATATCTGCAAATCCTCTAGCTGAGACGAACCTGGATACTCGCGATATGTTACAGCCTTCTGCACAAGATCTTCATCCATCGGGGGAGAATACTAAAATCATATTAGATATGGCTCCTGCAATAACAACAAGAAGTAAGTCGCAAAGCAAACCTGCAACAAAAAACAGCACCAAACTGTTGGCCAGCAATAATTCTGAGGTTGTATTTCAATCATCACCTGGGCCCTCGTCAAGGTGCTATATCGAAAAATGGGCCACTTTCATCCAACACTCTTGTAACGGAAACTTCAAATTGTACAAATTCAACCAACATCAGTAGCTGATGCTTCTAATTCCGCTAAAACTCTGCCAGCACCACAAATAGTTCCATCTCTTTATGTCGTGGCCCCGCCAAAGCAAATTTTTATATCTCGTCTGGCTTATGAGACAACGATGAATGGCATCTGTGATTATGTCTCAACGAAATTCGGACCTTTGGTAAAGATCATTAGCTGCCACAAACTGCCAAAAGATAACATTGAGGGAAGAGTTATAGCTTCCTTTAAGCTTACTGTACCATCAAACTGCAGCATAGTTCTTTAACCAGAATATTGGTCTCGTGGAACTTTAATTAAACTTTCTGAGGCAACCAAAAGAAGAAATTTTCGAGGTGTGGTGAGCCCTATTCCGAGACTTTAACAACCGGTCATCGCCTCGAGCGAGGCTATAGTTGCGCTTTTGCCGCTGACTTTTTTTTTAATGCGTCGCATAATGCTTCTTTATTGTCGGCCTCTGCTCCGAATTTCACCAGTATGTAGCCCGCCGCGTTGGTCGTACTACTTCAATGGCAGTGTTTGCGTCTTCAAGCCTTACGTTTCTCCTGATACCCAGCAGCACTTCTGCATAAGATCGGCTATCTTTGGGTTTTGCGAGCAGTGCCTGCTGCCAGAATCTTCGTCGGGGCTTCTTTTCCTCCTGTTTCGCATTAGGTCTTTTTTCTTGTTGGGCAACCGTACGAACTTTATGTTCTGGCGCTTTTTGAAGGAGTTTCTTTGCAACTTTTTTTGCTCCTTTTTTCAGCACTATCTGAAACCCCTGATCTTGCGTTCTGCGTCCATCAAGCGCCTCTTCCTCCCTTCTTTTATCCCGTTCTCCTTCGATTGGGCTAGACGCTATCCTTTGTTATGTTTGATTGTGGAGCTATCTATGCATTCTCTTAAGGATTAGCCTTAAGGATTATTTTTAAAAATTCGATTCATTTTTCTTAACTTCCTTCAAATTGAATTCATGTAGTACAATTTAAATCCCCCACATAAAAATTGTAGGAACGTTGACCAGGTACGCCGAACGGGTGTACTAAAAGTCGGAAGTAGTGGAGGGACGTCAAAAAGACAGGACGAGGAAAAGTGAGGGAAATGGCCGCTGGTCGATAATCTTTCCTCAATCGATGACGACGGAGTGTGCGTGTTTTCAGTTTTATTTTCTTCGTCTTTTCGTTTCGTTTCGTTTCGTTATTGTTTGCTGTCGTGGTGAACGTACTCTTGTGTGAAAGGCATTTGGCAGCGTGGAACAAGAGACGCAAATTTGGTCGAGCGCTAAATTCGGCATTCTGCACTCCGTGTCCAAATTACGCATGGCCTAAGGTAACGGCGCAATATTTAACACCTTCGGCCAGGTTGTATTCACCACTGGTGGTGCATTGTTCGAAAACCCAGCAAATTCATCGGTGCTGGTGCCGCCACAACTGGAGTCGCTGGTTCTGGTGCGGGCATCGAAACAGTACTCGGTTCCTTCAATATTTGAAAAATCCAAACAATATAAACAATTTTGCACCAGATATGAAAAGTAAAATTAAAAAGGGATTATTTTTGTTGATGGTCCATCGTGTCGCAAAACGCTTACTAATCGAAACGAGATTTAATAGAAAGCCATTAGATGTAGACTTAATCGTTTTTGTTATATAGGAAAACAAATGAGAATAAAGACTCAAGAGACGGATTGAAGTGGCTAAATAGTGATTCAAACATTGACTCATATCGTCCTCCAGCACGATTGACCGTAGTAAACAATGCATCCAAAAACGAAAATTAGTATTTGAATGAGCTAGCAAGAATTGCTTCATTTTTTCTTAAAAGTGTTAAAAGAAAGTTCCTGGCTAAGTTATCTCTTATTTTGTATTGTTTATTGTATTTCCTTTGTAGTGAATAAAAATTGTTCAATAATGTCCGTGAAGGACTGCAGCGATGTTCTGCTGCCTCGGCAGAAGAAGACGACAATATCTGCCGAGAATGCCCTCGTCTGGAGACGCGTGAATGCGCTGGCAGGCTAGCATTGCGGTGTCGTGGGGCGGGTTCATTTCCCCAGCACGAGGACCCACTACAAAAATATTTCGCATTCACGAATTGGACTGCTGGAGATCAAGAGGCGACCGAAGTCGCAAAAAGTGTAGATAACTACACCGAGGGAATTAGAGCTTGTCATGAGAACAAGGGGAACCTGAAAAGAAAGGCGGACTTGGGGTAACCTTGTCATTACCCGACGAAGTTCATGGCCCACAAATGAAAGAGGGGCAAACGGGTGGTGGTGGAGCCCCTTCGCACCCACCCAACCGGAATAAATCCATATATATCTTGTTGAAGTGGCCAGGTATTCCTCTTCTGAGTGGAAAACTCATACAACTTGAATTGCATGAACTTTCCCATCAGAAGGGGAGTACCCCGGTGACCAATTTATGCCATAGAATTATACAATTTGATTGCATAACTCTATGCCATAAAGAGGCACTCTGCTTGGGCCACTCAACCCACGACGTCACCTGAAACAAGAAGGATTAAGTTGTACCCGGCGGCTGGCTCATGGTTTTAGGGGCAGCCTGCCACCGTACCGAGTCCTATACCCGGTCAGAATCTTCGGGAAGGAAAGACCAAAAATTGCAATTTACTCAACCATTATTATTCTCGAATATCCTACAAACATAACTCGCCGATACACAATTCCAAAAAAAACAAAAGGTATGAAAAGTTTATCAAAATTTATGTTATCAAACAAAATTTTTTGTTTCTTTATACAGTTTATAGTTTAACCAATTTTTAAAATTTAATTCGTTTATCCCGTGATGGAGAAAATATTTCACTACTATACTGCTAGGTTCGGTTCAATTTACGCGCTCTTTCAATAAAGACAAAAGTAAAAAAAACGAACTTCGTTTAGGTGTCAAAGCACCAAATGTACGGCTGAAATCTTTCAGTTTAGAAAAGTAAAATAAAACATGAAAAAGGGAAATCTTCCTTTTTTCTTTTTTTTTTGTTTTGTTTTTGAACAAAAGAAAGGGTGCTTACCACAACCTCCTGTTACGAGCGGGTAAATCCTGCAAATTGGTGTTATTATTATTTTTGATTTCCTTTTTTTTTCTTTTATTTAGAGTAACACTTCGCGATTTTTCCCGAGTCCACTAATTTTCTCCGACACGTTCACATATGATTACGACAACAAAATTTAAGTTTTGTACTATAAATCTTGAAAATAATGCGATTAAATTCGGCCTCCCGAATACTACTCATGAGCTATTTGAGAGCTTTAATCAAAAACTATAAACAGAAGTCTCATAAATGCTTTTATCCAAAATCGCCCGATAATCCTTTAGGTGTCTTATTTTGCATACAGTTCTCGTGCGAGAAGAAAAATCCCAGCGCATAATTCGTCACGTCCTTGACTTGAGCGTACGCATCAAATCCCCACGGGCGTTCCTCGTTTAGCACCGGCCGTTGTTACGCGGTGAAGTCCCAAGGCTGCGAAAGCAATCATAGGGTACGTGGTAGCCAATGAGAAAGGAAAAGTGGTTGCAACGTCCATGCGAACTTTACGAAATGAGTATGGCAATTAAAGCACAAAGCGCGTGGAGATGATTTGTCTACGTTAATTGGCAACAAAACAGCCACAAACGGAGCGTACACTTGGAAATCTCACAATTTCCGCACACAAAACAGGCGGGCACCACAAAACTCAGAATTGTATCCTTCACTTTGCAAGCAAGCTACACACTCTTATTTTTTCGGCCTTTGCAAGCGTTTCGGGCAAAAATAATGCAAACGCTATTCACACTAACGGTTTTTTTTTTCAAACATCACCGAAATAGAGCACTGCAATAAACCCGTTGTTCTTGGTGATCACTGTACTTTCACTCATGCGATATTAATCACTCTTTCGCGCTAACAGGTTGTCTACACTTTCAGTTATTCACTTTGCCTCTCGTCTCGATACTTCATGCAATTATTAGCACTTTTCATGACCAAAAATCAGCGAGACGGTCTAAGAAATCTTGCACTCCTCCGTCCACGCGCGTTCGCAGTTAGTTGCAACTCGACTCCTCTAAAATCTAAAAATTATATTGCAGTTAGCTGGATCGAAAAACGAATCTGCCGTTTCACTTCCAGTAACGCTAGCCTCCGTCCTCATGCACTCCGCAATGCAATCTCCCTTTTTCTGGCATCATTACTTACTTTTCCCCATTTCCAATCAATTACAATTTGCAGTCAAAAACAAGATTTTCCCGATGGATGGAAGGGAAAAAACGTTTATCCGGGAGGTTATTTAAGCCCGGAAAGATTGACGCGCTTTCCCTTTTGTTCTGTTGAGGAGTTTTCTTACAAGCAACCGTGGAGCTGCGTGACACCAAGTGTTAAGGGATCGGAATTTAACCCGACAAGTGGATTCGAATGAGGTAATACAGAACGAGTGATCAGCGACCGTTTTTCTTCTGACGAGGAATTGGAGCCGTACAGTGGATACTGAATCATCAAACGGAAATGAGACAACGGTGGCGAATTTCAAGCGAATGGAAGCAAGGGGCCACTTACTAGAATAGGGAATAAGTGTAAGTGGCATCTATTGATCGAATTATCTTCTTAGAATAAAATAACGTAGATATAATTGTTCATTTTTTTCTTTTCTCGCTACAATAACTAAACCTTCTTTTTCCAGCTGTAAGAAGTGCGGCTCGGGAACTCTTCTCCCGGGGCGTTGACCACGCCGGAAGACCTGAAGAATTTAAAACAAGTGATAGTGATTAATGCAAGTGGTAGTGTTTGCGGGTGGGTAGTTTCGGTTCCCCTGTTTTTGGAAACCCGAATTTGTGAAACCCGAATTCGTGACCTTAGCTCGTTCCACGGAGTAGTTTTCCTTTGTAGACGATTCTCACGGCCAAGCGGCGACGAGCCCCCAAATTTTTCTCGTTGCAATTCTGTTCTGGAGGGTCGTCTTCTCGTTCGCACGACTCCTTGAGAGGCTCGGAGAAATAAACGAGTGGTGCCTACACCCGTCTTCAGGTAAGTTAGACTGGGTCGGTGGAGCCTCCGCTGGAGTAGCCCCAATAAAGCAGTGGCAGTTAGGGAATTCGGAAATTTTCGGTAATAGACGTTATTCAAATTCAGCCTACGTTTCTCGGCTCCACATGGCTAGCATAACGGTGAAAACTTTATGTGATAAACTGAGTGCTTTGCACAAAAAATGTTCAGCTGCGTGTACTGGGATTGCTCCCGTGCTCCAGTTTGATGACACTATATCTGCACATCCTCTAACTGAGACGAACCTGGATACTCGCGATATGTTACAGCCTTCTGCACAAGATCTTCATCCATCGGGGGAGAATACTAAAATCATATTAGATATGGCTCCTGCAATAACAACAAGAAGTAAGTCGCAAAGCAAACCTGCAACAAAAAACAGCACCAAACTGTTGGCCAGCAATAATTCTGAGGTTGTATTTCAATCATCACCTGGGCCCTCGTCAAGGTGCTATATCGAAAAATGGGCCACTTTCATCCAACACTCTTGTAACGGAAACTTCAAATTGTACAAATTCAACCAACATCAGTAGCTGATGCTTCTAATTCCGCTAAAACTCTGCCAGCACCACAAATAGTTCCATCTCTTTATGTCGTGGCCCCGCCAAAGCAAATTTTTATATCTCGTCTGGCTTATGAGACAACGATGAATGACATCTGTGATTACGTCTCAACGAAATTCGGACCTTTGGTAAAGATCATTAGCTGCCACAAACTGCCAAAAGATAACATTGAGGGAAGAGTTATAGCTTCCTTTAAGCTTACTGTACCATCAAACTGCAGCATAGTTCTTTAATCAGAATATTGGTCTCGTGGAACTTTAATTAAACTTTCTGAGGCAACCAAAAGAAGAAATTTTCGAGGTGTGGTGAGCCCTGTTCCGAGACTTTAACAACCGGTCATCGCCTCGAGCGAGGCTATAGTTGCGCTTTTGCCGCTGACTTTTTTTTAATGCGTCGCATAATGCTTCTTTATTGTCGGCCTCTGCTCCGAATTTCACCAGTATGTAGCCCGCCGCGTTGGTCGTACTACTTCAATGGCAGTGTTTGCGTCTTCAAGCCTTACATTTCTCCTGATACCCAGCAGCACTTCTGCATAAGATCGGCTATCTTTGGGTTTTGCGAGCAGTGCCTGCTGCCAGAATCTTCGTCGGGGCTTCTTTTCCTCCTGTTTCGCATTAGGTCTTTTTTCTTGTTGGGCAACCGTACGAACTTTATGTTCTGGCGCTTTTTGAAGGAGTTTCTTTGCAACTTTTTTTGCTCCTTTTTTCAGCACTATCTGAAACCCCTGATCTTGCGTTCTGCGTCCATCAAGCGCCTCTTCCTCCCTTCTTTTATCCCGTTCTCCTTCGATTGGGCTAGACGCTATCCTTTGTTATGTTTGATGGTGGAGCTATCTATGCATTCTCTTAAGGATTAGCCTTAAGGATTATTTTTAAAAATTCAATTCATTTTTCTTAACTTCCTTCAAATTGAATTCATGTAGTACAATTTAAATCCCCCACATAAAAATTGTAGGAACGTTGACCAGGTACGCCGAACGGGTGTACTAAAAGTCGGAAGTAGTGGAGGGACGTCAAAAAGACAGGACGAGGAAAAGTGAGGGAAATGGCCGCTGGTCGATAATCTTTCCTCAATCGATGACGACGGAGTGTGCGTGTTTTCAGTTTTATTTTCTTCGTCTTTTCGTTTCGTTTCGTTTCGTTATTGTTTGCTGTCGTGGTGAACGTACTCTTGTGTGAAAGGCATTTGGCAGCGTGGAACAAGAGACGCAAATTTGGTCGAGCGCTAAATTCGGCATTCTGCACTCCGTGTCCAAATTACGCATGGCCTAAGGTAACGGCGCAATATTTAACACCTTCGGCCAGGTTGTATTCACCACTGGTGGTGCATTGTTCGAAAACCCAGCAAATTCATCGGTGCTGGTGCCGCCACAGCTGGAGTCGCTGGTTCTGGTGCGGGCATCGAAACAGTACTCGGTTCCTTCAATATTTGAAAAATCCAAACAATATAAACAATTTTGCACCAGATATGAAAAGTAAAATTAAAAAGGGATTATTTTTGTTGATGGTCCATCGTGTCGCAAAACGCTAACTAATCGAAACGAGATTTAATAGAAAGCCATTAGATGTAGACTTAATCGTTTTTGTTATATAGGAAAACAAATGAGAAAAAAGACTCAAGAGATGGATTGAAGTGGCTAAATAGTGATTCAAACATTGACTCATATCGTCCTCCAACACGTAGTAAACAATGCATCCAAAAACGAAAATTAGTATTTGAATGAGCTAGCTAGAATTGTTTCATTTTTTCTTAAAAGTGTTAAAAGAAAGTTCCTAGCTAAGTTATCTCTTATTTTGTATTGTTTATTGTATTTCCTTCTCAATGGATCATCATGTACAGTCATAGTTAATAATTAATACAATGAATTGTTAAGCGACACGACTCGGTCTTTCCATTCCGTCGAATCTGACCAGGTATAGGACCGGCCATGTAGGAAGGCTTTTTCGTTAAAATGGGCTAGCCATCGGGTGCGTTCCACCTGTTCTTGGTTTCAGGAGCTCTTGCCGGGTTGATTGGCCTTCCACTCTCGTGCCGTTTTATGACATAGAGTTATGTGACCCGATCACATAATTCTATGAGATAAACCGGTCACATCCATATTTCCCGTAGATGGAAGGGCTCATACAGAGGAGGTTGGTATGAGTTTTCCGCTCAAACGGGAGATGTACGGCCACGTCAACGTAGGATCTTGATCCGGGTGGGTGGGTGCGAGGGGGCACCACATCCATCTGGTTGCCCTACTCTTATTTGTGGGCCATAAGAATCGTCGGGTAACGACGAAGTCTCCCCAAGTCCGTCTGTTCTGACTCGTTTCGGCTTCGAAAAATGTAGCTAACTAACGAAGGAGAAAATTGCGTGCTCTGAGAACGCAATTTTCCCCTTCGTTAGTTAGCTACATTTTTCGACTTCAGTCGACCTGTTTTTGAAACCCGAGAATTCGTGAATGCGAAATTCTTTTTAGTGGGTCCTTGTGCTAGGGGAATGAACCCGCCCCACGACACCGCAACGCTAGCCTGCCAGCGCATTCACGCGTCCCCAGACAAGGCCTATTTTGGCTGATATTATCATCCTCTTTCGCCGAAGCAGCAGACCATCGCTGCAGTCCTTTACGGATATGTAAACCTCATTTTCACTACACAATCTTTACTCCTTTGTTGGTTTTTGGTGAGTCGCATGCAGATTGTATTCTTTTTAGCACATCTCCGGCTTTTCAGGTTAGCCTTTCTTCTTGATGTCTCTCGGTGGCAATTGTACTTTGCGATTACCTTTCCTGGGAGAGGTTATCGGTTTCCATTTCCGAGTACAGTACTTCCGGCGCATTTTCGACGGCGGTGCTGAAATTGCACAACGGCACTTGATTTGCCTAGTCGCTCATTTCTTTTACTACCCTAATCTCTTTGTGGACTTCAGGATGGTTCGTTATTATATCGGGATTTTCCACCCTTGCTTCGGTCGCTTTGGTAGCGATCGTAGCAGTAACCATCGAATTCTCAATGTTCATTATATTTTCCTTCACCGCTCGGACATCTGACACGTCTTGCAGAGTTTCCCGCCTTTCCTTTTTAGGACTTTCTGGCGTTCGCACTTTTTTTTGCTGCGCCCGAATACCACAGGAATCTCAGTCTCCGCAAGACTGTCTATTAATCTCCGTCTTTCATCTGCCTTCATTCTCATTGTATTCATTGTCGTTTTTATCATCGTTAGGACCACTTCCGATGTGCTGTAAACATCGTGGCTGCAGCCGCTAGTTGTGTCATCATCGTTGTTATTTTTGCTTTCTTTTTTTGGGGTTTCTGCTCTTTTTTAGGGTTTTGGTCTACAGTTTTATTGGGTTCTCCCTCTGAGCCACTATCTCCGTTCATGTGTGTAGTCATCTTTTTGGTTCCATGGCTATCTTTGCAGAGCAGGGAGGCCATGCAAGGTTTGGCACAAGCCTTTATGGGCACAAGTGCGCAGAGCCAGACCAGCGCTAATCGGGAGTCCGTCTCAGCCAAACCTACATCACAAACTCAATGATGTGAGCTTCGAACGTGCTCCGAGGCCAACGAATATTTTACTGCGACGGAGATGGTATGATAGTTGAACTGGAGACATTTAAGCATGAGTGTCACCACGGCGCTACCATGCAAAGCAACTAGGTGCAAACCATCATGTCTGCCAGCCCAAAGCATCAGTTCCAGTTCGTTGTCCAAAGCGTAGTCCAGATTCAGTCAGGTTCGTTACCTGTCATTCCAGGAGGGAGCATCACGGCCCCCCCCCATATCCTCGGTTCCGTGGGAGAACTCCACAAAGAAAGCTAGCCACCAAGGGTATTCTTGTTGGCCAGGATTACCCCTGTGGGAATTACCTCGGGTGCGTGGGGGGAGCTCCACAGAGAAAACTAGCCACCAAGAGTATTCCTGTCGGCCAGCATTTCACCTACGCGTGTTCGACTTTGGATTTTTCTTGCGAGATTCATCATACATCATACATCTGTACCAAATTTCATCCAAATCGGAGCTATACTTTGATCTACATGGCTGCCATTTTGATCTGAAATGGCCGCCATTTTGTTTTGGCTCGGCCGATACAGCTGGTTCCTGAACTTATCCGAGATAATTTGGTGAAATTTGGAGCAAAATTGAAACTTCTTGTGTGGTCGCAAATTTTGTTCTACTCCATAAATATATGTATATCCATATATATATATATATATATATATATATATATATATATATATATATATATATATATATATATATATATATATATATATATATATATATATATATATATATATATATATATATATATATATATATATATATATATATATATATATATATATAAATATTTGAATTTTTATACTCCGCCGTAGACAGTCCCAAGCCCGTTTGAGAAAGGAGGAGGGAATCCCTTGTTTTTGCAACCCATAACTTCCTTGATTTCCCAACCCAAACCCCCCAATTGAAAGGTAGTAAATGCTCTCGGGGTCGCATATTGGATTGACTGGTTCCCCAATAATGGGACATTACATTCCAAGAAATGCTAATAACTGGAAATATATCTACAGCTCTGCTACCAAAATCTACCTACGCCTCCTTTGTGGGGACGTAAGATGGTGAAGGCGAATCTTCCGCGTCTGATATTGAAATCGACGTAATAACTATGCCACCGAAATGACGGTTTGGTGACGGGCTAACTCTCCGTCCCTGGAAAACCTTAAAATGTTTCGAAACTTGCAGATGGGCCTCGGAATGGACTGGAAACACGGCAATGACCTCGCAAACGGAAAAAGGACTATGGCATTGAATCCTGGAATGTCGGATCACTCAATTACCCTGGTCCGTTAAGGATCTTTCACAACAGGCCAGTCAATATAAATTGAACATACTCGCAATACAGGAAACTAATTGGGAAGCCTACAGGAAAACGAGAATTCGGAGTGGCTTTCATTGTAGATAGGGAGTTCAAATCGAATGTTATTGATTTTAAGGCAGCCAATGAACGACTGTGTGTGATCCGAATAAAAGCGAAATCCTCCAAAATCTGGCAGATTAATGCTCACACCCCGACCGAAGAAAAGGACAAAGAAACGAAGGAAACGTTCTACAATCATCTGGAAATACTAGTCGACTCATTACCTACGAATGACGCAAAAATAGTTCTGGGTGATTTTAACGCTAAGATTGGCGATGGGCTATCTCATCGGGGAATGACTGGAGGGTATAGCCTCCATGATGAAACAAATAACAACGGCCAGCGCCAGATTGATTTTGCATGTAGCAGAAATCTAGTCATACGTTCGATTTGCTTCCCACATCGACGCATACACAAAATGACCTGGGTATAACCGGATGGCAATACACAAAACCAGATCAACCATGTTCTGATCCAACAACGATGGGCCTCGAGTATACTTGATGCCCGTTAATAACTCAGATCATTACTTGATCAAATTAACCTATCGATGTCGTATGTCAAAGGAATATTCAGCGAAGACCAGCCTGCTACAAAAATTTGACATCGAAAGGCTCCAAATGGCGCCTATGTCCAAAAATACCACGGAAACCCTCGACGACCAGCTAGCTCCCATCTTATCAGATGCATCGTCAAAGACAAGCAACGAGCTCTGGATGGTAGCGAAAGCGGCTAGTAAGACCGTGGCAGAACAGACGATGAAATATCAAGTCTGGCACAAGAGAAATGAATGGTTCGATGATGAGTGCCAGAATGCGGTAAACAAAAAGAATCAGGCATACAAAGAATACGAAGGTAGGAAAACCAGGACGAAGAGGGAAAACTACAAAAATCTCTGAAGAGCTGCAAATAACATAAATACAATTAAGAAAAGAAAATTTCATGACGATCAATTGAGAAGTATATATGTGAATTTAGCGAGCAATAACAGAAGACAAGCAAACAAAGTAGCGAAAAGCCTAAAACGTAGTTATCAGCCCAAAACCACGCTCTGTCGTGATTACATCGGCAATATCATTGCTGATGAAATCAAGATTAAGGAAAGATGGGCATCACATTTCAAGAACCTCCTTAATTCTCCGCACAGCTCCAGAATATTGGAGCCTATAGATGTATGCAGAGAGCTTCTATTCGCCCCACCAACTCTGGATGAAGTGTGTTCCATCATCAAAGCCCAAAAGAATAATAAAGCACCGGGCATCGATGAGATTCCAGTAGAGCTCATCAAATATGGTGGCTGCAGTGTTCATAAAGCTATTCACAAAGTCATCCAGCACATTTGGAAAGTGGAGCATATGCCGAAAGAGTGGAGCCAATCAAATATATTTCCCTATCCACAAAACGGTGACAAGCTACAGTGCGAAAATTAAAGAGGCATATCACTTCTTTGTACAGCGAACAAAATAGTATATTTTCAAAATCTTAGAAAATAAAATTGGATCATATGCTAACAGCATTATTGCGGAGTATCAAGGTGGTTTTATAGCAGGTAGGTCGACAATAGACCAACTGTTCATTGTCAAGTAGGTACTTGAAAAATGCTGGAAGTTCAGACGTGCACCAAATTTTCGTTGACTTGCAGTAAGCATACGACAGTATTGATCGTAACAAATTGTAACAAATAATGCTTTGCTTTGGTATCCCAGCCAAATTTGTCTGTCTTACCTAAATCACAATGACGTCGACGACCTCCCAAGTCCGCATCAATAACCAACTCACCGATACCTTTGAGGCAAATATCGGACTAAGGCAGGGAGATGGGCTGGCCCCATTGCTATCAATTTGGCCCTGGAGTATGTCATAAGAAAGCTACCTGTCGATACACGAGGTACATTACTATACAAGTCGAGCCAAGTAGTAGCCTATGCGGACATCAACATTTTTTCACGGTCATTAACAACTGCCAAAGAACACTTCCTGAAATTTGATAGCGAAGCAAAACTAGTAGGGCTACAAATCAGTGAAAATAAAACAAACTCATGGCACAGTCGAGGAGAGATACCTCAAGCACACAAAATATCACACTTGGCGAATACAGTATCGAAAATGTTACTGAATTTGTGTATTTAGGCGCCAAAATAACGGGAACCAGTTATACAACGAAAACGAAATACGCCGAAGAATACTGCTCGCAAATAAAATATTTTATTCAGTTTTGACGATTTTGAAAACCCACTGCATATACAGGAAAGCAAAGCTCCAAGTTTACGAATCTGTGATAAGACCTGTGTTATGCTATGGGTGTGAAACATGGACCCTAACCCAAGGATCCGCAAACATATTGAACGAATAATCGAAACGGAGCTAGACGGGGATCAATGGCGAATTCGATACAACCATGAGTTGTATGAAATTTTCGACTAACCGGATATCTCAACGATTGTAAGACTGCGTAAGCTGCAATTGGGCTGGCCACATGAAACGTATGGACGAACAACGGATACCCAAAAAAAGTATTCGTTGGAAGACCTGAAGGGCGGAGACCAGTGCGGAAACCGAGAAAACGCTGGTCTGACTCGGTCGACGAAGACAGTTCATCGCTGCTAGGATTTCGAAATCGGAGGATGTGGTCAATGGACCGAGAAGAATATATATATGTGTATATATATATATATATATATATATATATATATATATATATATATATATATATATATATATATATATATATATATATAAAGCACTCTCCGCAATAGGTAAATTTCTCTCGAGGAATTTACTTGAAAAATACATACGTTCTACATGACATAGTTTAAACCATCTAAAGAGTTTAAAAGCATTAATGTATCCACGGTTATCTATATTTTGGGTTAATAATGTTGTAAATATCAAAATATAGATACTACTAGTGCCACCTTGTAACAAACTTCTGACTATGTATTCTATGCTTCTTCTCTGTATTCTATACTTAAATAAATTAGTACGTTGTTCATCGTCTCCGCCGACACACGTTGTTTTATTATAGGTTATGGGCCCAGACCCATATTGCGAGCTGGTTATTGCGATTATTGTTAGAATTATCTGTGTGATGAACAATAAACTGTGTGTTTTACCATCGGACTTGTGCGTAGAATAAATAGTGAGCAAAAACCGGCTATTTGCTATAAAGTGAAGAACTTGTGTGTCTGTCATGGCATCCAGCTCGAACTATCTTGTTAGCGTACCTAAATTACAAGGGCGCGAGAATTATAGTGAATGGTGTTTCGCCGCAGAGAATTTCCTGGTGTTAGAAGGAATGGTTGGGTGTATAAAACCTGAGCCCGATCATCCGCCAGCAGCTGCAGATGATGCGAAAACAAAAGCCAAGCTGATTTTAACAATCGACCTGAATCTTTACGTTCACATAAAAAACGTCAGAACATCGGAAGAATTGTGGAATAAATTGAAGATGTTATTCGATGACTCGGGATTTACTAGAAAAATTAGTCTTCTGAGGAATTTAATATCCATTCGATTGGAAAATTGCACTTCGATGACGTCGTATGTAACACAAATTGTTGAAGCTGGTCAGAAATTACAAGGTACGGGATTTAACATAACTGACGAGTGGATTGGATCTATCATGTTGGCTGGTCTATCTGAAAAATATATGCCCATGATAATGGCCATCGAACATTCAGGCATGATCATTACAACCGACGCCATTAAAGGAAAGTTGATGGACATGGAGCCGGGAGACAATGATGTCAATTATGCATTTGCATGTTTTCGCAAGAATCAACGTTCAAACCCAAAGAGTGTAAAGTCTACTCAGTCTATGGCCAATAGAGATGGCGGGAATGTACAAACGTCAACATCTGTCAAAGGAACACAAAACGTCAAATGTTATAATTGCAACCAACGTGGCCACTATCGTAATCAATGCAATAATAAGGAAAAGACTTCCAAGTATTCAGTATATAAAACGTCAAAAACAAGTAATGCGTTTAGTGCTGTGTTTTTCAACAGAATATTTGACAAGAATGATTGGTATGTCGACTCAGGTGCCAGTTCGCATTTGACATGTAATAAAGATCTGATGATCGACGTGCGTTATTCTGGATTTACCAAGGAAATTATAGTTGCTAATCAGAATAAAATCCCAGTGCTGTGTTGTGGAAACGTAAACATAACAACATCAACCGAAGAATGTGATTTTAACATAACTGTTGAAAACGTGTTATGTGTTCCCATGTTATCTACGAACTTATTGTCAGTGAGCCAGTTGATAAGGCAAGGCAATAAAGTGCACTTCACAAACAAAGGATGCGAAATACTTAATAAACAGGACACTCTAGTAGCTACTGCTACACTTGTGAATGGAGTTTATAAGCTGAACACTTCTACTTGTTTGGTGGCAGCAGCAGTGGCAGAGTCTCCAGAAGTTTGGCATCGTAGATTGGGACATGTCAACAGTTATAACTTGAACAAAATGCAGGATGCTGTGGAGGGAGTCATATTTACTGAGAAGCCGAACATCAACAAGTCTAACTGTATAGTGTGCTGCGAGGGTAAGCAGAGTAGGTTGCCTTTTGCTCATGAAGGAAACAGGAGTACTGAGCTATTGGAAGTGGTGCACTGCGATATCTGTGGCCCGATGGAGAATTTATCGCTAGGAGGATCGAGATATTTCCTAATTTTTGTTGATGATCACAGCCGCATGACATATGTTTATTTTTTAAAAGGTAAGAATGAGGCCTTACGTTGTTTTAAAGAATATAAAGCAAAAGTTGACAATTTAACATCAAAGAGAATTAAAATTCGGAGAAGTGATAATGGCAGAGAGTTCTGTAACAGAGATTTTGATAGTTATTTGAAGAAAATGGGTATAATTCATCAAAAATCAAATCCCTACACTCTTGAACAGAACGGGCTTTGTGAGCGGATGAATAGAACGCTAATAGGAAAAGCCAGATGTCTTTTATTTGATGCTAAACTTGGTAAGGAATTCTGGGCAGAAGCCATCAACACGGCAGTTTATTTACAAAACAGAATTGTAAAAACTGGATTAAACCACCGTACACCATACGAGTTGTGGACAGGGGCCATATAAGGATTTTTGGTGGTATTGTCATGAAGCACATACCCAAGGAGAAAAGACATAAGTGGGACAAGAAGTCTGAACAATGTATACTGGTAGGCTACCCTGAGGATGTTAAAGGATAAAGGCTGTATATTCCTTCAACAAGAGCTATTACAACGAGTCGAGATGTCATCATCATTAAAGAAAAACTGCCTCCACCAGAAAATATGATAGAAATAGAAGCTATAAATAACAAACCAACAGTGAACAGGCCACATCAGTCTTCAGTGGGAGAGCTCTCAGATCACAGTAGTAAGGATTCATTCATGGAAAGTGATAATGACAATGATGAAACCTATATACCAGATGAGGAGTCCACGACATCCGAGGAAGAGTTGCAATCAGACACTACAACAAGGACCTTACCAAAACGGCAGCGACAACAACCAGACAGGTATGGATTTATATGCACAGAAGAGTGTAATAAATATTTCAGCGATGAACTGACATTAGAAGAAGCACTGCAGGGGCCAGAGAAGGAACATTGGGAACTGGCTGTCAAAGATGAACTGAAAAGCTTTGAAGACAACAATGCGTGGGAACTCGTTGATATTCCTGTGAATGGCAATATAGTAAGATGCAAATGGGTTCTCAAAAAGAAGTGTGATGCTGAAAATAATGTCCGTTATCGAGCCAGGCTTGTGGCTAAGGGATGCTCTCAAAAATATGGTATAGACAACAATGAAACATTTTCTCCAGTAGTGCGGCATACAACACTTAGGTTATTATTTGCATTATCAGTACAGATGAATCTAGATGTGACTCATCTTGATGTGAAGACAGCTTTCTTGAACGGTGATCTGTCTGAGACTATACATATGCAAAAACCTTTAGGTTATGTCTGTACAGATGATAATAAGATTCTAAAATTAAACAAGGCTATATATGGTCTCAGACAGGCATCTCGAGCATGGCATAAGAAAGTGGATGGTTGTATGTTAGCAGATGGTTATGACAAGTCTAAAATAGAACCATGTTTGTAAATAAAGTCTGTTCGTAATAGCATTACCATTGTGACATTATATGTTGATGATTTTTTTATCTTTTCCAATGTTAAAACTGAAACTAATCGCCTTAAGAGCGTGTTAAGTAAGAATTTTGTGTTAAAAGACTTAGGGATTGTAAAGGAATGTCTTGGCATGTCAGTTAGTTTTGATAAACAGAATTGTACTGTTACTTTGAGTCAAGAAAAATATATTGACAAACTATTGTCTTAATTTAATATGACTGATTGTAAAACAGTGAATACTCCAATGGAGGTGAATTTAAAGTGTATAAAAGAGAATAATTGTAATACTCAGAATCTCTATCAGCAGCTTATCGGGAGCTTAATGTATTTAGTTGTGCTTACACGACCCGATATAGCTTATGCAGTGTCATATCTAAGTCAATTTAATAACTGTAACACTGAAGAGCAATGGATTTATGCTAAAAGAGTATTAAGATATTTGAAAAAGACAAAAGATTTAGATTTGAAATATAGTAAAGATAAAAATGTTAATATTGAAGGATATGTTGATGCAGACTGGAGCAATGATATTAATGATAGGAAATCATATTCAGGTTTTTGTTTTACTTTGTCAGGATCTGTTATATCTTGGAGTTGTAGTAAACAAAAGTGTATTGCGCTTTCTAGTACGGAAGCAGAATATGTGTCAATATCAGAGGCCTGCAAGGAAGCAGTGTACTTAAGAAACTTACAACATGAAGTGACTAAAAGAATGTATAAGATAACTTTGTATAATGATAGTATGAGTGCTCAGAAGTTATTACTAAACCCTGTATTTCATAATAAAACAAAGCATATTGATGTCAGATATCACCATTGCAGAGAAATGATAAATGAAAACATTGTTAGTGTTGATTATTTATGTACATCAGATATGCCTGCAGATTTACTAACTAAAAGCTTAGGTGCTGTAAAACATTATAAACATTTGAATGCTTTAGGAATTGTTAAAGTGTAATTTCATTTAAGTATGTATTTTATGTTTATATAGTTTGAAAGTAATCTGTATTTTGAGTGGGAGTGTTGTAAATATCAAAATATAGATACTACTAGTGCCACCTTGTAACAAACTTCTGACTATGTATTCTATGCTTCTTCTATGTATTCTATACTTAAATAAATTAGTACGTTGTTCATCGTCTCCGCCGACACACGTTGTTTTATTATAAATAATTTCTGAAAAACACCTTCTCTGAACGCTTATTTCTTAGTTTATATATAATCTGAAGTTTTCTTCAGGCAAATGACGATATTGCAATTTTTGTGCTCTGAAAAGCTTCTGCGTCGAATAAATACTGAAATTCCGACAATTTTAACCAGCACGAATTAATAAAGTTTCAATTTCAAATTTAAGTTATGACTTCGTCGAAACATTCTCTTGAAGGTGAATGGTCTGATCAGATTAGAAAAGCCTAAATATAAACTCATGACCTGGAAAATTGTCGCTGCTTGACATTGTTAAAATCACTAGTATCTCGTCAACAGTCTTATTTTGAATACTAATAATAGCAGCCTTCGAGGTTTTAATTTTCATATTCAATACTGAGCGTTTGTATTGTATCATGGTTAAGCTTGATTAAACTATAGCGGGGCATCTTGGGCCCCAAGCTTCCCACGCTAGAGAAGAATTTTTAAATAGCCTTGAAATCCAACTTCAATTATACATTTTTTTTCAATTCGCTCTTGTTCAGACATTATTTGACATTGTTGGTTATTTTCTCATATTCTGTTGGCATAATTATTATTGCAGGAACAAAACTTCTAAATACATCTACAATCTAAATGCCAAGATCTAAATGAACAGTTGGCTCAAGATTTCTCAAAATGTAAACAAGAATCAAGAAAAAGACCAAAATAAAACTCGAGGAAATTACTATGTATTCCAGGTTGATCAAGCAAAAAACCAAAAACTGGTTACCACAGATTTCATAAAAAAACTTGTTTGAGATCCACTACCATTTTAGGTGCACAACTAACATATAACCACATACATAAGTGGTGTTATCACTGAAGATTGAAACTGCAACGTTTACTGAATTCATTCACACTCATCAATGTTCGCTACAGAAGAAAAAAGTCAGCGAAATAAAACAAGTCAAAGTAACAGGAGGGTGCTCCTGCCAGAAGGGTTTTATGATCCAATTACTAACTCAAACAACGTCTACTGAAGTCAACTGATATACATATTCCATAAATTGAATTCAGTAAACGAATAAATGGTTATTGTGTATTATTGTTTGAATATTCATGATACGACGGGTGTATCAATGTTACAAAACATTTCTAAAATTTCAATAAAAATTTCTACCTGTCTGTAGTAGGCCTTTTACAGGCGTATCCCGTTTGCTGATGTTGTAATTGATAAATTTGTTTCTGGCTCGATTATAATGAAATTTGTAGGATACATGCTTTTCGTATCAAGAAATCCAGGTATAAGTTTTTGGTAAGTTTAAGGCTCTCCGTTTGATCTTATAGTCGAAAATGTAAAATTTGTAAATTGTACTATTATTAACAATCTTGATCAATATTGATTTCTGAGGTATTTGTTGTCCATGCGTTGTTAAGAACCCACTTTCACGATTTTTTCAGATTTTTAAGCCCAAAGATGCCCAATTGCGAGGAGGTATACAAATTGCTAATACTGCTAGTTGCTGTGAAAAGTTTTCATCAAGATCTTTCATTTGATATCCATATTGGCTACATTTGGAAATGTCACCCCCTATATGGGGAGACCCCTCAAAAAGCTTGTAAAATTTTTATTCTATTGAAACTATTAAGAGGGCAGCTCTTTTGACCTAAATACAGACAAAATTTCATCAATCTAGCTTATACGGTTTGTGAGGAGACATGCTGTGACACACGAACGGACAGACGGACAGACAGCTCGTTATTTTATAGGGTTTTGTTAAACTTATTTTACAAAACTGTAAAATATCATCGAACATCTTAAACTGGAAGGTAAACTTGCAAACAGGCTCCATTCTGGTGTTTGCAGCACAGATACCAAGACAGGTTTTCTACGTACGTTTCAAAACCATGTTATGAACTGAGCCAGTTCTTGTTTTCTTACCAACTTTTTTTTCCTTGCTTCCAAACCCGTTCATTTTTTCATTTAACCATGGTTGCTTTTCTTATTTTGCTTTGTTGTTTGTTGCCAATCGAGTTTTTTCCATCTCTGACTTTTTTCTTTTCCTCAACCGTACCATGGCACGTTTACTTGGCAATCGTGACGGAAACAGAAAAAATACTAAGACACGAAACCCGACAAAATACAATACCAAAATTGAGCAACATCGAACATTCAGTCACTTTGACTTTTTTGGAATCACGATTAAATATATGCGGCCACGAGCAGACTACTTTTGTTGACAAAAGATGTTGAGAAATTTGTTTAAATTATTTAAATACATACATATATTGCCGCTGCCGAGCTAGCCAATAAATGTGTATCTGAAGAAAAGAATTGTTTTGCTTCTGATTAGATAGCGGATGTTCTGCATTAAAAAATTGTGCTGAGTAATGGGCAAATGTAGTCACTAAAAATAAATTGATGGTGTGAGTTCCTGTTTAAAGTGAATTTAATTTATGCAGTTAGAGTACTCAAGTTTTACTTTGTACATATATATGTAGAACCAGGATCACATTTCTGAAAGTGTGGAATTAAAAAAATTAATAAGTATGTACATACTTGCACCGAAGATCTTTTGTTTTAATAAATAACCCACAGATCCGCAATCTTTCTTGAAGAGGTTTGTTGTTAACTCCAATAGCAGTCATTTACAGCCGGATCGCAATGCTAGATTGTTCTATCTAAGGATACACATTCTTTATGCCGAATGTGAAAATAAGTCATTCATTATTGGCAAACTTACATACGGTGTCGGTGGCTCGAAGTTATAATGGAACAGCATGGATATATAAGTTTATACCTTAATAACAAATTAACCAAAAATTTGTTACTAACATTGTTTTTTATTTTTAGTAGTAGTTTTTATTATCAACAAAAAAACAAACAACATTCGCATTAAAAACATAATACTTCAGCCTCAAAGTTGCAATGGAACACAATATGAAGTTTAAGGTTAGAAGAGGCAACGGTTAAGAAGGTTACTTGGAGAGTATCGGCTCAGAGTCGTTTTCTGGCCAACGTAGGGAGACACAGCCCATCAAGAAGACGCCTCTTGATGAGTGCTGTAGGATCAGCGGTACTGTACTTAGTGAATTAGATGGATGAATGTCCGTAAAGGACTGCAGCGATGGTCTGCTGCCTCGGCGAAAGAGAATGGTAAGATCGAAAAGGAGGTAACCTGCTAAGGGTTGCAATGTTTGTTCGAAGAACAAATTGGGCCATGCAAAAACGGACGAACTGGCGGAGACTTCGTCGTTACCGATGATACTTATGGCCCACAAATAAGAGTGAGGCATCCCGATGGTAGCGGTGCCCCTCGCACCCTCTTAACCGGATCAAGATTCAAACGTAGACGTGGCCGTGTATTTCTCATTTGAGTGAAAAACTTATACAAACATAATTTGCATGACTATTTCCCTCAAATGAGGAATACACACGTAACCGATCTATGCCATAGCGTTATGCATGAAATCACATAACCCTATGTCATAAAAAGGCAGGCGAGCGGCAAGAGCCCCCTGTTAAGCAAAAAAAGAAGAAAGAGCACGCCCGATGGCTAGCCCATCTGAAGGAGGAGCCTACCATCGTTGCAGGTCCTTTACCCGGTCAGGTCGAAAGAAATTTAAAGACCGAATTTTAAGTTTTAACAATCCATTATAATTATTTATATACCGATGTTACACAATTATTTTATTCTATTATTTAAAATTTAGGCTTCGCGAAAGCTTACCTGCAAAAAGCCAACCTGCAAACACTAAAAAGACTGTCAACAAAAAAGGTTTATTCATCTAGTAGTGGTTTCAAATAGGATGAACCATCGAAATATATAAATCACTTACAAAAAAAAAAACATGTTTCTTTTGATCCGAAAGAATGTAAATCAGACATCGTTGATCATTCAGTTGATTTTATAATCGAATAAATAGAACTAATCATAATGGTCCCATTCAAAATTTAACAAAAAACAACAGTGAATTTGAACTGACTTGATTACGACCAATTATTAATGCTTTTCCTCTCACGGATATTAAGCTATCTTTTTCCATCGGTATCATATTATTTTAATAAATTTTATTTGTGTATCGTTACCTTCACAACACAACCACGATTAGAGATGCTAAGTGATTTCAAATTATTCGCAGCAGCATGCAAATTCAATGATAATTCATGATCAGTTCAGATTCAGTTCATTAAGGTATTTGTAGTGTATAGAGCCAAAAATCCACCATTATATCAAATTTCCCATTGTGGCATTTTGTCAATTTCACGCACACTCTCACCAAAAAGGACGGGTTTCTGAACAAGTTTCGAAATGGTGTTTCGCTAGGATGCACTAAAATAATACACAGATAACCTCAACCCGCGCCTCAAAAAATAATGTTATTGTACTCCCCTCCTTGTTCAAAATTTGGCACCGCCAAGGTCACAGTTATACTTCCCGAAAGGGGTTTTCAATGTAGGAGCCGGCTAGATGCAATTTTTAGTTTGAAACACGATTCCGATGACGACCGCCCCCAGCATCCAATTGTGAGAAGGGAATTTTCCTTTTCGCATCGCCTATTTTCAATGGATGAATGTCAAATGGCCACCTGATTTTATCCTCGGTGAATTGCGAACAAACAAAACTGTCGCATTATAATTGGGATGTCGTATCAGTTTGCCAAGATCTCACGCCATTCTTCACTTTCAGTAATGATGTTCACACACACTCGTATAGAAGCCCGTCGAGAAACGTTTTCGTTTGAGGTGTCTTGAAATCGTACGATTCACTCACTCTCTTCACATAAGCCCAGCAGAAACACGAAAACAAGACGGGCCCCGGCAACGTCAGAGCCGAATCGAATCTTTTTTTTCGTTCTTCCCGATAGAACAAATTGCGACCCAGGAACACGAAGCGACCAGTTGCCACACAAGAGAGCGTATTCCACACCAAGTTTCTTGATGTTTACATAAAAGAAATTCAATTTGAAACGATTGGATTTGATTGGGAGTAATTTGGAACTAGTGGGCGATTTGCTCCTCTATTTCATAAAAACGGAAATACGATCGGCATTTGACTCGGGCGGTAGTCGCAAAGTCGTCTTTTTTATACTTTTATGGCCGGAATGAATTTTGAAAAGAATTCCACGAAAATGACAATGTTGACATAGTTTTGCTTTTTGCCAGGATGGGATCGAGACGTGAACGAGAGGTCGATAGGAGAACACCTGATAGTTGTGGCAAAATAGACAGCCACGTAAGCGATGACTCGCGACTGCAAAACGACTTGAGCTGTTTCACCCGACTGACTAGCAATCCGCCATCTATCCAACGACTGTAAACCCACGTTTGGATTCGCCAGCATCTACTGCAGCATTCGAGAAATAAACTTGAAATTTGCCCGTCCCGCAATATCGATGAAATTAATTCCACTCGTTTGACGTTTAGGTTAAGTGAATCTGCGGTGTTCCCGACCAAGCGAAGAATGGGACGCAACAAAACTACTCGCACGATTAATGCTGATCAGAAGATCTCGTATGAACTCTCTTGACGGCCTATGTTGTGGAACAACTAGGAAAAATTGCAATGGCAAATCACACACTTTGTTGCAAATTACTCCCACAGCTTACGAAAAGTTTTTGTTACAAGAGCTAAAGTGATTTTTAGCAGTGAGCCGATATTTTTACTTGCATGGAAACTACTGCAAATGGCGACAAAATTTGTCGACTTGCAAAATGGGTCTTCTCGAACAAAAATTCGCCAATTTTACTCGTGGTTCTTCACGATCTCCGTCCAAATCTTTTTCCTTTTCCCGTGTCGCCACAATGAGTGTTCCCATGTCCGAAATTTTAATTTGGAGATTTAAAATTTTCCAAAAATTTACAGAAGTAAAGAAAATTGAAAAAGATTTTAAATAATAATAAAAGTTAAATATCATGAAGAAAATAATTAAAGGGAAACATTTAAATTTCATATAAAGAATATTGATAAAAAATTACATATAATAATAATAATAATAAGAAAAAAAAATATTTTATAAATTACAACTATGAATGGAAGTAATGAAATCTTTTCTAAATCTGCAATTAAAATTTCGGATAAGGGTTAGAAAGTTTTTTGAGCAGTTTGCTTGTGTGACTGCTCGATTACTACATGTACGGAGCAGAAATATGGGGTGATGTTCTCAGTAAGGAGGTATACTGGAAACGCTTGGTACAAATGCACAGAAGAGGAGCACTGAGGATTGCATCTTCCTATCCGATAGTCTCCGATTCGGCGGTGAGAGTTATTGCAGGCGTGATACCTATCGCCCTCCTTGCTAGAGAGCGCCGCGCTTTTTACATACGTCGACACAAGGACGCGAGGGAGATGGTTGTCCGCGAGGAGAGGCAGCGCACACTCAATGATTGGCAGCAGTCTTGGGTCAATTGCACGAAGGAAAGGTGCACTGCGCGCCTCATCCCGGATGTGAGACCGAGGCTAAATCGAAGGTTGGGTGAGACTGACTTCTATCTGAACCAGCTTTTTAGCGGGCATGGGTGTTTCTAGTCTTTCCTGCACAAGATTGGTTAGTCACGGTCCCCCGATTGTCGGTATTGCCCAGGAAAGGAAGAAAATGCCTGCCACACATTTTTTCCATGCAAAAGATGGAGCAGGCTACGAAGGGACCTCTACAGGGAAACGGGAGAGCTCATCCCCGAATAATACAGTTGCAGTGATGCTCAAATCGGTTGACGAATGGAACCGGGAGGCACATTATGTTCGGGCAGTCCAAAAACATAAAAGCAACTCACAGCCAGGGGGCGTTAAGGCTGGGAGATTTCAAAGAAGCTGCACCAGATATTGACTTTGTTTCAGTCAAATCCTTTGCGACCAGAAGGTCAACTGTAGAAAGCAAGAGTTTACCACTTTACCGGGTACAAATTGCAAATAAGAGCAGTCCAAATGCTCTTCAACAAGTAAGGTACCTGAATTTCAGAGTGGTAACGTGGGAACGCCTCCAGAAAAGAGAAGTCAACCAGCGTTACCGGTGTCGAAGATTTTGACATTCAGCTGCTAATTGTGTCATGCACTATCGGTGCGTCAAATGCAAAGACGTTCATGCTCCCGTTAACTACTAATTGGCTCATACAGAGCCTAAAATAAAAATTATACTTCGCTAACTGCGTTATTTTTGGTCACCCAGCATCATATCGAGGATGCTTCCGATATCAAGATGCAAAAGTTAAATTTGCCTCAAAGCAAACACAAGTCCACTGAAATATCATACCTTCTAACTTCGTCAAGCCCGGAGTATCATTTGCTCTCGCCGCTAGAGGACCAGCGGAAAATGCTGGAGAGAATCGACAAACAAGATTCAAAAATCAACTTCCTAATAACTTCTCCTCCAGTCATATTCCCATGGATAGGATTCGCCTCATATCGATCAACGTCAACTCTATTGTTGCTATACATCGACGTGATTATTTCTTAGAATTTATTGTTAAGCAAAAGCCTGACATCATGCCTCTCACTGAAACCCACCTCAATTCATGGCATTCCATGGAATTCAAAGATTTTGTATTCGTAAGAAACGACAGGGTATACGTTGATGGGGGAGGTGGTACCAGGATATTGGTTCGAAGACCCTATTGTTCCCAAAATATTGAAAAAGTCGAATCCAAAAGCTTTGAATTTCTTAAAGTGTCCGTTATCAAAATCTCACTGCCAGGTGGGGATAACCTCTTCGTTATCTCTGCCTATGCAACTGGTGGAACTGTTCCCAAGCTCAAGGAGGAGCTCAATTCCTCGTTCGAAATACTCGAATTGAACAGGCTGCATAGCTACCATATTCTTGTTGGTGACCTGAACGCCAAGCATACATCATGGCTGAACGCCTCAGATAGTCCAAGAGGTGTATTCCTGAAATCATGGATAACAGAGAAACCAAATTGAATACAGGTGCAACCTTTATTGGTCGGAGTTCCCAACATACCCTAGGACAAATTCATATTTGGACCTCTGCATTGCTGACGTAAGACTTGAATTCAGCTTTAATAGTCATCAACGGAAACTGCAGGTGCTTCCTTATGATAGCGGCCATACCGCAATCGTAATGGAAATCAATCATCAAAGGTATGATGTCTTCCTCATTCTGGTTCAACATGAAAATCAGCGGTTGAATTTAAAAAATCCCCGATGGCAGCACCAGCAGGAAAGTTAATTTCTCGTATGTAGCGTAAAGTTTCGAAAAAGAATTTGGCTTGCCTACTACTAGATTTCTTTCTGCAATTTTTGTAGTATACATGGGTATTTATTAACATAAAAAAATCTGCCCACGTTCATCTTTAGAGACCCTTTATCGGGGTGCAAATATTTTGCTAAATAAATTGAGTTGCACACGTATGGATTACATATTGAAAATCGGCGGATAATAAATTGTTTTAAACATATAAATACCGGTTTCGCCCTTCTCGCATTTGCTGTTTACATATTTCACAGTGGTAACCACACAAAGGCTTAAATAGCTCGAATAGTTTATTTCAAAAGATGTCCATAAAAGTTTAATCAGCACTTGCGTTGCCATTCATATATACATTTTCAATTTTTTCTGAACTATGAGGGGCCGTAATTTCGATTTTTATTGAAATCGGCAGCTAAAAATATTAAGCTATAAATTTTCGACTTTTTTGTCATTCGATTTGCATAATTAAATTAAATTAACTTGCCTTAATAACTTATAATTTCAAGTTTTATCGGAATCTGTTGAGAAACTTGGCTGCTAGAGGGCTACAGAAATAACAAAAATTGTATGTCAACCCCCTGTATGGGCCGACCCCCCTTAAATACCTTAAAATATTTTCTTGCGCTGCAAATTTCAAGAGGCACCACTTTTGATCTACGTAGAAAATTTCCTCATTCTAGCTCATGTGGTTTGCGAGAAACCTTGTTATGAAGCACGAATAAACGGGCGGACGGACGGATTTTACAATATCTTAAAAATGGTCTGGTTTATAAATACTTCCAAGTAAAGTCATTTAAAACGTTTCCATGAAAAATATTCATTATTTCAGTTGGCACTAAAATAGCGAATTGCGCTTGCCTTCAGACTTTTGGGGGCCGCTATTTTGAATGCATGCATTTGATTTTGGATTATTTTAAATCTTTGTATGCTAGGACCTCTCATCAATCAACGTACCATCTCGTTCAAATAGGATTTTCACTCTAGACAGGGCAAAATAATTCAATTTTTAGTGAGAATGGCAGCTAAAAATATTAGGTATTAAATTTTCGACTTTTTTATTTTTTAATTCAATTTTAATAATTTCAAGCAAAATACAAGAACATAGTACAGAGATCCATAATCTCAAGTTTCATCAAAATCCGTTGGAAAATGTGAGCGCTAGAGGGCCACAAAAACCTGAAAAAAGGCATATTTAAACCGCCGCCATTTTGAAATTTGCATATGCATGACCACCAAAATATCAGAGACTGTAGATTTAAATAATGTCGATCTTTGAACCAAGTTTCATATATGTCGGATCAAAATTGCGACTATTAGAAGCCTTTGAAATTTTGACCTTCAACTGGCCGCTATTTCGTTTTTTGTGACCTGACCTCCAGTTTTTTACCTACTTCTTTAGACACCTGTAACTTCTATCAAACTGCCGAATTTTATGAACATCAGTTGTAAGCTTTGACCACTATTACAACAAAAAAATTTTGCACGTTTTTCGCCCATTGAGCGGCCGCCATTTTGTTTCTGCCCTACCGAGATTCATCACATACATTAGTGAACCTTTGTACCAAATTTCATCCAAATCGGAGCTATACTTTGGTCAGAACAGAAATCATGATTTTTCGTCTAAAATGGCCGCCATTTTGTTTTTGCCCAGCCGATATAGCTGTTTCACAAACTTAGCCGAGATATCCACCCAATACACCTTTCCTGAAAATTTGGTGAAAATCGGAGCAAAATTGCAACCTCTAGCGTGGTCACAAATTTCGTTATATCCCATATATATATAAATATATATATATATATATATATATATATATATATATATATATATATATATATATATATATTTATATATACGAGTGTATATATATATATATATATATATATGTATATATATATCTATATATATATATATTTATATATACGAGTGTATATACATATATATATATATATATATATATATATCTATATCTATATATATATATATATATATATATATATATATATATATATATATATATATATATATATATATATATATATATATATAAGATAATCTCCGCAATAGGTAAATTTCTCTCCAGAAATTTACCTTAAAAACAGACTGGGGAAGTTCCAAAGAAGTTTAAGCCAGAGTACCAGAAGCAATGTCCTCCTTCTGATGATGGCAACGCTTGCTCAATGGTTCCCAATGACAGAAATCTAACTGACGATGAAATAGATCTCTATTTGCCGAAGTTAGAGAAGCTGACGTTGGAAACGATTGAGAAAGTAGTTCCCAAGATTAAACATCGAAACAATATGGAAGAATATGAAACACCAACCATTGCAAGGTTGAAAAGATTGAAACGTCTTCTTCTGACAGGCGTCAATAATATTTATCGACAATTTTTGGACTACAACCCATCCCTCGTTGGCTTTTTGAAATTACACCTGCACTTAATCCGTTCAGACTTCAGGAGTGAGGTCAGCAATCAATGGGCGAAAAAATTGAGGGGTACTAGCCCACAGGATCCAGATAGCGTTTTCACGAAAGTGAATAACTTATTCCGTAAGAAGTCTCAAGTGGAGGTATCGAATCCTGGAATCGCTAGCGATAAGATAAATCTTCTCAATAGGGCTAGTATTGAAATTGATAGTACGACTCCGGATACAAATGGGAACAGGATTATATGTGATGGATTGCATAAACTTGCCCTGATTGGAACACTTTTTGAATAGGTTCATCTACCGAACCCAGAGGGAGGGAATGAAATATTTTGAGGGGTCGTTGAAGCAGAAGTTCCTGACTTCAAATCAAGCCTGAACGGCCAATCAATTCTTCATTTCAATGAAAAATTAACATCTGACCTCATACCGAGCTTGAATCTTATTGATTATTTTGCCAACTATGAAGACTTGTGTTTCATATTTCGCAGGATAAACAACAAGAAATCATGTGGTACTGACGGTATTCCAAATATAGTGTTCCAACATTTGCCTGAGGTTGCTATTAGGAATTATTGCATATTGTTCAACAACATGTTGAGCAGTTCATATTTCCTAAATGAGTTGAAAAAGGCTAAAATATTTCCGATCTTGAAGACAGGTCAAGAATCTTCGAGCCCAAAAAGCTACCCCCCAATTAGCTGGCTGCTTAGCATCAGCAAGGTATTTGAAGTGATACTCAACAGAGCATTCAATGCCCACATTGAAAAATATGATTTGATGCCTAATTACCAATTTGGTTTTCGTGCCAGGCCTTCGGCTATACATGCGATAACGAAAGTAACTTCAGACATCTGTTGGAAACTAAACAACAAAGAGTGTGTTGGAGCGTGTCTCAATTGATACGGAGAAAGCCTTCGATACGGTGTGCTTAGTTGGGACTAGTTTTCAAACTCCTTCAGTACAGGTTCCCCAGACACCTTGTGTTGTGTACGGGAAACCATTTGTTGTAACTGATGGAACTCTAACAACAATGCGCGAATTCAAAGTCTTAAATGGTCTACAGCAGGGAACAGTTACTGTGCCTCTGCTCTTCTCAATATTCATTCGCAAGCTTTTGAACGGCTTTGATTTTAACGTTTCGTCAACACGATCATTGGTAGCGTTTGCTGATGATCTGATCATCTATACGGTAGACCGAAAAGCCACAATAGCTCAGAGCAATCTTCAAAAAATGTTTAATGATGTGCAGCTCTACACTGACCATTGGCGAATGAAAATCAATGCGCAGAAGTGCGAAACAATTTAGTTTCGGACAACGCTGCAGGGGGCCAGTCAAGACCTGAAACGTAATTGGAAGGATTTCCCCATTATGGCTGGTGAGGGTAGTTCAGAACGGATGTCACATAAATCCTGTGCTCGATACCTCGGTGTTCATCTCGATCAGTATCTGTACTATACTGAACATGTCAAAATCTTGCTCAGTAAAGCACAAAAAGTAGTCATGGCCCTTCGACGACTCTTTCATTCCAGATACATTGATCAAAAGGTCAAAATTATTTGTTACAAGACCCTGATTATACCAGTTTTGACATTTGGATGTCAAATCTTCGTGCATGTACTGGTTTGTACAGAAAGCCTGAGACGGATTGGAAGCATCATATATCGAATAGATGAATTTATCAAACTGCTGAAGTGAAAAGAGTCGATATCTTCATAATGAAACTTCTTCGGAATCATATCCCAAGATCTGTAGCCGTGAGTGAGAACCCTTGGATTTCACAGCCGTTCCACCCTACAGACGGGTATATTGAGACGTGTCTTACTACTGGGTTCTTTCCTCCAGAAGCATTCGTGTATTTGGACATGAATCGATGTTTTTGATTCTGACGGCGTCCCAATCATATATCACATATATAGACGGGTTACCGATACGAAGATAAAATATGCTCCGAATTTGAGTTCACGAGACCAACAATTCCAATGGAGATACTCATTTGCTAGATTCGTTGAGGCTGGTCGAGCTGAGACGGAGCAATCTAGGTATTGGTGGCTGGATGACAATGTCTAAATTATTCGTGTTTGTTTTCTTTTTTCGCGTTTTTTCTCGTTACTTTGTTTTTTGTTTCATCTCATTCTTGCTACATCTAGTGTTGTTGTTTATTTGTATTATAAATCAGGGATAGATTTTAGTATAAGATAACTTTCTTTTTGATTGAATTTATTTAGAATTAGCTTGTGAAATTTTAGATATAGGATAAAAGTACACTGTTGTGTTAGTAATATAAGTAATTTGTGAATAATGCTGGTTGGTTTTTTCTCCTTTTTCCAATTGAATAAAAAAATATGCAATAATGTTAATTAATTTAAATTTGCTAGTGTTTTTTTTTTCATTAAATGTGTTTAATTGATACCGTATAAATTTACAGAGCCATTTTGGCGATTAAGTTTTCATAGGTTTATTGTTTGGAATTTGCTTTATGTTCTTTTTAAAATTTATAGCGATTGGTATTGAATACAGCGCTTTTGACTTTGACTATGTCCTTTGAGTTGACCTCGAAAAAGCATATAATTTTTTACTTTAGTTTTTATTCCAAAATGATGATATCCAAAGTAAAAGAAGAAGAAAGGGAAAATTTTTTTCTTTAGAGTACCATAAACGAACGTGTAACAATTGTGGTTTTCTTCATTGAAATTAAAATTTTGAATCAAGATCAAGAATCATTATTAATTAGCAGAAAATGGATTGAACTAAGCGGTTTACTGAAATTTAAAAAAAGATGTATCTTGTGTAGTGCCTCAAATCAAGAAAAAGATAAAAGTCTACCTACTTCTGATGTTGAACAGTGGAATGTTATGTAAATAATTTTTGCTGATAATATTTAGACACATTAAACACTGTGGTTGGATTCCTTCATTTATGGAAGGAAAGGATCTAAAGATTTTTTTTGCAATGCTGAAAAGTTAGAATCGCTTTCGATTGCAACTAGGAAAAGAAAAAATTAAAATTATCAGAAAAATCTTTCGTTCTTAATAATGACTCAGATTTTGTATGCAAAAGTTTGTTTGCCAATAATTTTCCCTGTTATTTGAATGGACTAATTAATTTACCTGATTACTATTATTCAGATGAAGATGATTTACTGTAAGATTTAATCATTTGTGGCTCAGTTAAAAGAATTGCATGAATAATTAATCAAGATTTTTCTCGAATCGCCTTTCAAGAATAAATACTTGAATTCATTAACGGCAAAAACACCAAACGAACAAAAAATTGTTTTGAAATTAATTTTCTCCAAGAACGGAGTATGAGACTTCATCATCAGCTTAGTTCGCGATCGGAATACAATCAACTGATCGCTCATTTTAATCTCTCCAATATTCTTCAAGCTGAGGAGTCATTCATTTTTTATGGATTATAACTTTACGGCGAAAAGATTTGAAAAGGTTGAAAAGGTTCAAGAGCTCCACACTACAGTTATGTACATATGTTGTGGTTGAGAGATAAAATAACTTGATGATATTTTAGAAGGTGCTTTGCATTGCACGTTTGCTTCTTAGAGAACTAGCGCCTCACCTTCACTTTGGAGGCCATAATTAACACCATCATCATTACTGGTCAGCATGACGTCATCTAATTTCTATCTAATTCATCTATACTATAATAAACGATCATCCTGCAATAAAATAAAGAAAAGGCCATTATCGTTAAAAAATAACAATACGAGAATCCATTTTCAAGTTTATATTTCATTGTGATTTTGCCCCAGTTCCACGTTTTCAAACAACGAAAAACCACAATGCATTTCTTTTTTCGCCGCGGTTTGAGAAGCAGCCATTGTGGCAATGAGCCGCGAGATAGATTTCCATGAGTCACTTTGGATTCGAATTGAGAGGTTGCGCATAAAGTTACTAAGTCAGTAGGTTCGCTTTGATGGTTGCTGGCATGGTTGTTGGTGAGAAGAGGAAATCAATTTTTCAATGTGTCTGGCGAGTTAAAAGTGGAATCGTTGTCCAAACACTATCGTTAAATTCATTTCTACCTTTTTGATAGACGTACGTAACATTTTCGAAAACTCTTTTCCGTAAAGACTTAGACGGAAGGAAGTGGAAAGGCAAGCAGAAACGTAAATTTTGAGATATTATTTGATGTTAGCATTTAACATAAAAATCCTTTACGAATTGTTTCAACCCTGGTTTGGATCAGGGATGTTGCGGATCCAGAATTTTTGACATCCGCAGATGCGGATGCGAATGCGAATATTTTCGGATGGACATCAGCGGATGCGGATGTGGATGTTGATGGTTTTTAAGAAAAATTTAATTTAGGATTGAAAATATCACTTGTAATAGTTATTTCTTCATTATGAAATGATGATGGAGTTTTTGTTTATTTTGTTATAAAATATTTAATAACGGAATTCAAAAATTGGTGCATTATGTTTGATAAAAAGTAAAGTTGCTGCTTTTTGAGACTCCAACCTGTTTCGCAGAGGTTCGTAGATAAGCCCCGCACCACTAAATAATTGTTAACTTGGATGCTATAGCTGATAGCATCTTAAATTCGCTTCGATTAATGCTCCACCAGTCAAGAGGGTTTTCAGATACAGCTGCTCTTTTTTTATTTCGATACAAAACCAATTCCTTTTTGAGAAGCGCAACTGGGTCATTGATATCAAATGTTTCTTCGTCATCGTTGTCGTCACTCGAGGAATCCAGCATCATAGCCAAGTCACTTTTAAGGCAAGATTTATCAGGAAAGGATGGTCTCGGCTGCTGTGTATGTGTAGTTTGTTTGGGAGATTCTCTGGTCCTGTTCCTCTTAGCTTGCTTGGAACTCGAACAATCTGTATTAATATGATGGAGGGTTTCGATCTGTAAAATTTTATCTTTTATCTTTTCCTCTGTTACTGGTTTGAAAAGCTTATGCTTGTACCGAGGATCTAGATAAGAGGATATTGCAAATAAATGGTTCTCTTCCAAGCCAGAAAACTTGGCACAAATTTCTGTTTTCAGTGTTATAATTGCATGTTGAATTGCGTAAAAATATTCCCATCTTGACAAAAAGTCATCGTGTTTCTTTATGAGCATTTGAATTATTGGAATAACCGATGATATAAGGGTTTGAGAGCTGCTTAGTTCCCGTGTGTGAAACCTCAAAAGGTTTCAGCAATTCAACACAACACTCGAGAATTTTCCAATCTTCTGGCGTGATGGGATCAATGTTAATGCTGTGCTCATTAAAGTAAAGGCTTAATGCGTCTTTCACCCTTATAAATCGTTCGAACATATAAAATAAACTATTCCATCGCGTCACGCAATCTTGAAAAATTTTAAGGTTGGGTTGATTCAGTCGGTCTTGGACTTTTTGCAGCTGTTTTTGAGCAATCGTTGAATGGTTGAAGTGAGCGGAAATTCTTTTGCACTTTTGCTTGATATTTCTTATATTTTCTTGAGATAGCAAGCAACTGCGAAAAGCTAATTGCATTTTATGAACAGACTGATCGATGTCGTTCAAAGCCGCTAATTTCATTGCTCTTTTCATATAAGAGCCTTCGTCACGAACAATGCAATGTACTCGCACTTTTGGAATATTCCACTCCAGCAGCATTTTTTCGAATTTTTCAGCGATTATGTCACCAGTATGGCGGTCGTCAAAAGTCTCGCAATTCAGGACAATTGACACTCGCTTAAAGTGTTCTGATATTCCGTGGCCAGTCAAACTAAGCAAAGAACCACTAGAACTTGGATCCGTCCAAATATTACTCGTAAATGACATATCTATAATCCATAGAGCTCTTTACACACAAAATCAGTAAAAAAATTGCGCCCTCTCAGGTTGTATTTCGGTACTATTTCTTGTAGCAACCCTATGCCTTCCACGAAGTTAAAGGGAAAATTTTGGAGGGCAATCATTTCGCCTATTAGTTTGTCTATTTTTTATAATGTTGTATTGCTATAATCCCATTTATTTTCTCTTTGAACTGCCTCCTCAAGAGAAAGTTGTTTTTTCGCCTTCTGAAGAAAAGAAGGACCGTAATCTGGAAAAAATGATTAAACAAATATATCATAACTTGTTTTGGAAAGGGAAATGCAGTGCCTGAATTGATGAAAGATATTGCTGTAATTTGAAAAATTCAAATGGATATAACTTCCGCAAATATCCTTTAATGTTCATGTAATTTACAGAATATAAGAATCTACTATATGGCTTTTCAAATGTAAAGTTTCATTGAAATTAAGTTTACCTATACGACTTTAATGGGGAAAATGTAAAACTGATAACTGCTATTTTAAGATCTGAATCGAAAGATCTTATCAAGGCCTTTCATTTGACACCCACCGCAACTATCTTTGGCAAAAAAAATGTTTGGGGATTCGACTCTTGTATGAGGAGACCCCCCAAAATCATTAGATTTTTTTCCACAACGGAACTTTCATTATCCAGAAACTCATGACATGTTCACAAAATTTGGTGGCTGTAGCTTCTCCAGTTTCTGAGAAAAGCTGCTGTGACGCATTGACGGACGAACGGGCAGACAGGTTTCTATAGGGGCATCGTAAAATTTTTCTTTTACAAAACCCTAAAAATGACTATGTGCAGAAAAGGAAAATCTCAAAGGCATTTGCATTACAAATGCAAGAAATGGAAAATGCAGACGTAATAACACAGTTGTATTGGTTTTGTTTTCTGCACATAGAAAGTTTTCTATCATAGAAATTGTATTAAAACTGAATAAACTAAATTTCACCTGATTCTTGTTCTTTTTCCAGCAATTTTTTATCATTTAAACTTTGTTGAAACAGCTTAAATTGTTCGGGATGCATCGATTTCAAATGATTTTTCAAAGATGTCGTTGTACGGCCCTTACGAGAATACGTTTTGAAACATATTTTGCACTTCGATTTGTCCCGATCTTGATCGTCTGGCGTAAAGTAAGCCCAAATTTCACTGAACTAAACAAATTTTCACGAAGATGAAAAACTTCAATTGCCAATGACAAAATACACAACTTAATACGCGTAACACGTCTAAATTCCTACACGAACCAAACTTTTCTGTCCTAACATTCTTACCAGTTGTTCTACGAATATTCGATAGCTCATGCCATTATCGGAGATTCGCATTGATATCTTTTCACAACTTCCACAACATCTGCATTCGTAAAAACTCCGCATTGATATTTGCGGATGCGGATGCGAATGTAGATATCAAAATAAATGCGGAAGTTCCGCAGTTGTGGATGCGGATGTGAATGTCCGCAACAACCCTGGTTTGGATCTGCAAACCAAAATAAGTTGGGTGGACAGAAATACGCTCCTGGCAGAGGGGGTTTTGTATTCAACCTGTGATATGGAAACACCAATAGTGGATTAACTCAAGAAAAACTTCATTGAAATGCGCATCTATAGTCTGTTTGAAAAAAATCCATTACTACCCCATTTTGTTGCAGTATTACTAATATTGATTGAATTTGATTTCGAAGATATGCATCTTATTCATCTTATCTGAAAAATCGGAGAAGATTCGACGGAAATTCTAGTGTCTGGTTCGATTGAAAGCTCATTTAGTTGTAAGTCCATGTGTTGTTTGTGTAATTGCTGAAAACTAAAATGCCTATAACTTCCACAAATATGTTTAGATTTTTATGAAACTTACAGAATTCAAGGATCTTAAATTGGTTTATTTTAATCACTGAATATAAGAGTACCCATGAAATTTTATTAAGACAATCACGAAATTTACAAATAGTACTATTGTTAACGCAGTCGAGTAAATTTCGATTTTCTTGTATTTGTTGCTATGTACTTACGGAACTCTACCCCTAAGGTTTTTTCATATTTTTGAGCCTAAGGTATCCAATCACGAGGGGTGCGATACAAATTTTTCAGACGTTTTCCCTCTTCTGCATCCTCTGAAGCAAAATCTGCTGTTTTAAGACCGGTTTTGAAAGTTACTCATCGAGACCTTTCATTTTATTGATACCCAAACTTTCAAGTAACAATCACTTCTGATGTACCTACTAAGATTGGTGCCCGTAGCTCCTGTAGTTACTGAGAAAAATTGTGATGCACGGACAGACAGATGGTCAGGTCACAATTTCAAAAGGGTTTTGGATGATAGTTTAAAGCCTAAAAACTATATAGCTATTAATACTTTTAATGATACAAAATAAGGAAGTAGCTCTTAAAAGGCAAACATATTTCGATCCGTCTAAAGGACTCAACTGCAATTGATGACAGCTAAAAATAAACAGATAACAAACAAAATAATTGACTAAGAATATAGGTGAACATGCGATATATTGATATCCACTTAATCTCAGCAGAGTACCACTAGACTTTCACTAGAAATATGATCATCAATTTAGTTCTGGCTTATATGCTCATCTTGGCATGTATAAGGGGTGGGTTAACATGAAAAGAAGGCAGGTATTACTTCCCATATTAGTTTTGCAATATTTGCCAATTGTTTTTAAATTCAAATTAAAAAATATCTTTTGTCTCGTTCTTCCAATATAACTTTCGATTCGGGGTATTTTCGCATGTTCAGCGCTTCAGAACTGTATAGTGAAATAGGTTCAGATAAATGTCTGTAAAGGACTGCAGCGATGGTCTGCTGTCTCGGCGAGAGAGAATGGTGGGATTCGCCGAGATTGGCCTTGTCTGGGGGTGCGTGAAAGCGCTGGCAGGCTAGCATTGCGGTGCCGTAGAGCGGCTTCTTTTCCTCAGCAAAAGGACCCACTGCAAAAGAAATTTCTCATACGCAAATTGAAAAGGTATAATGCGGATCGACTGGCGTCGAGACCGAGGTAACCTACTAAGGGTGGAAATTGCTTAAAGTCAGTAACAAACTGTGCCGAGAGAAAACACGGACTTGAGTGAATTTAGTCTTTAGTGACGATACCTATGGCCCCCAAATAAGAGTGGGGCATCCAGGTGGAAGCGGTGCTACTTTGCAGCTTCACGTTATTAATGTTTAAAAAAAAAATCGGTTCTTAGTGTTTACGAGAAAAAACTTGTTGCTGAAATGCTCGAACACTAACTCTGTGATGATTCCATTGGTTTTGAAGCTACATATTCGATCAAAGGCCTCAGTTTGCAACTTTAGCGTGACAAAAGTGAGTAACAAAAAAAAAAATATATATATATATATACGAGTCATGCATATAATTATCTGAAGAGTAAACTTCCTCACAAAAGTAGAATTTATGAAAAAACTATGTACTTTGATAAATTTGGAATCACGTGCATTTTATGTAGTTTTTAAAGAAAAAAAGTCATCAAAAACAGTATGCATAAATAAATATAATTTTCCATAAATATAAGAGAGCACACGGGTACTCACCAAAATCCTTGCGGGCGCCCGCTGATGAATGTGGGTGATGCAATATTGCTGTAATTAATGTATTTAAATGGTGAGGAAAATACGAAATCACAATTTCGCACTGAGCATAAATTCAACTTCTAATGGTCACCAAAAATAATTTATTATTTAGACCTTTCAGTAGTAACAGGAGTACTTAAACTAATTTATTATGAGACTATTTTTTGAATAAAAAAAAATGGAGACAAAAAGATAACTGTGCATTCAGTACTGATAGTAAAATTCCAAGCTCATGCCATCACGTTTTTTATAGTCACATAATCGAATCGGGTCCTTGTAGATAGTGTCAGGATTAAAAAGGACTGTGGATGCTAGGGAATTGCTTTAATTACCGCACCGCACCGCTTTGTTTCAGAAATGAATATTAACTCTCTTTCACAAATTCACGTTGAAAATATCTTTTACCCTCATATCATAGGATACGTTGTTCCTACGAACCGCTTGCTTGGTTCGACTTGACTCGACTAACTGAGTACCTCGCTACGGTGTTGCCAAGTTGGAGTTGACAGCTCGACCGTCCTGGTCAGGAATCGGCTCGATTTCTTCGTAGTATTCGTCATCGTCATTAAAGTCGTAGGTATCCATACTTGGGGTGAGTCGGCACCATGGTTTCATTTTATCACTCGTGAACACAGAAGTGAATTTTCGTTTCTGATCATCCTCGAGGCTTTTCATAACATACCGACCTTTTTTCAAAACTTTGGCCACTTCATATAGCCCTCGATACTCTGGCTCCAATTTATGGGACTCCCCGGTTGCTATTGGTATGTTCTGTATAACCACTAAATCGCCTTCTTCATATAAAACAGGAGTCATATGTTTCTCGTCGAATCTTATTTTCCATCGTTCCTTTTCGCTCCTAATACGCTGGGTAGCCTCCTGTCGAATTTAGCTTATCGACAGTTGATTATTGTCACCCGTATCGTCCTGTACTGCTTGAATGATACGGCTCGCTGTTACATCCCTCAAACGGAAATCAAAAACTATCTGATTAGGTGTGAGTCCGATCGTCGAGTTGATTTTAGAATTTAGTACCCATTGCAAACACGGTAGAAGCTCGTCCCATTTTTTACAATCCGTCATCGAACATCGTAGATATGACAATATTGATTGGTTAACGCACTCAACTTGGCCGTTAGCACGTGGAGTTTCGCACAGGCATCTTCGCGTGATGAACATCATACGTTGCACAGTAATCCTCGAATTCTTTCGATGTAAATACCGACCCTCGATCGCTTGTAATACGGATTGGTAATCCAAACTAAGACGGGATATCCCTCAACATGGTAACTACTGGTGGACTGTTGGCTGCTCTCGTGACTCGAACCATTGTGAATTTACTGAAAGGGTTCGTTACTGCATTTATGTATAGATTGCCTTTGTTACTCTTAGGAAATGGTCCTAAGTGATCAATATGCAATACCGTAAAAGGTATAGATTCAACCTGTTCATAAAACAAGCGACCTTCGGTTTTTCCTGCTGGTACTTTATTGAGACAACATTCCGGATATGAAGCAATGTACGATTTCACGTAGTTGTGCATTCGAGTGAACCAGAACAGTTCTTGTATCCTATCCGGCATCGTCATGACACATTTTTACTAGCATCCAAAGGACGGCTGATGGCACTACAAATTTAAGATCGCAATTTACTTTTCGCATGAATCTTCCTTTCTTAAGAGTGTAATCGCACTTTAATTCGGCAAATTGAGCTGATTTACATACTCCATCAATTATATCCATAATTTCCTTTAGTTTCGGGTCCTGTCGCTGTAATGATATCAACCAGTGGCTCTGATATTTTGTATAAGTAACACTTTATCTGCTATTGTTGCCAGTTCTTGCGGTTGTTCGTGTGGTCGACGGCTTAATGCATCGACATGATTCATATTGTTTCCTGCTCGATGTAAAACATCAAAGTCGAATTCTTGGAGTTTTAGCCACTATCGAGCAACTAGAGTGTCAAATGAAGTAGTCAACTTCATCATCGATATTGCATTACAATCGGACAGCACTCGGAAGTGTTTTCCAATAAAATAAAATTGGATCGATCTAACGTTTCAACGATTGCCAGTATATATCTCTTATTTGTGGCTACTGTACTTCATTTCAGCATCGGTGCAATGTCTACTGAAATATATTATTGGCCGGAATGGTTTCTCCTCCGTAGATTGCATCAAGACTCCGGCGAGACCAATAGAACTGGCGTCGGTGTGTACCTCGTGTTCAGCCCGTGGATCATAAAGAGCTAGAACGGGTTCGCTACAGAGACGAGTTTTCAACTCGTTGAAGTTTAAGTCTGCGGTCTTATCCTATACGAAGGATTACTGTTCCTTCATTTTTAACAAATTCGTTAGCGGCTTAGAAATTTTTGAGAATACTTCAACAAATTTGCGGAAGAATCCCGCTAATCCAAGAAATCTTCTGACATCGGTCACATTTTCAGGCGTTGGATATTTTTCGATAGAATCAATTTTCTTGCTTCAAGGTTTCATTCCGTCTCTATGTATGCGATGACCCAAGAAGGTTAACTCGTATGCAAAAAAAAATACACTTAGACGGTCTAAGTGTAAGACCCATCTCCCGTAATATTTTCAAATCTTCCTTCAGAGTTTTGAGGTGTTCAGCCGCCGTCACACTTAGGATAATGACTTCCTCCATATAGCTTACGACATTTCTTGATTGAACACGACGAATTAAGTCGATCATGACCTCTTGGAATATCATCGGCGCATTAATGGGGCTAAAAGGCATTACGTTGTACTCAAAATGACCAAGATGAGCCACAAATCCGATGTACTGACGTGATTTTTCATCCATAGGAATTTGGTAGTATTCAGAGAATAAATCTAGTGTCGTGAAGACTCGCGGGAAAGCGAGCTGTGAGAGCTGTTCCTCAACAGTTGGCACTAAGTACGATTTCTTCTTGGTGATAGCGTTTATCGTGTGAAATTCGATGCAAAGACGATCCTTCCCATCTTGCTTGGGAACCAAACCAATAGGCGAAGAGTATAATGAACTACTTGAACGAATTACGTTTGTGGCGTACAATTTATTCACAATCAGCTCAATCTTATCTCTTTTAACCAACGATATACGATATGGTTGAACATGGATAGGCGTGTCGGACGTCAACTCGATACTCATTGATTTTGTCCTGCATCGACCCATTTTGGCCGTAGTCTCTGCAAAACAATCACGGAAATCATCAAGTAGTACCCGCAGTTCGATTGCTCCGGCTACAGTTAAATTTCTCTCCATGTCGGGTATTTCAGGACATTTACTTTCAACTTGGCAAACTATTTGGTGTGAGGTGATCTGCGCACGCGTACGATTTTATCGTCTATTTTTAATGTCGCTATCATTTTGCTAGTACATTCTAAGCATCCACCTGCAAATCCGTTCAGCTCAATTGGCGGACACTTTGTTAACTTGTACGCGTATAATTCTCGCACGAGAGATCGATTACTACCCGAATCTATAAACACGTCCAAAATTTTTCCATCCATCTGAATGTTTTTCACTATTTGGTTTTGTACGGAATAGTTTGAATGTAACTGACGAATATTCGCGTTATTCACATATTCCGGTTAATTTTGACTTATACATGTATCGGCACTGTGTCCCGCCTTTCGGCATGTGACACATCGCGGTCGTCGTTGGGGCAAAGAACAGTTCACGGAAATGTGCCTCGGTTTCTAAAAATTATAATAAATACGAGACAGACCCAGACTTATTAAATATTTTCTATGACGCAGAGTTCACGTTCATCGGGCTTACACTTTTTATTTCACGATGTGATTTTCGCGTGACCAGTATATTTATCTTACTTTGGTTTGTTGAATAAGTTTTAAGGCAACACAAAACCTCCTTAGTTGTTTAGAATATAAAGCACGCGATAGCGGTTTGCATTCGAACGCCGTTTAAGCCTTCAGAACCCCCACACGTCTACCTTCCACTCATATTCAATAATAATAATCCGTATATGGCTCATTTGAACGTCTAACGTTTGCCATCATACCTCGGCTTCATTTTCGGTAGACTCGAATTCCTCTCCTAAAGAGCTTGCAAGTCCATCGATGCTTCTGAAAATGCCGCTTCTTGCATTTAGCCATAATTTAGCTGGCCCTCGAACTTTCGTTTGCACTGTAAACAGAACAATGTTTTCATCCCATGAATATATGGATGCTAGTAATTTCACACGATGAAAAAACGATGGATAACGATGGATCGAATTCTGGCATTTTTTCAATGACGTCGTGCAAATTATGGAACATGCTTTGTCATGCTGGGACTGCTTGTCGTGTCGGATATGGCGACTGATCTTGATCTGTCCGCGGTAGATGTAGATTCAGAGTTGATTCCATCACAACAGCCTCATTCGACACGTTTTGCCTATCGTCCTTCGGAAAACCAAGACTAGATGTTGATGCCATATTCAAGTGTGGCGACACGCCATAGGTTATGCCTGAAACAGAGTTTGCGAATCTACCAGCAATACTCTGTACCAGAATATTTAATGCTTGAACTAAAGTTGTGAGATTTTGCACGCTTTCTTGCAACTTTATCGCTTTGTCGGATGCACGAGAATTCTCGGCTAAAATTTCAACGTCATCTCCATTGACGGTAAAATTAATTCGGGTTCGCTGCCTCTTGTTGACAAATTTCGCGAACCAGCTTATGTTTGAGTTCGTTAATTGTGAGCGAATCAATACGAACTATGTTGTCCGGCATTTTCAACTATGAAATATGGCGGCGAATAAAAAATTGACACGGTGATTGCGTTAATACTCACGGTTCAAAATGTCGGCTACGGGATGGCTAACTGTTATTAAAAGCACACAGTATCCAATAAATTGAAAATTCCGTAGCATTCCACTTTTGAAAACTGTCAGGAATAAAAAGAACTGTGGATGTTAGGGAATTGCTTTAATTAAAAGATAGCATCGCTTTGTTTCAGTAATGAATATTAATTCTCCTTCACAAATTCACATTGAAAATATATTTACCCTCATATCATAGGATACGTTGTTCCTACGAACCGCTTGCTTGGTTCGACTCGACTCGACTAACTGAGTACCTCGCTACGGTGTTGCCAAGTTGGACTTGACAATAGTGTACAATTTTTTCAAAACGATCCTTTCGCTATTGGTTCCCATTTGAGCAGAAACTAATTTCCTCTGGAGAAGAAAATGCAATTTTGTGTTATGCCTCTCCTCTCCCTTTCTACGCTCTTCTTCCTATTCTCCTCCGACGTTTTATTGTGTACGATGCCGTTAGCGTTCTTGCTCAGTTCCCTTCACTGGACTTTTATAGATTACGCTGTTTTTCCCACATTCAAATAATCTCTCTCCGGGAACACTCCGATTTGCAGTATTTCACCAGGTAGATTGTTATAACAGTTCGCGGACTCAAGTAGCGAATTGTTATGTTTGCTATTATGAAAAGATTTCCGATTGTTGCGATGGCTCAACGCAGAACATCATCAGTTGAGTTCACATAAAAGCTAGCTGATTTGTTTGAAACAACTGTTCCATATTCCTCGCATTTATTTACACTAATCGGAATCGAGTCATTTCTTGTTATTGTTAATTTACAATTGTACTCCCCGCTAGTGTTACCAAAAGAACTTAAATGGTATTAACCAACTGCAATAAGAACCGCAGATTCATCTCGAGATTGCTAACGAAAAACTCGCGCAACTCAACGGAGTAGCCAACAAAAACACCGTTTCTTAAGTGAAGGGGTCAAAAATCACTGCAGGGTTATTAAATAAATCACTTCAAGCTCTCAAAATTTTGTCAGTGGCTAATTTGCATTAGTAGGTGCGAGGAAAAAGATCTAGATAAATTGCACACCGCAAACAAACCACGTTCGCTCTCAGGTCTTACAACCCATGAATGAATTTCATTTCAAACGAAGGTTAATAACGACACTTTATTTTAATTTTCATCACCACCACATCGCCAACACGGCAAGTTGTTAACTTTCAGCCACTTAATTAAGTGAGAACAGTAATCATAAGGGTATGTACTATCGAGCCGATTGAATGATATATGGAGAAAGCCAAGTTTATCTTCAAATGTTTACAGTCAAAATCCTCATCACAAGTTCAATTTATTAAAGTATCGCAAAAGAATCAGTACAATGCTAGAAATGCAAATCAATTCGTAATACCTTTTGCAAGAACGGACCGTCTGAAGAACGATGCTACAAATGATGCGTTGCGAATATACAACAATCTTCCTGATTCAGTTAAGGAAGCAAACTCACTTATAGTCTTTAAGAAAAGGCTTAAAGAATATTTAATTAATAACGTTTGGAATTCAGTCCATTAAAGTTCAACATAGCATCTTCGGGCATTTTTGAAACCCTATCGTCGAGATGCTGGAAGAGACAGCTATTTTATAACTCAGAGTTTTTTTTACTGCGCCGATTTTTTTTTTTTTATCTCTGAGAGCTGATCACGAACTGGACAAAAAAAGATTAATAGAATGACCACATATTTTTGTGTGCACCCTTATACCGATGTTATAAACATTGTCTGGGTGTCACACTAGAAGAAGCGACGAATATGAAGTGCGGATCGCACGTGCGTCGTGCGACGAAGAAAGTGTGATGGGGAGAGTGGTAGGGAATGGAGGTAAATAAAAAATATTGTAACAAAATGTAAGAAAAGAAATTTTTCTTTAAGTCTATACTATTTAGGAAGTAATTTTTGCATTTCTTCTTTAGATGCGCAGCGAAAGCTCCTACATATCATGAATTGAGTTGAAAACCCTTCTGAAAGGAGCATATCTCTGTTTACTTGTCTTGTTTAGGTTTTTCTTGAGCACGTTTTTCATTCACGGCACATATGTGTTCCTTTTGAGTCAAACATTTTTTCTCAAAGAGCAGACCGTTTCTTATTTCCCTTCTTTGTTCTTCTCTCATGTCTCTTTTTTATTGTTTCCCATCTTCTTTAGGGATTTGGGCTAACTTTGAAAATACTTTCACACTACCTTTAAAACAGGTCTTATTTGAGGTTGGGAGGTGAATGTCATTTACGCACATTATTATTGTGTTACACATTTTAACACCTGCCTATAACAAAAACAAAGACTTAAATCCAATCGTTATGAAACAGGCGAAATACCAAACTTTTTCATAAAGTAATAATGTTTGATTGAGCCTAAGCTCTTAGTTAAAATATCTGCAGGCATTTCAACTGTTTCAAGGTAAGAAATATTTATCATTTTATTATTTACAGCTCTTCTTACAAAATGGTACCTTATATCTATGTGCTTAGATCTTCAATGAAAGACTGGATTACACACCAGTTTTTGAGCACTTTGGCTATCATTAAACAACGTAGTAGGTTGTGAATTACCTACAATCTAAACCAATAAATTTTTTAAGTGGATAGCTTCTTTACTGGCCTCAGACATTGAAATGTACTCTACCTTGGTACTAGATAATGCTACATTTCTTTGCTTTTTGCATTCAAATGAAATTACTGAGTTTGACAATGTGAAGCAAAACCCTGAATATGATTTCCTATCTGTTACATCTGAGCCCCAGTCTGCATCTACGAAACCCTCAACATAATTTTTAGTACACTTCAAATATTTTAACACCCTCATAGCATGTTTCCAGTGGGTTTCATTATAAGAATCATGAAATTGACTAAGAAAACTTACACTATACGAAATTTCTGGTCTAGTTAGGACTGCTAAGTACATTAAACTACCTAGAAGTTGCTCAGCTTTTGCGAATTTGAGAATCATCTCCATAGAAGTACAGAGAAGTTTACTTTGGGACATATCGATCTTTTTTAGTAAATTTTCAATATATTCTTCTTGATCAAGAGATATTACATTTTCACCAATTTCAACTTTCATACTAACAAATCCAAGGCTTATTTACTGTTATAAAAAACAAAAAAATTATCTACGAGCAAGGCTTTTATCATTTTAACGTTTCCTTCAAATATAGTGTACAAGCACGGTTCATATTTTGATCTTTTGTAGCCTAAACTTTGCAAATAACTATCAACTTTATGGTTCCATGCTCTGGAAGACTGTTTTCGTCGATAAGTAGCACGCTTTGACTTAAATACTTTGTTATCAGCCTTGTTACAATCATCAATAATAGGTTTGTTCACTTACGCTGTTTCTTTAAGTAAACCATTAAAAAAGGCATTTATTACATCAAGATGACATAGATCCAAATTCAGTTTTACTGTTGATGCAAACAAAAGTCTCTAGGTGGAGTATCGAAGTATTGGGGAAAAATTTTCATGATAATTTTCACCGGCTTTTTGAGGAAAACCTCTCGCCACTAACCTTGTACGAAATCTCACATTGTTGTCGCTGATATGTTTTTTTTAAATACCAACTTGCACTGAACCACTGTTTTGTTTTTGTGACGATCCGCTTCGTTTTCTCCAGAAGAATTCAACTGCTTTCGGGGACTTACTTTCAGGACCATGCAAAGCTACTTCAAGTATGATGTGTCCTCCATCACTTCCTTTTTAACATTCTGCAAGACTCAAATTATTTATACCATATCTCTGGGTTTGTCTAATTCTCTTCCAGTTACTTCAATTGCTGGGTTCACAGATGTTATCTATAAGTCTGAGGTGGTATCATAATAATTATAATTAGTACTCACCACAGAATCTTCTAGTCTGGTATAAAAGTGTTGTCATTGATATCTTCTACTTTAGAATCGGATGTTTCTGAATTGGTCTTCTGGTCATATGACACATCTGGCCTGTTCTCCGATGCAACTCGAAAAAGTTTACACTGCACTGTAGTATCAACTGTATTCTGGTCTGGATGCTCCATAATGACTATGTCTCTACACATCATCACAGAATTAGTACTCTGTATCCCTTCACATTCTCAGCATAGCCTACAAGAATAAATTGCTTCGCCTTCTTGTTCCACTTCTTCCGGCTTTCTTTTGGGACATGCTCCATGACAGGACTTCCAAATACACGTAAATCACACATCGTTCAATAAGTCTCGAGACTAACAACGAAAACAACATTTTTTTCAAAAATCATTTTTCTTCATCAATATAATCTCCTTTTAGGGTGATACAATCTTTCCAACGCCTTTCCAATATTTCTTTACCATAATTATAGAAGGATTTATTCTTTGCTTCAAAATTGGCTTCAGTTTCGGCAATGACCTCCTCATTCGAGCCAATTTTTTTTTGCTGGAGCATTTTTATTGAGATCAGCAAAGAGTCGCTGGGGGCTAAATCTGGCGAATACGGGGGGTGGGGAAGCAAATCAAAGCCCGATTCGTTCAATTTTGCCATTGTCGACTCGTTGCTGTTTTTGTTCCAATGAAAGCAATCGCGGCACCCACTTGGAAAAAACCTTTTTCATGCTCAATTTTTCATGAAGGATTGTAAATACGCTTCCAGATGATTTCTGTGTCATTTTTGCAATCTCATGGACCTTCACTTTGTGATTTTTCATTACAATTTTTAACACTTCACTCACATTTTCCTGTGTAACGGCTTCCAATGGCCTACCCGAACGTTCCGTATCGTTTGTGTCCGTACGACCACGTTTAAATTCAGAATACCAACGACAAATCATTGGTTTGAATGGAGAGGAGTCCGGATAATGTTTTTCAAGCAATTGCTGGGCTTCTATGGTATTTTTACCCATTAAAAAAAAATGTTTTATCAACACGCGAAACTCGCTTTTTTACATTTTTCAAACAAATTGCAAAGTGACTTTACTCTAATCTCGATAACTCTGCTGTCTGTGATCCGATCGACGTGAAATTTTTACACGTTTCATGTAAAGGTTCGCATCTATAGAAACATGACCAGTTTGGCACTACCAGCACCATCTCTGGGTTAGTCTCGGGACTTATTGAACGATGTGATAACTCAAGTTTGGCTTCTTGCCTGTCTAGACCTTATAAGGTGTTTTATCATTCAGTCCGGAAACTAGAGATCTGTTTCTTAAGCATACCGAAGTATTCACAGCCTCAGCCTAAAACTTTTTATCAAAGCTGGCATCAAACAGCTAGCATCTAGCTTTCTCTACTACAGATGTTCGCATAAGCCATTTTGCTGTGGTGTGTAAGCATTAGTCTTTTGGTGGGCTATTCCTTGCTCCACTAAATACTTCTCAAACGAAAGGCTACAGAGCTCACAGCCATTGTCAGTTTTGATTTTCCTCCTTTTTTGTTTCTCAACTATGGACTGAAAATACGTGAATTTAGTTATGCTTTCAAAAAATATACGATCTTACTGTAGTCCTACAAACAAAACACAATACTTAGACTTTCCAATTGAAAGGCATTCCATCAGGCCTCCCACATCCGCATAAATTAAGTCCAGCATTCCTTCGGGTTCCAAATAGCTTTGTTAATATGGTAACTTCACCTGCTTGCCTTCACAACAAACAATACAATCCAATTTTTCAATTTTTGCCACTTCAGGGAAAGAAATTTCGTCTACCACCTATTTCATTTTATTGAAGCTGGCATTATTTATGTGTCCTAAGCATCTATGCCACATCCTGCTATTTGTCAGCATATGTTTCCAGTCTGCAATCAGCTGATAAAACAACCAAATCGCTAGCGGAAGAGCTTAAACAGCTTCAAACTAAGTGCTCAAGTGCATGTCTGGAATTTGAGACCCTGTTGAGATTTACAGAGGAGGCGTCATCCAAAAGTCAGGCTTCAGTAAATATCACTGATGTAAATAACCAGACGCAATTACTTACGCTGACAGCTCAGCTGGAATGCATTAGTGGTTCAATTACGCCTGTACAAAGGCCTTGCTTCCTAACTCGTAGTAAATCGCTGGCAAAGTTATCGGCTCTTAAAACCCCGAAGCTTGCTGCTGGTTCTAGGACTACTACCTCGTGTTCTAGTTCTCCTGTTGCTTCAGCAGGAACTCAGCACATGGTTGGTAATGAATAACCTGTGACATGTGATAGCTCTCCGGGACCGATTCCTTAAACCAAAAATAATCCTTCGCCTAGTCTTCTACCCTCATCTGGTATTGACACATCGGCTGTGGCTACTCTGATTTCGGATGATGAAGTCCCAATACTTGACATCGTATCCCCTCCAAAGGAGACCTTTATTTCGCGCCTAAGCTACCATACAACTGCGGACTACCTAAAAAACTACGTTTGCAAAAAATTTGAGCCAGCTGTTAAAGTTATTAGTTGCTACAAATTAACTAAGGATAATCTGGAGGACAGAGTGGTAGCTTCTTTCAAGCTTACAGTGCCCTCAAATTGTGATACTAATTTGAATCCTGAAGCTGGGCAACCTGGAGTACTTGCTGAACAATTCAACTCAAGAAGAAGGAAGTCCTTTCCTGCACCGGGAAGACCACAACCTACTAATTAGTATAAGATTTCATGATTGTAGCTTAACTTCTAATATTTCAGTATATTACCAAAATGTAAGAGGGTTAAGGACCAAGCTTGATAAGCTCTTTTTATCGTTACAACTTAGCGAAGATGTATTTATATGTCTTACGGAAACCTGATTAAATAGTCATATCTTAAACTCTTAAATTTCCCTTGATTTTGATATTTACCATTGTGATCGAGACTTGGTCTCTGTAAATAAAGTAGATGGAGGTAGTGTTCTTGTAGCTATTAGTAATACAGTACGGAGCTGTCTTTGAGCTGATTTTTGCTTTTCCCGTGTTGTGTGATTGTCAAGATCTTCCTTCTTAACAATGCATCGTTATTAGTTTCATCTGTCTACATACCTAGTAACTCTCCTTTGTATGTGTATGAGACATTCTTTGACGAGTTTACCTCTTATGTCTTATTGCATCATCCGCAATCTTTAATTTGGGAACAGTGCAATAGACGAAGAACTTTCCTTTCCCTGTTTCATCAACCGATGCCTCTTCTTTATCTCTCTCCTCGTTTCTATCACTCTGTTCACTATCGCAATTCAATAATATCCCTCATGCTAATGGTCGGGTACTTGACCTTGTTCTTTCCAACTTTCCCCTAACTGTCTATCTGTTTCCATTGCATTAAATCCTCTAGTGGATATTGATAGTCACCATCCGCCATTATCGCTCGATCTCTCCATTGCACCTTTGTCAAGTCGTACGTTTGCTTCTTCTCCAAAATTCAACTTCTTCACAACAAACTACGAAGCTCTAGCCTCCGAGCTGAGCTTGGTTGACTGGCAGGAGTTTTTTGATAACTTGGAGTGTGAGGAAGCTCTGAGTGAGTTTTATAATTACCTGTATGAGTTGATTAAACACTTCACACCTTCACCACCTCTTCGCAAAGTAAAGCAGAAACCATGGCTAATTAAACAAGTACTTTGTGCCTTGAATGCTAAAAGTAAAGCCCACCGCCGCCGTTTCAAGCGTTGTGGTACTGAAGTATCCAGAGCCCGCTTTTCTGATCTGCGTCTTTTAGCAAAAACAGAACTGAAGACTGCAATGAAAAACTACTTCAGTAGCTTGGAAAAATCCCTCATGTCGAATAATGCGAAACCATTCTGGTCATAGTACATTAGATCCTTCAAGTCCTCCTCTTCTGTCCCTCCTTCAGTCTACAGGAATAATATAGTTCGCTCCTCTCCACAAAATATTTCCAACTTGTTCTCTCAGTTCTTCTCGTCAACTTTTATTCCTTCTTCTCCTGTCTCCGATCCCGTTAATACACCCGTACTTCACTCCATTGACATTTCTTCACTTTTCACTGACCATATCGAAGTTGAATCCCTCATTAACTCACTTAATCCTAACATATCACCTGGTCCTGATGGCTTACCGAATATCTTTGTTAAGTCATTAGCGTCTTCACTTTGTATCCCTCTGGCTTTTCTCTTCAACCTCAGTCTAAAGACTGGTATTTTCCCTACTTATTGGAAAAGAGCAAATGTTGTTCCTATTCTTAAAAGTGATGATCCTTCTTCTGTATCCAATTATCGTCTTATTTCCTTAATTTCCTGTTTCCCGAAATAACTCGAGCGTCTGGTACGTAACCGGCTTTCAGTTTTGTTGATCCCTATCTTGTCGTACGAACAGCATGGCTGTCTCAAAGGTAATTGAATTCACCGATTACATTGCTAAGGCGTCATGCATTCACATTGATTTGTATCAAATTTCCACATTTTGTTCTAGGAAATTTTTTGAAAAAAACTTTTTTCAATTTTTGATGAGTTAATTCAATGTAAATAATTTAGATGGAACAAACGTTACTTAAATCAACTCGGTACATGAAGTAGTTTCCGAGATTTACTACATTTTTTAACGGAAACATGCTATTTTGTTTGAATTTAATAACTTTTGCAACAAACTTTTTGCAAAATGTAATGAGTTGATTCAATAGCCAAAGGTGCATTCTAACTTCTAACTAAAAATTTTTTGCAAATATTCGTAACGTTTCTGAGGTGAACGGCCGTAAAGTTTCCCCAAATTCGCAGTTTTACTGGGGGCTGCGCCTTATGCATTGTCCTGTTCTTCGGGAAGACATTTTGTAGATAAAAACATGAAATCTGCAGTTTCTTCAAGATTAAAACAACTAAGTGACTTTGTCTAGCATTGAAGCAACGAAATTCATATCATCATTCACAGAAATTGAGCCAATTAAACTAAAAATCTGCACTAATTATATATAATATACTAATTATGTATAATAGATTTTAAATAATAAGCTCATCTTCATGAAGCAAACGACAGTGAACACATGAAGCGTATTAACCATCGTCAAACCCATTTGTAGGCAAATTATTAGCATTAAACTCAAAAGCAATTTTGAATAGATCCGATTAAAGTTAGTGTTTGATTCTACGGAGAGATCATAAAATAGAGAAAACGCGTGTTGTAATCAAATCAATTCAATTCATTACTAAATTTAAGGATCTTATTGATGAAAATGCGAAATTTACAAATCAAACTACTATTAATAAGTTGAGTGAATTTTGATTTCTATGGTATTTTTTGTAGTACTCATTAAGTGCTACCTAGACAATCCTAGACAATCAATCGCAGGTTGATGCCATCTTCACTGACTTCTCGAAGGCGTTTGACACGGTCAACCATCAACTTCTCTGTTACAAACTGAAAACTTTTGGGGTTGCTGGCCCTCTCTTATTATGGATGGACTCCTACCTGTCTTCTCGTATATGTTGTGTTAGTTACTGTGGAACTACCTCTATTCCGTTCTATCCGTCCTCTGGCGTTCCTCAAGGTTCCATTTTAGGTCCCCTTCTATTCCTATTGTTTATAAATGATCTTCCCTTGGTTATCGCCTCCAATTGCCTACTGTATGCCGATGATTTTAAAGTCTTTCGAGCTATCAGGTCTGTACAAGATTGTCACTATCTATAGATGGACCTAATTGCACTTAGTAACTGGTGTTGCCAAATGCTATAAAAAGACTTTTAATCTGAATCATTCTCCGCTGATTTTCACCTATATGTTAAATGAAGTCCCACTCGCTGTTGTGAGCTCTGCTAAGGATCTTGGCGTTACTTTTGATCCTAAGCTCAATTTTGATGCAAACATTCTAGTCGTGACTACTAGGGCCTCGAAAATATTAGGGCTTATTTTCAGGCATGCTCATAAATTTAACAATACATCTACCCCCGTCCGATTGTTTATCTGTCTTGTCCGTCCTATCCTTGAATATTTGTAATGAATCATTCGACGACGCGGCGACCACTACCAATAAACCTTGCCGCCATGTGGCTTGTCATCTCATGTTGGTTGTGACGGGTGCACATCCCACGTCAATTTTGTTGTGGGATGTCAAAGTGAATTGATAGCCGCATGGTAGCAGATTGTGGGAGTAGTGGTCGCCACTCAACAACTGCCCGCTCTGACACGACAAGTCGCGCGAGGGGTCCTCTGGAATTGATTCCTATTCATTTTTGAAAGTGTTTCGCATTCGGGAAGTGCAGCAAAGGTACATTTCTTCAGTGTTTACTACGATTATCGCTTATTAACTTGCATTCCGTAGATATTTCGTCTTAAGCCTGAACCGGTTCCATGTAACGGACCGGGAACGTGTGTGTACCTATTTGTATTGTGGCGTATTTAAAGGGCACGCTAAGGATCGTACCATCATATAAAATCGTATATGTGGAGAGTTTTTGCCGTGTTAAAGGCTTGTCGTTGAGCGGAAAAGTCCCGAAGCACTTCACGAAGTTATTTGTCGTCCAATTGCCCCATCTAATTGACAGAACAGGAAAAATCAAGTACGTTGGAAAATTAACTTAGATATAGTTGCATTGAATATAGGTTATATATAGTAGGGATATTAACGCGTTTTACATCATCGATCATTGAAGCACATGTTAGGACTCTCTGTATGAGAAATATTTTAATATATTTGAACGAATCCAAAATGCTAATGCAATGTAAGGAGACAGACACGAAGCACCAGCAACGCGGCAAATTTATGAAAGCGACCAATCCATCGGTGCCACCAGTGAACGGCAGCCTCTAGGATCCAGTCCTACAACAGGTAATATTTCAACTAGTACCTCCCAGGCCGGATCCAGCAGCAGTAATAAACCCAATCCTGCTAACTCAGGCAGGGTAAACGAAGCTGCAGATAAGCATGCTGGAGAAATAAATCCAGTCTCATCATCTATGAGTCTTCCGACCGGCCCCATCAAAGTCCCTACAACCGATGCTAACAGTAGTAATACCCCCGCAACAGCAGCACCTCCTGCGGGAGGAGCTAGTGTTGTTGTTGCTGCATCACAAACAGCAAAGTAGTCAGAAGATGCAGCTAGTGTAAGTGCATGCGATGCAAGCGATGATGAATGGCAGGATCGGAAATATTCACGCTAGAAATAGTAGTGGCATCAATTAAATTTGACACAAATGAGACACGCATTTGCCCTTCCAATAGTGTAAGAAAAGCAGACATTGTTAACGTGCAGGAAAGCAATTCATTTAGTTGTCAATCTGATACGCGACGCCTACGAAGGGTCCTTTTAGGTCAACTTAAAGATCAACGGTTGTCTTGCTTTAGCTTTATTCAATGTTCGAAAATGTCTTGCGATCAAAAGTTCATTTCTAGCGTTCTCTTGCTTAAAATTAATTTAAAATAAGTTTTTTAATCCAATTATCATTGAGATTTATTATTCTACTACTAAATCTTGAAATGAAAATAATGATGTGATAAATTCGGACTTCGATACAAACTCAATTATCACATTTTAAGATGATCATGTTTTTTTTTCTGTTTAGATAAGCATTGTCTGCTTTCTATTTCGTATTGTGTTTTCAAAGTCAAAGTCATAGTCAAAAGCGCTTTATTTAATACCAATCGTTATACATTTTTAGAAAGAATATAAAGCAAATTCCAAACAATAAAACTATAAAAAACTTAATGGCCCGAATGGCTCTCTAAATTTATACGTTAACAGTTAAACACATTTAATGAAAAAAATACACTTGCAAATTTAAATTAATTAATATTATTAGATATTTTTTGATTCAATTGGAAAAAGGGGAAAAAACCAATCGGTATTATTCAAAAATTACTTATACTACTAACACAACAATGAACTTATATCCTATACCTAATATGTTACACCCTAATTCTAAATAAGTTCAATCAAAAAAAAAAAAAACATTACCTTATATTGAAACCTATACCTAATTTACAATACAAATAAACAACAATTGTAGCAATAATGAGATGAATCTGAAAAACTAAGTAACGAGAAAAAGCACAAAAACAGAAAATAAACACGAATAATTTGTATGTAATATATGATTGGGACGCCGTCAGAATCAAAAACATATCGATTCATGTCCAAATAAACGAATGCTTCTGGAGGAACGAAGCCAGTAGTGAGGCAAGTTACAATATACCCGTCTGTAGGGTGGAACGGCTGTGAAATCCAAGGGTTTTCACTCACAGTTACAGATCTTGCGATATGATTCCGAAGAAGTTTCAATATGAAGATATCGACTCTTGTCACTTGAGCGGTTTGATAAATTTTTCTATTCGATATATAGTGCTTCCAATCCGTCTCAGGCTTTCTGTACAAACCAGTACATGCACGAAGACATTTCCTTTCGAAAATTCTTAATCTTTCCATTGTACTAGCACTCTGGTTGTACCAGATCTGGCATCCGTATGTCAAAACTGGCCTAACCAGGGTCTTGTAACAAATAACTTTGACTTTTTGATCAATGTATCTGGAATGAAAGAGTCGCCGAAAGGCCGTGACTACTTTTAGTGCTTTACTGAGCATGATTTTGACATGTTCAGTATAGTACAGATACTGATCGAGATGAACACCGAGGTATCGAGCACAGGATTTATGTGGAACCCGTTCTGAACTACCCTCACCAGCCATAATGTGGAAATCCTTCCAATTACGTTTCAGGTCTTGACTGGCCCCTGCAGCGTTGTCCGAAACAAAATTGTTTCGCACTTCTGCGCATTGATTTTCATTCGCCAATTGTCAATGTAAAGCTGCACATCATTAAACATTTTTTGAAGATTGCTCTGAACTATTGTAGCTTTCCGGTCTGTCGTATAGATGATCAGATCATCAGCAAACGCTACCAATGATCGCGTTGGCGAGACATTAAAATCAAAGCTGTTCAATTGCTTGCGAATGAATATTGAGAAAAGCAGGGTCGCAGTAACTGTTCCCTGCTGTAGACCATTCAAGACCTTGAATTCGCGCATTGTTGTCAGATTTCCATCAGTTACAACAAATGATTTCCCGTATAATATATTACACATCATGGCGACAAGGTGTCTGGGGAACCTGTCCTGAAGAAGTTTGAAAACTAGTCCATCTAACCACACCGTATCGAAGGCTTTCTCCATATCAATGAGACATACTCCAACACATTCTTTGTTGTTTAGTTTCCAACAGATGTTTGAGGTTACTTTCGTTATTGCATGTATGGTCGAATGCCTGGCACGAAAACCAAATTGGCAATTAGGCATCAACTCATATTTCTCAATGTGGGCGTTTAATGCTCTGTTGAGTATCACTTCAAACACCTTGCTGATGTTAGGCAGCAAGCTGATTGGGCGATAGCTTTTGGGGCATGAAGATTCTTTTCCTTTCTTCAAGATCGGAAATACCGTAGCCTTTTTCCACTCATTTGGGAAATATGAATTGTTCAACATGTTGTTGAACAATATGCAATAATTCCTAATAGCAACCTCCGGCAAATGTCGGAGAACTATATTTGGAATACCATCAGTACCACATGATTTTTTGTTGTTTATTCTGTGAAATATGAAACACAAGTCTTCATAGCTGACAAAATAATCAATAAGACTCAAGCTCGGTATGAGGTCAGATGTTAATGTTTCATCGAAATGAAGAATTGATTGGCCGTTCAGGCTTGATTTGAAGTCGGAAACTTTTGCTTCAACGACCTCCGAAAATATTTCATTCCTTCTCTCTGGGTTTGGCAGATAGACCAATTCAAAATGTGTTCCAATCAGGGCAAGTTTCAGCAATCCATCACATATAATCCTGTTTCCATTTCTATCCGGAGTCGTACTATCAAATTCGATACCAGCTCTATCGAGAAGATTTATCTCATCACTAGCGACTTCAAGATTCGATACCTTCACTCGCCATCTGGGTCCTGTGGGCTAATACCCCTCAATTTTTCCACCCATTGATTGCTGACCTCACTCCTGAAGTATGAACGGATTAAGTTCCGGACATTCTTCAGGTGTAATTTCAACAAAGCCAACGAGGGATGGTTGTAGTCCAAAAATCGTCGATAAATATTGTTGACGCGGGTGAGAAGAAGGCTTTTCAATCTTTTCAACCTTGCGATGGTTGGTGTTTCATATCCTTCCATATTTTTTCGATGTTTAATCTTGGGAACAACTTTCTCAATCGTTTCCAACGTCAGCTTCTCTAACTTCGACAAATAGAGATCTATTTCATCGTCAGTTAGATTTCTGTTATTAGCAACCATTGAGCAAGCGTTGCCATCATCAGAAGGGGGACATTGCTTCTGGTACTCCCGATTAAACTTCTTTGGAACTTCCCCAGTCTGTTTTTTTGAAATTCAACCGATGGTTTTCATGTTGAACTGGAATGAGGAAGAAATCATCCCTTTGATGATTGATTTCCATTACGATTGCGTTATGGTCGCTATCGTAAGGAAGCACCTGCAGTTTCCGTTGAGGACTATTCAAGCTGAATTCAAGTCTTGCGTCAGCAATGCAGAGGTCCAAATATGAATTTGTCCTAGGGTATGTTGGGAACTCCGACCCATATAAGTTGCACCTGTATTCAATTTGGTTCTCTGTTATCCATGATTTCAGGAATACACCTCTTGGATTATTGGTGGCGTTCAGCCATGATGTATGCTTGGCATTCAGGTCACCGGCAAAAATAGAATAATTATGCAGCCTGTTCAGTTCGAGTATTTAAAACAAGGAATTGGGCTCCTTCTTGAACTTTTGAACATTTTGGCCAGTTGCATAGGCAGAGATAACGAAAAGGTTATCCCCACCTGGCAGTGAAATTTTGATGACGGACACTTCAAGAAATTCAAAGTTTTTGAATTCGACTTTTTCAATATTTTGGAAACAATAGGGTCTTCTAACCAACATCCCGGTGCCACCTCCCCCATCACCTATTACCCTATCGTTTCTTACGGATGCAAAATCTTTGAATTCCATGGAATACCATGAATTGAGGTGGGTTTCAGTGAGAAGTATGATGTCAGGCTTTTGCTTAACAACAAATTCAAGGAGATAATCAAGTCGATGTATAGCAACGATAGAGTTGACGTTGATCGATATGAGGCGAAGCCTATCCATGGGAATATGACTGGATGACAAGTTATTATTAAGCATTTGAAAGACCTAAACGCTGAAAAGCAAAGTTAATTTTTGAATCTTGTTTGTCGATTCTCTCCGATAAAGAATTAAGTTGCTGGTAAATTTTGAGAAGCAGCTCATTATTGCCACTTACATTATTTACATTATTTCCAGTATTTTCTGCAGGTCCTCTAGCGGCGAGAGCAAATGATACTCCGGGCTTGACGAAGTTGGAAGGTATGATATTACGGTGTACTTGTGTTTGCTTTGGAGCAAATTTAACTTTTGCATCTTGATATCGGGAGCATCCTCGATATGATGCTGGGTGACCAAAAACACCGCAGTTAACGCAGTATAATTTTTCTTTAGGCTCCGTCTTTGCATTTAACGCACCGATAGTGCATGGCATAATTGGCAGCCGAATGTCCAAATCTTTGACACCGGTAACACTGGTTGACCTCTCTTTTCTGGAGGTGTTCCCACCTCACCACTCTGAAATTCAAGTACCTTATTTGTTGAAGGGCACTTGGACTGCTCTTATTTGCAATTTGTACCAGGTAAAGTGGTAAATTCTTCCTTTCTACGGTCGACCTTCTTGTCGCAAAGGCTTTGACTGAAACAAAATCAATAACTGGTGCAGCGTCCTTAAGCACCTGTAGAAGATCGACTGTATCCTCTCCGCTGTCCAAACCCTTCAACAAGAAGGTCTGATTTTTTTCACTTTTTCGGGTACAGGTGAAGTGTGGAACCTCCCCAGAAATCAGCGCATCTTTTGCTGACTTGAAATCAACCAGTGATTTCGTCCTTATAGTTAATTTTTCGGCATTAACTCTTTTTATTTCGAAATTGGCCAGTTTATTTTCGGCTGCCAATAGCCGAACCATATCTTTCCCGGTTTGTCCGAACACGTTGATCGGCGGAACTTTTTCTGTCTTGTTTGAAGCTTTTTCAGAGGAACCAGCAGAACTGCGGGCTTGTTTTTTCTCCTTATTTTTGTTCTTTAAATATTGAATAAAATTAACGTCATTATCTTGATTAAAATTACCTCCGATGTTTTCTTCGATTTCCATATCTTCGGTTAATCCCTCCAGCGCTGCAAAATAATTTTGGCTCTCGTTGGTGCCACCAGCACTTAGAACTTCGTCTGGATTTACTTGCTTTGCACTTTTCTTCGGCTTTGTTACCTGTTGCCATTGATTTTGCGGCTGCGTCTTTTGAGGCTTCATCCCTTTCTTGAAAAGATCCTTGAGAGACTGTATCTCTTGCCTTAGTTCATCATTTTCTTTCTGCAATTTGGCCATTTGTTGATTGTCCGCTATTATTTGCAGCTTTCACCCTCCATCTGTGGAGTTTTCTTCGTTATGCTTTCTTTTGGTGATTATCGCCAGTTTTGTATTCGTCGTTTCCCCAGGTTGCCCCAACGGTGGGAAGCCGTCGGTCTCCTCCATACCAGCGGCGAAATTTTCTTTGTGAATTTGTTTTTCGTTACCAATCGAAGTAAAAATATTCGATAGAAATTTCCTGAGTCGATTACTTCGACAATATAAGATTTTTTCCGATAAAAATTAACTTCGGACTAACGTTTTTAAAAAATTAATTTAATTTTTGAAAACTTTTGACAGGAGCGATTTAAAAGACGTCTATACGCAAAGACTACTACGATCCATCCCGTATTGTGTTTTCTCATAGTGGGATATTATATTATCTCATATTACCTTAATCTTGAAAAATACGAAAACTAAGTAGAAGATGAAATGTGACTTATGACTTTCATCTTGCAGAGTTCAACGATAATTAGGGACTAGTGTGTTTTTGTTCTCTATTTCCTATCACTCGTTTAATTAATTTATAGTATAACTCTTTGTATTATCGCATTGAATACGAAGTTTTTCAAATACAATAGCTATTGCGCTTATATCTTGTGGGTTAAAAGAAAAAAAAAATAAAAAAAAAAACAAATATGTTTGCAAACATTTAACTTTATATCCTTAAATATACAGTAATTAGTCATTAATATTAATAATATGATCAACGGTTAAATTATCTTATCTATTTCTAGTTTCTTGTATTTTAAAACTACACTCGGTTTGATTGAAATGAAAAACACGGATTGTTATTTAGTTTTTGTTTTGTTTATTTTTAAACCAAAACAAATTTATTCTATTCATGCCACAGAATTGGCTTGACTATAAATGTAGTCATATCCTTACTTTTTGCCTTTTTGTATATATATATATATATATATATATATATATATATATATATATATATATATATATATATATATATATATATATATATGGGGAATTGAAAACATATATGTTTTGAAATAAATTCACACTGAGTGTATGATGCACGTGCTATCTCGTTCGACGAGATGGTACATCACACACAGTTATTGCCGGGTCAAAACGTTTGCAATGAAATTATATATTTTTATCAATGAATCGAAAGCCTTATGGCTCCTACCTTAATTGCGCACTTTCGTGAATATTATTGCCACTTTCAACAAATTAAAACTTCACTTTGTTCACTTCACTTGTACTTTAATTAATATATTCTAGATTTTTCACACTTCTTTGTTGACTGCTTCTCTACGACTAAATTTCAGTTAGCAGTTAATATTTAGTTAGCAACTAACCGGTACATTTTCTATTTCCAATTCAATTGTAACTAAAAATAATCTATTACAATTACACATTATGTTTCCAATTCAATTTTAACTAAAAAATAATCTATTACAATTACATATTATGTTTGCTATTACATTTCTATTGGTGCAACCCATTAAACGAGAATTGTCAGATTGACAATAATAATAAACAAGTATGACAGCTCTTGACATAAGTGAGTGTTCATTTGATCTCGTAAAGCTTAGGTTGATGCTGCTCTCGTCAGATAAGTATAAATATACATTTCTATTAACAATTTGATTCTTTGTGTTTCCTTTTCCTCTTTTACAGGTCTTTCCACCTTTACGTTTACTTCCGAGAAATTCAACGCTTATTGTCGGTTCAAGTTTGCAAATTTATTCACATGGTGGTCCTCATCCAGACATCAATATACTGTTCTCAGTGGAAAATGCTAATATTGTTTCCATGGACTCGGCAATTGTTTTGGGCAAAAAGCTTGGAACTACACGAATTACTGGTCGATGCGTTGGTGAAAATCCCATAGATGGAAGCCAAATTATATTCTCAGAAGATAGTGTTGATGTTCAGGTGATTCCATTAGAGAGAATTCAAGTGCGTACACCATTAGTACGTATCAAAGCTGGTGCTGTCATGCCTGCATTTGTATGGGGTGTTCCGGATATTTCTCCCGTTATACTAGGAACGATGGAATCAATTCGTATTATTTGGTCAACAAATCAACCAGATGTTGTGAATATTTGCGGAATATTTTCTGACGCTGGTATTGAATAGACCGACCAGGATTTAATCTCGGTTCGTGTAAAAGCATTGAATCCGGGAAAAGCGAGAATACAAGCATCTGTTATCCTACCTGATGGTCAACGTTTATCTTCATCGGTGGAAGTTGTTGTGTTTAAAATGCTTGAACTAGAATCACCAAGACGTATAAATCAGGATTCGGGAAGATAAATCCACCGTACGACATGCAACATACTCCCCCGGATGAGATGTGTCAGGACATCTCATAAGCTTATGTAGGTAGTTTAATAGGTATATGTAAATATAGTGATTAGTATAAGTTAATAATAAATATATCAATTTTAGCCATGATTGTGTCCGATTCGCAATGTTATGTCAGCAAGTTGATTGATTTTCTTTCTTCATGTACTGTGACCATTTGAAGCTACTTCGTTTTGATTGAGATGGTAGTGTCGATAGGGTGAAGTTATCCCACCTTATGCTGGGCGTTCCCCTCTATCTTCACGCATCTCTTGTGTTCTGTTTGATGTATGACGTCGTTTACTAAGTTTTGGATCTTGTGATCTTATGTTTTGCTTATTATGTGGCATCGTTTAGTCAATTTTGGGCATTGTGATACGCTCAGTGAAAGTGAGAGAAAGGGACGGATAATTTTCATTTCTGATTTCGATCATAGGGTGAGATATTTGGTAGGCGGATAGCATTTTTTGCGCGCAATTCGTTAAATATTATCAATATCTGGTGAATTTTGTGTCGGTAGTGGAGCAATGTTTGATATGGCTCTTTTGTAAATTTTTCCATTTATTAGTATAGATACTACGCGTACTATACAATCTTTACCTGGATGCACGTCAACAATTTTTGCTAATGCCCATCGGTAGGATGGTAATCTTTCGTCTTTCAGAAGGCACAAATCTCCGATCTTTACATTATTTTCTATACTAAGCCATTTTGGTCTTCGTTGTAATCGGCTTAAGTATTCACCTTTCCATCGCTTCCAAAAATCTTGAGACATCTTTTGCACTAGTTGCCATCGATTCAATCTGCCAATATTTACATCTTGTAATTCCATTTCTGGCGGTGCGATTAACGTGTCTCCAATTAGAAAATGTGCTGGCGTTAAGGCTGTAGCATCTGTGGGGTCATTAGTGAGTGGACACAGTGGGCGCGAATTAAGACAAGCTTCAATTCTAATAAGGACAGTGGTTAGTTCTTCATATGTTAGCGATGCGCTTCCGATTACTCGCCGTAGATGGGATTTTATCGATTTAACTCCCGCCTCCCAGAGCCCGCCAAAATGGGGTGAAGCCGGGGGGTTAAAATGCCATGTGATTCCTTCGTTTGCAAAAATCTGAGCAGCATCGTTGTTTAAGTTGATCATTCTTTTGAGCTCCGCATTAGCTCCTACAAAATTCGTACCGCAATCTGTGTAAATGTGGGAACTAAAGCCTCTGCGTCCTATGAACCGACGCAAAGCTGCAATGAATGCTTGGGTGGACAGATCGCTGACTACCTCTATATGTATAGCTTTAACAGTTAGACAAATGAATATGGCAACATATCCCTTTGTAATTTTGCTTCCTCTGCCTCGTCTGTCCTTTATATCAAAGGGTCCACAAAAATCAATGCCAGTGTGAGTGAAAGGACGTGAAATAGTCACCCGTGCCGTTGGCAGGTCTCCCATGAGCTGAGTTGCAGCTTTGGCCTTCTCTCTGAAACATCGAATACATTTATGTACGAAGTATTTTATTGCATTGCGCCCATCTATTAGCCAATAAGTTTTACGCAATGTAGTTAACATCAACTGTGTCTGTCCATGTAGGGTTAAGTGGTGGATTTGCTGTAGGATCAATTGAGTAAACTTTCCAACTCGTGGTAAAATTATGGGATGTTTCTCATCTAAAGGTAAGGATGCGTTATGCAAACGTCCACCTACACGGATTATGCCTTTGTTGTCGAGAAAAGGATGCAGACTGTGCAACTTGCTTTTCTTCTCCACTGACCTGTCTTTGTTCAAACAGTCAAGCTCGGATTGAAATTCTTTTCCTTGTGCATATTTTATCCAAAATTCTAATGATTCGCGTAACTCTGTAACACTCAAATAGGATTGGTTGGTTCTATGATTTGTTCTCCATCGGATAAAACGAAAACAATATGCAGTAACCCTAAGCAGTTTCGTGAGTGTCGAATATTTTCCGATAAGGTGGTCTAACAGAGATGTTGCGTTAAGTCCAATGTTAACTGCTACACATTTCCTTTGCTCGGTTTCTACTAGTGATACATCCTTCATCTTAGGCCAAGCATCAAATTCTTGAGTTAACCAGCTAGGCCCATGCCACCAGAGATTACAATTGATTAAATCTTGAGCTTTGATTCGCCGTGACGCAAGGTCCGCTGGGTTGGATTTTGAGGGCACGTAACGCCATGGTATGTTTTCCGTTTTTTCGATGATAAAAGATGTTCGATTTGCGACAAAAATGCTCCAGCGTGTTGGGTGTCCCTTCAACCATGCGAGTACAATTTCGGAGTCCGTCCATAGCCAAGTAGGTACATTCTGAATCTTTAGCGCTTCGTTAATTTCATGTAGTAGTCGTGCAAGCAAAACTGCTCCGCATAACTCCAAGCGTGGTATGGTGACTGGTTTTACAGGTGCTACTTTAGTTTTGGCCATGATTAAGTGACTATGAACTGTCAGCTCAGTACGTACGACTATATAAATTACTGCTGCGTAGGCTCGTTGGGATGCATCACAGAAACCGTGGATTTCGATGTTTGAATTTGGCTTGTATGTGATCCATCTAGGAATTCTGATTGTTTCTATTGCACGAAGTTGTTTTTGGAATGATTCCCATTCCTTGTTGATTGTGCTTGTCACTCTTTCATCCCAGTCTTGACCATGTAACCATAAACTTTGAAGCAGTACTTTGGCTGAAACAATAATAGGTGCTAACCAACCTAAAGGGTCATATAATCGGGCCACTTCGGAAAGAATTGAGCGTTTAGTTTGCCATTCCTTAATTACTTGGGTCTTCAGACGATATGTGAAAAAATCTTGTACTGGATACCATACGATGCCTAACGACTTATGTCCACTTTCCGTGTCGAAATTAATCCTTTCACGCATCTCAATGTCTTCATTGGCAAGGTCCTCCAACAGTCTCTTATCGTTGGTTATCCATTTTCTTAATTTGAAACCACCAGATTTCAATAATGCTATCAATTGGTTTCTTTTGTTAATTGCGTTGTCTACAGTATGTTCACCAGATAGCAGGTCATCGACGTAGAATTCTCCTAATATTGCCTTGGAAGCTTCAGGATATGTTGCGCATTCATCTCTTGCCAATTGATGCAGGGTTCTGATCGCTAGGAACGGTGCTGACGTCATCCCAAATGTTACCGTATTAAGGCAATAATCTTTTACTGGCTGACTAGCGTGCTGCCTCCAAACAATTTTTTGATAGTTTGCGTCATCTGGGTGAATGGCTACCAATATCGGCCATCATACCAAATTTGTATAATCTCCATCGCATGATAATGTAAGTCATGCGGTCTTGTATGGTAGGCCCGGTCATCAGAACGTCATTCAATGATATTCCCGTACTTGTCTTCCTAGATGCATCAAACACGACACGCAGCTTTGTTGTGGTACTTTCTTTGTAGACCGCATGATGCGGTAAAAAAGTGGCAGTACTAATTGTTTTTCCAGCGATGTTCTTCACTTCATTTTCTCGTGCTGTCTCGGTCATGTGTCCTAGATCAAGATATTCTTGAATGCACATGGTATATTCTTGTTGTAATTTTGCGTCTTTGGCGAATCGCTTCTCCAAATGCAACAAACTATGAATGGCATTAGTTCTGGAGTAACCTAGAATGTCTTTGGCTTTGTCGTTCTTGAATGGTAGTCGAACTTGGTAACAACCATTCTGCTTCCGGATTGTGTTCATTTTGTAATGCTCCTCACAATCCACTTCTTGTTGTGTCGTTCCGCTGGAGATTCCGATTTCTTCCAGTTCCCAAAATTTCTTTAGTTGATCATTTAACTGCGCATTTTCATTTACTTCAATTTTATGTGTGTATAATATTGGATCCTTAGCATCATACAATCTGCCTGATATGATCCAACCTAATTTTGTGTTTTGCAGCATTGGGCCTATTTTCAATTTTTGTACTTCGCCGAGCAATATCTGAGCATACACATCCGCTCCTAATAACAGATCGATCTTTCCAGGTTGATCGAAATTTGGATCAGCCAATTCCACATTTTTTAGATGTTCCCAAATTACTGGTAAGACTGTTTGAGACGGGAGAAAGTTTGTTATTTTTGCCAGAATAATTGTATCTATTGTTAGGTATTCTTTGTCCTTTGTCAAAATTCTAATTTCTAAGTTTCCATTTGCGATTATCCCTTTTGTCCTCCCAATTCCTGTCACTGTAACATTGGTCGATTTCCTTTTTATTCCAAGTCGTTGAGCTGCATGTTCCGTAATGATTGACGCTTGCGATCCCTGATCCAATAAAGCTCGTAAAACGATGTATCCATTCGATGATTCTACTTGTACAAGAGCTGTTGCCAATAACACCGCTTGCGTTGAGAAAGTTAAAGAGTTGACGTTTGCAGTCGTGGCTGATGAAGTCGAAGGTCTAGATTCGAAGAGTGTCGAAGGTCGAGAATTGTTCGCACAAGAAGTCGAATGCGGGTTTCTGAATGACGAAGAAGCTGGTGATTGTTGACTAACATTTTCACGATTAACAGAATCAGGTTTGTGAAGCAGCGTATGATGTGTCTTTTTACATTTGAAACATCTTGATATGCTGGGACATGCTCCTACTAAATGTCCTTTGCCCAAACAATTCAGGCACAAACCGTTCCTTTTAATAATTCCAAATCTCGTTATATGATCTGCGCCTAGAAAATCCGAACAGTGCCTCAGATGGTGAGTTCCTTTGCACATACTGCAGGAAAGCTGTTTGTTTTGTATCACGTTCACATGTTGAATCGATCTCGGATTCCTGGCTCTTTCCACCCCAGCAGCTTCTAGAGCTCTAAACCGACACTGTAAAAATTCCTTTAAGGCTTGAAATGATGTCACTTTACTCGTGCCTGACTGCTGTTGTTCCCAGATTTGCCTCGTTTCTGTTGGAAGCCGTTGTGTGGTTATGTGCACCAGCATTGCATCCCAAGTGTTTTCTATCTTTAAGTTTTCAATGGCTTGTACGCAGTCCACCGTTCTATCTAATAATGTCCTAATTGCTGACGCGGATTCGTTAGCGCTGTTGAGTGAAAGTAATTTCTTAAATTGAGAACCTAATAAGACATGTTTATCATCATACCGTTCTATCAATAAATTCCAAGCGGCTTCATAATTGGAATCAGTGATCGAATAATGTCGTAACAATTGTTCCGCATCGCCCACTAAACTCCCCTTTAAATAATGCAACTTCTCTACTCGAGACAAATGAGATTTTGTATGAATAAGTGACACATATAAATCCTTAAAAGCAGTCCACTCACTGTATGTCCCATTGAATTTCGGAAGGTTTATTCGAGGCAATCGTACCTCTCCCTCCTCAGTAGGTCGGGAGGAAGGATTTGAAAAACTTTCCTCTACTGTTTGTGCCTTCAACTCATTCTGGAGATCCGCTAGTTCGATCTCAAAATTTAAATCCAACTCTTCAAACAGTGAATGAGTATTTTTCATAAAATATTCATGCCCTAACTCCTCTTCCCCTTTCACTAAACCGAGTATCACTTGATGCCTTGCCAAGAAATCTTGGCGGATTTCTTGCACCCGTTGTAACAATTTGGTGGCATATGCCGAGGTTTTCCGTACTTTCGAATCTTTGCGGAAATTCGAATACATGCGGTTAAGTTGTTCATTCAACAGCCGCTGTTGTACCGCTAATGCTTCCATAATATGTTTCGTATGTCAAATCACGGTACGTTATTATTAAGAGATTACACAACATATATACGACAAATTGTTTAATGTTTCAAATATTGCCGTATTTGAGTATAAATTGCAATGTATGAATATAAATTGCTATCCCTTTGTATAATTCCTATGTTGAAGGACCCCAAAATCGATACGCGGAATGTGTATTTAAAATTGCCACAATTGCGGCGTTACGAGAATTTTATACGGATATATCGAATGTTGTTATAATTACGCAGTACTTGCCGCAACTGTACATAAAAAATTGCCGTATATTTTTAACGGACCAACAATGTTCGCTTTGCCACATGTATGCAATTTGTACAGTTTTATTATTACCACGTACGTAATTTATGTGCCCTTTCACGAGTGTTTGCACATAACAACACCAATCTGTACGTAATTTAGATCCGTAATTTATATCCGTAATTATATCCGGCTCGACGGACCAAAAAATGTATGATGCACGTGCTATCTCGTTCGACGAGATGGTACATCACACACAGTTATTGCCGGGTCAAAACGTTTGCAATGAAATTATATATTTTTATCAATGAATCGAAAGCCTTATGGCTCCTACCTTAATTGCGCACTTTCGTGAATATTATTGCCACTTTCAACAAATTAAAACTTCACTTTGTTCACTTCACTTGTACTTTAATTAATATATTCTAGATTTTTCACACTTCTTTGTTGACTGCTTCTCTACGACTAAATTTCAGTTAGCAGTTAATATTTAGTTAGCAACTAACCGGTACATTTTCTATTTCCAATTCAATTGTAACTAAAAATAATCTATTACAATTACACATTATGTTTCCAATTCAATTTTAACTAAAAAATAATCTATTACAATTACATATTATGTTTGCTATTACATTTCTATTGGTGCAACCCATTAAACGAGAATTGTCAGATTGACAATAATAATAAACAAGTATGACAGCTCTTGACATAAGTGAGTGTTCATTTGATCTCGTAAAGCTTAGGTTGATGCTGCTCTCGTCAGATAAGTATAAATATACATTTCTATTAACAATTTGATTCTTTGTGTTTCCTTTTCCTCTTTTACAGGTCTTTCCACCTTTACGTTTACTTCCGAGAAATTCAACGCTTATTGTCGGTTCAAGTTTGCAAATTTATTCACATGGTGGTCCTCATCCAGACATCAATATACTGTTCTCAGTGGAAAATGCTAATATTGTTTCCATGGACTCGGCAATTGTTTTGGGCAAAAAGCTTGGAACTACACGAATTACTGGTCGATGCGTTGGTGAAAATCCCATAGATGGAAGCCAAATTATATTCTCAGAAGATAGTGTTGATGTTCAGGTGATTCCATTAGAGAGAATTCAAGTGCGTACACCATTAGTACGTATCAAAGCTGGTGCTGTCATGCCTGCATTTGTATGGGGTGTTCCGGATATTTCTCCCGTTATACTAGGAACGATGGAATCAATTCGTATTATTTGGTCAACAAATCAACCAGATGTTGTGAATATTTGCGGAATATTTTCTGACGCTGGTATTGAATAGACCGACCAGGATTTAATCTCGGTTCGTGTAAAAGCATTGAATCCGGGAAAAGCGAGAATACAAGCATCTGTTATCCTACCTGATGGTCAACGTTTATCTTCATCGGTGGAAGTTGTTGTGTTTAAAATGCTTGAACTAGAATCACCAAGACGTATAAATCAGGATTCGGGAAGATAAATCCACCGTACGACATGCAACACTGAGAGTTATAAAAAAAAATAAAAATCAACAAATAGATATATATTATATTATATACAATACACCATAATTCATGGCTTAGAGATTTAAATGAAAAAAAAAAACAAATTACGGGAAGAAGTACACCGTGATCAAAATGAAATAAAATGGCAGTAAAGTTGGCATCGATTTATATATAAATATGTTATGTATGCCTATATTTTAGAATTATTTCTTCTAGAGGTGATACGGTAAATTGATTTGTACATTTACGCTTTTCCTTATGTTATTTAAAGTATCTCTCTCTCATACTGCATAACACTCTCTCATTAGTAAAACAGCGTATATGTTATAAATTGAATAATTTTCGTACCTACATACTTACAAACACCTGTTTCAATTATAATACATTTTTATCTTCGTATGTGTCACTTAAAATTTTTTTGATGACGAAAAAAATATATTCATACGCACATGAGATGCATGCAGAAGGGAGAAAGATCTTAAATGCATATTTGTAAATGGGAAGATAAAATTAAGTAGAAACACCATGAAGAGAAAATTTAGTACAAATTGTGATGATGATAAAAAAAAAAAAAAATTTTTAATTCAAAACTATAAATATATATACACACCCACGCATACGCATAGAGTCATTAAAAATCAAGAAATCCTAATGTTTGAATAGTAACAGTTGTATATTTTCTAGAAGATAGAGGTTTAAAAAAAACTACTACAACTACAATTTTTATGTGGTGAATAATATGAATTTAAAGGAATTTTATAATAACATGCATTGCTAAGCTTAACAACGACTTTCCTTTCCAGTGGTTCTTCTTTTCAGCGGGAAGTAGAGTGTATGGTAAGTATGCAGTTGCGAGGGTAGGGTTTGAGAAAATCCGCTGAGGCCGGTTTCGCGTCGCGCGCGGCACGCGGTTCTTTTGTTGGTTTTTTTTTAGCGTAGTTTTTTTTCGGATTCACGTTAACGTAGTATATTTTTCGGTACCACGTCGGTAGAATTCGGGAGCGCGAAATAAAAATTAGAATTGTTTGATACTTTGACTGGGTGAATGAAGAAATACGGAGTAACGTAAAGTAGGTTTCTTCTCCGTATGGTTGTGTTTTCGACGCGTTTGAAACGGGCGTTTAATGGTGGCTGAAAAATTGTAAATGAGCGTAATCCATTTGGAGACCCGCGACCGAAATCCTCTCCAAACTAGCTGGCCGACAAGCAGCCACCGCGAAAATGGATTACGGTGCACGGATTGGTTGACCGGTTGGTACCATTCGTTGGCACGACTCAGGCTTAACGTCTAGAACCGATGAGAGGTAGGTTCCTCGTTCGGACTTTAGACGTAAAAATCATTACATATTACTCTGTAGTTTGTTCTCCCCGACACCCCTACCTCATTAACTCATGAGAGAATGCCCAGCGAAAAGTTACTCGTGTCTTGTTTTACAAATTCAAAGTCCCATATCAACCCTATGACCGTCGTTTATCCTTCTTACGTTTGCCTGCGCTACGGTCCTTACGCATGTATCTAGATCAGTGTTTTCTATATCAACTCTGCCAAAATCAAATTTCATTGACATTGTTTGCAGATTTACGTTTTCGTCAATCATCGCGTTCGTTTTTTTTTTTTATTTATTTCAAAATTCCATTTTACAGATCAACAAATCCAATAACAAAACTAAATAGCAAAAATAGTAATAACAATAAAAAAAAATAAGAAAAATGATTAGATACAATAGATAAAAATGACATGTCCATATAGAACGAAATAAAGCACAGAACAGTTAATTGCTTATAAAACTAAATTATGAATTTAAAATTAGCTCCTGCAAAATTCTTTTGAATGCAGTAAAGGTTGAGGGAAAAGGACCAAGCTGCAGATTATTATGATTCCTTAGGAGACGAAGAATAGGTGAGTGAAAATATAGCTCTGTACGAGCATATGGAATAACAAAAACAGAAGAAACACGAGTAGGACGTAAGGAGTGTCTAAAGTGTAACTCCGCAAAATTACAATACGGAGTCTGATAGTGGCAGAGTCGGTACAAAAAGCACTGATCCAAATAAGATCCACGCGCAGGCAAGTACGAGAGACCAAGGAATGATAAACGATCCTCATATGGAAGATATGGCAAGTTTAGCTTAAAGAATAGGAAGCGGGTAAATTTCCTCTGTACTGACTCCAACGAGGACACAAGATAGGAATAATGTGGAGCCCAGACCACAGAACAATACTCGAGCAATGGACGGACAAGACAAAGGAACAACCGGATCATAGTGGAGATATTACAGAACTTGTGCATATGTCTCAGTACAAAACCCGAAACTTTCTTTCTCGGGTAAACAATTTTTTCGTGCCACCGTATGCCCGTACAAATTTATATTTTCATTCTCCCATTATACGAATGGTAAGGAATCATGATAAGCTTGAGCTTGGCCCTTCTTCTGACTCATACCTAGTTTTTAAATTGAAATTAAGAAGCCTGATTCTTACAACTCAACTGGAGTAAACATTGAACTTTTTTTGTGCTTTAATTAAATTTTACATGCATATTTATCATTGTTAATATCATTGAATTGTTTTTTATATTAAGTTTAACACTTAATTCTAATTTTCATAATTTTTCTTTTCTGTTTGTTTTGTTCCATCTTGTAATTGGATTATGTTTTATCTGTTAAATGGGATTTAAATAAATAAATAAATAAATTTTAGGCATCGGTACTAATATCTCATCCACTCCCAAAGTATGCAATCTGTATACGCCATTAATCAACTCAGCTTCACCTACAAGTTTCTTCTGCTGATTAAAGATGCAGCAAGCATTTTCCTTGAAAATCATCCTTTTTCCAGTTTCTATCAGCTGACTCACAGAAAGTAAATTTATTGTCATTTCTGGTACACACAGTACATTGGAAACTGTGATGTCATACTCGATATCGTTCACGATTGTCACTATGTTTGGTTATCACCGGAACATAACACTGGCAATTATGAGTTCCTTTGTCGCAATTCACGATCAAGTCTCGTCTCGCAATCATATGTTTACTGGCACCGCTGTCAATAAACCAATTCTTCTGGTTAAATTTTCCGGTCAGAAATATGACACTAAAAGCGCTTGATTGTCTTCTTTGGCTTTTATCCAAGTTTGGGCACTGATTTTTGTAGTGACCAGTTTGTTAACGATTGAAACACTTTATATTTATGACATTTTTCACGTCTGACGTTTGTTTAATACCACGTTCACTGCCGTGTTTGGTGCTGTCATATCTGTGATGCTACGTATTTTGATATTTTTTTTGCGAAAAGTGCATTTTCGTAGCTGGAGATAGCACCTACATCAGAAGACATATCCATTAACTTTGTTTTAATAATATCTGCGGTTATGTCGATCCCCCGAGTGTTCGATGGTCATCATCATTGGAGCATACTTATCTTGTAATCCAGCCAGCATCAATGCATCAATCCACTCATCTGTTACCTTGAAACCTGTTCCTTGCAGTCGTTGTCCCATTTCAATTGTTTGAGTGACGCGGTCGGTCATAGATTCACAATTTTCAAGGCGAATATTGATGAGGTTTTGAAGTAAACTAATCTTCCTCGTGTAGCCTGAATCGTCGAACATATTTTTCCGTATGCCCGTACAAATTTTTTTGCGAAAAGTGCATTTCCGTAGCTGGAGAAAGCACCTACATCAGAAGACATATCCATTAACTTTGTTTTAATAATATCTGCGGTTATGTCGATCCCCCGAGTGTTCGATGGTCATCATCATTGGAGCATACTTATCTTGTAATCCAGCCAGCATCAATGCATCAATCCACTCATCTGTTACCTTGAAACCTGTTCCTTGCAGTCGTTGTCCCATTTCAATTGTTTGAGTGACGCGGTCGGTCATAGATTCACAATTTTCAAGGCGAATATTGATGAGGTTTTGAAGTAAACTAATCTTCCTCGTGTAGCCTGAATCGTCGAACATATTTTTCCGTATGCCCGTACAAATTTTTTTGCGAAAAGTGCATTTCCGTAGCTGGAGAAAGCACCTACATCAGAAGACATATCCATTAACTTTGTTTTAATAATATCTGCGGTTATGTCGATCCCCCGAGTGTTCGATGGTCATCATCATTGGAGCATACTTATCTTGTAATCCAGCCAGCATCAATGCATCAATCCACTCATCTGTTACCTTGAAACCTGTTCCTTGCAGTCGTTGTCCCATTTCAATTGTTTGAGTGACGCGGTCGGTCATAGATTCACAATTTTCAAGGCGAATATTGATGAGGTTTTGAAGTAAACTAATCTTCCTCGTGTAGCCTGAATCGTCGAACATATTTTTCAATGTTGTTCATAGATCATAGGTTGTTTCTGCCTGCTTTATATGAACATAAAGCGCTAGATCAATTGTGAGGATTAATTTTGCTCTCGCCTTCGAATCTTCAGTTTTCTGGGCTGCAGTCGCAGATGCCAGTAATTTAGCTACAATGGCGTCCACCACGCCTTCAAAAGCCAGTACAGTTGACGCCGCGAAACACCTGTCGTCATTATTCTCCCGATCTCTAAGCTTTGGAACGTTTGCAATATAGTTCTGCGACATTTGAAAAACTAAGACTTGCCAAAAAAACATTTTTACAAAAATGAGTCTGTGCCCATAACCTAATAATAAAATTTGGATGATGGTTGCAATCAGACTAAATTCATTTATTATGCAACTTTGATAAACCAGCAATACAACCAACTTCACTTAGACTAGGTTTCTAGTATAATGCTAACAGATGGTGAAAGCATTCTTATTTTGTTACACATTTTAACAGTTAGTCCCACCATGTCTTCGATTTACCCACTGTCTCAGATGCGGGATGAGGCGCGCAGTCTACTTGTATCGACAGATTTCAGGAGAGTGTACATTTATGAAAAATGTGTCCCCTCTCATCGCTATCAGATAGCTGTGATTTGAAAAAATCTTGGTGGTAGCTCTTAATGAGCACTCCAAAAAATAGAAATCAAAATCGACTCAACTTGTTAATAGTAGTTAGATTTGTAAATTTCGCATTTTCTTCAATAAGATCCTAAAATTTTGTAATGAATTGAATTGATTTGATTACAACACGTGTTTTCTCTATTTTATGATCTCTCCTTAGAATCAAAACTCGCTTTAATCGAATCTATTCAAAATTGCTTTTGAGCTTAATGCTAATATTATGCCTACAAATGGGTTTGACGATGGTTAATACGCTATGTATTCACTGTCATTTGCTTCATGAAGATGAGTTTCCATAAAGGCTTATTATTTAAAATCTATTATATGTATATAATTAGTACAGATTTTTAGTTTAATTGGCTTAATTTCAGTGAATGATGATCATGATATGAATTTCGTTGTTTTAATGCTAGACAAAGTCACTTAGTTGTTTTAATCTTAAAGAAACTGCTGATTTCGTGTTTTTATCTACAAAATTTCTTCCCGGAGAACAGGTCAATGCATTAAGCTCAGTGTATAAAATCGGATGTTCGTTTTAATAAAGCACTCATTCGCAATGTACACCAAAAACATTTTCAAATTTAATATCGGAACTTAACAATTTTACGAATAATCTATAAGGACCTTCAAACCCAAATAAACGTACTTTATAATCTTTAAAGTTCTGAAACTCAACTTCAAAGTCATATTTTCTATTCAGTGCGGCAACAATACCAAACGTTTTGAATTGAACTTAGGGGAGAGTACGTGACTCTGGGCACAAAGTTGGACTATTTTGTTGGTGTGCCTGCTATCGATACTCGTATATTAACGAGAAGCAAAAATAATTTCGTAAGCATTTCATGAAATCGAGGTGTAAGCGGAGAAGGTAATGCTGGCATTAGTATCTTTGTACTCGTATCTATACAGGGAGCAGCCATATTGGGGAACCTTGTTCTTTATTTGACCTTTCGCCAAGCGAGCATTTTGTTTTTGATAGTTATTGCCTTACCTACATATATCGTAAATATTTACATGTGCCAATAATGCTCTCCACCATAATTTGAATTTCGTATCGGGTTTAACGGTCTTGTTTTTCAAACAAAAATTATTTTCCAGCGTATTTGCTTGTTCATGAATAGTTAATTTGTTTCATTCAATTTCTGCCGGTTGCACGACCTATTATGCTTAACGAGAAAACATTTCGAATAATTTAAACTGACCTTGTTTGGTGGAGTCGGAAATTTTCAAATTACGTGAGAATTACAATAATTCAAATAGATGCATATTTCGTTTAGAAATTAGATAAAAATGACTCAGTAATTTATATGATACCATGATCTTTTCTACTCGTCTATTCGACTGAATATTTCATCGAACATTTCATTAATTATTATGAAACTCACAAATGAGGAATTACTCTACAGCCAACTTTATTTCGTTAAGGCCGAACAATAGTCATTAATTCAATACTTTTAAATGGCAGCTTCAACCCTCCATCCCATGATATACCCTTATCCACTATAGTATCCTTTGTTCAAATGGAGTTTTGGTTTGGCATCTGTTCAGTATCCTTGATCTGTTACGTTTGATAGATTTCATTATTTTTTCAACTAAGCAAACTTTTTTAGAGTTTTGCAGGATAATTTTACAGCTAAAATCGCGCTTGTCTGTCAGTCTGTCCATCTCTGCGCCACAGCAAGTTTTCTCACAAATATCATAAGTAATTTTGTAAGTAGGTAAAAGTTGTACATTCTTCACGACAAAAGCAAATGTTTTCACAAGGTGTTTAAAGAAAGTCTTCCTATATAGAGTGACCCTAAAAAATTTTTCTTCGGCAAAAGTAGCCAATATGGACATCAAACGAAAGATCTATACAAGGGCTTTTCAAAACAGCTGTTAAACTGAGACTTATTGCTTCAAGGGGTGCAGATGGAGGGGAAACGTACGGATAATTTATATCTCACCCTCTCCCCATTAAATACTTTGATCAAAACAAAATCTCAAATCCAACAATTTAAGGTAATTATCCGGATTATTGAATAGTCGCTTTCAATTGTAAAATACAATATCAACTGATTCAAAAAACTTTCTTTTGAACGACTACGTAATCTTATTTTCTGCATATACGTATTTCGGCCACCACTCATGACCTTTAGTACAGTAATAATTATTATTACTGTACTGAAGAAGGCTATGAGTGGTGGCGGCAATACGTATATGCAGAAAATAAAATTAACATAGTCGTTAAAGAGAAAGTTTTTTGAATAAGTTGATATTCTTCTTCTTCTTAGCACTACAGCCCCTCTCGAGCCGTGGCTTCTTACAAATAGCGCCTCCAACTGTCTCGGTTCATTGACCGCGTCCTCCGATTCCGAAATCCGAGCAGCGATGAACTGACTTCATCGACCGAGTCAAATCAGTGTTTCCTCGCTTTCCCCACTGGCCCCCGACCTTCAGTTCTTCCAACGAATCCCTTTTTGGGTATACGTTGTTCGTCCATACGAATCATGTCGCTAGCCCATTGCAGCTTACGCAGTCTTATAATCCTTGAGACCTCCGGATCATCAAAAATTTCACACAGCTCGTGGTTGTATCGAATTCGCCATTGGTCCCCGTCTAGCTTCGCTCCGATTATTCGCCTCAGGACCCGTCGCTCAAAGGCGTTCAATATATTTGCGGATGCTTGGGTTAGGGTCCCTGTTTCACACCCATAGCATAACACAGGTCTTATCACAGATTTGTATACTTGGAGCTTTGTTTTCCTGTGAATGCAGCTGGTCTTCAAGATCGTCAAAACTGAAAAAAACTATTTTATTTGCGAGCTGTATTCTTTGCCGTATTTCGTCTCTTTCATTGCCCGTTTAAATACACGAGTTCGCTAACATTTTCGATACTGTATTCGCCAAGTGTTATATTTTGTGTATTTGAGGTATTTTTCCTCGATTGCGCCATGCGCTTTGTTATATTTTCATTGATTTGCAGCCCTAATAGTTTTGCTTCGCTATCGAGTTTCAGGAAAAGTTCTTTGGCAGTTGTTAATGACCGTGACATAGCATAGGCTGCTCGACTTGAATAGTAATGTACCTTGCATATCGACAGGTAGCTTCCTTATGACGTACTCCAGAGCCAGCCCATCCACCTACTTTAGTCCGATATTTGTATCAAAGGCATCGTTGAGTTGGTTATTGATGCGGACTAGGGAGGTCGTTGACATCATTGTCATTTTGGTAGATGGACTAATGTGGCTGTGATGCCAAAGCAAAGCATTATTTGGTACAGTGCGTTACAATCAATACTGCCGTATGCTTGCTTAAAGTCAACGAAAATTTGGTGTATGTCTATGTTGAACTCTCAGCACTTTCCAAGTACCTGCTTGACTGCGAACAATTGGTCTATCGTTGATCTACCTGTTCTAAAACCATCCTTGATACTCCCCAATAAAACTGTTGGCGTATGATTTGATTATATTTTTTAAGATTTTTGAAAATATTTTGTACGCCGTACAAAGTGGTGATATGCCTCTACAATTTTCACTCTGTAGCTTGTCACCTTTTTTGTGGATAGGGAATATTATTGATAGGCTCCACACTTTCGGCATATGCTCTTGTTGCCAAATGTGCTGGATGACTTTGTGAATAGCTTTATGAACACTACTGCCACCATATTTGATGAGCTTCACTGGAATATTATCGATGCCCGGCGCTTTATTATTCTTTCGGGCTTTGATGATGGAACAAACTTCACCCAGGGTTTGGTGGAGCCTATGCCGCTTTCCGCAGATATCCATAGGCTCCAATGCTCTGGAGCTGTGCGGAGGGTTAAGGAGGTTCTTGAAATAAGATGCACATCTTTCCTTAATCTTGGTTTCATCAGCCACGATATTGCCGACTTCACCATGACAGAGCGTGGTTTTGGGCTAATAACCACGTTTCAGGCTTTTCACTACTTTGTACAGGTATGCCTGTCTTGTTTTGTTGCTCGCTAAACTTACATCTATACTTCTCAATTGGTCATCAAAGTTTTTTTTTTCTTAATTCTAATTATCTTATTGGCATAGTTTTTCTCTTCGTCCTGGTTTTCCTACCTACGCAATCTTTGTAGGCCTGCTTTTTTTGCCTAACGTATTCTGGCACTCGTCATTGAACCAATCATTCCTCTTGCGCCGGGCTTGATGTCCGAACGTCTGTTCTGCCACGGTCCTAATAGTCGCTTTCACTTCCATTCAGAGCTCGTTTCCCGTTTTTAATGATGCGTCTGATAAGATGCGAGCGAGCTGGTTGTCGAGGGTCTCTGTGAAACTTTTGGCCACATACGCCGTTTGGAGCCTTTCGATATCAAATTTTTGTAGCAGGCTGCTCTTCGCCGAATATGCCTTTGACATACGACATGTTAATTGGATCATGTAATAAATTGAGTTACGATTGGCTCCTCAATATGTACGGACGTCAAGTATGCTCGAGACCCAACGTTGTTGGATCAGAACATTATTGATCTGGTTTTGCGTGTTGCCATCCGTTGATACCCAGGTCATTTTATGAATGTGTCGATGTTGGAAGCAAGTCGAACGTATTACTAGATTTCTGCTACATGCGAAGTCACTCAGGCGCTGGCCGTTGTCATTTGTTTCATCGTAGAGGCTACATGCTCCAGTTGTTCCCCGATGAGATAGCTCATTGCCAACTTTAGCGTTGAAATCATCCAGAATAATTTTGGTGTCGTTTGTAGGCAATGAGTCGACCAGTCTTTCCAGGTGATTGTAGAATGTTTCCTTCGTTTCTTTGTGCTTTTCTTTGGCCGGGGAATGAACATTAATCAGCCAGATTTCGGAGCATTTCGCTTTTATACGGACCGCACACACAAACCTTCATTGACTGCCTTGAAATCAACAACATGCAATTTGATCTCCCTATCTACAATGAAGGCCACTCCGAATTCTCGTCTTCCAGTAGGCTTCCCACATTTGAATATTGTGTACGATGTCATGTCTTGAATATCGTTTCCAGTCCAATTCGTTTCCTGGACTGCCAGTATTGTTAATTGATATTGACTGGCCTCTTGTAAAAGATCCTTAATAGCGCCAGGGTAATTGAGTAATCTGACATTCCAGGCTCCAACGCCATCTTCCTTTTTTCGTTTGCAAGGTCGTTGCCGTGAGGCCAATCCATTCCGAGGCCCATCTGCAGGTTTTGAAACATTTAAAGGTTTTCCAGGGACGGGGAGTTAGCCCGTCATCCAACCTCCAACTCGGCCGCATGTTTATTACGGAAGATTCGCCTTCATCCTATTACGCCCTCACAAAGGAGGTGTAAGTAGGACTCAGTAGCAGAGCTTTAGATGTATTTACAGTTATTAGCATTTCTCGGCACTTAATGTCACATTATTGGGGAACCAGTAAAACCAATGTGCGACTCCGAGAGCATTTACTGCCATTTAATTGGGGGTTTGGGATGAGGAATCATGGAAGCTATGGGTTGGGAAAACAAGGGGTTCCCTGTTCTTTTCTCAAATGAGCTTGGAACCGCCTACGGCGGAGTTATATGTTTATATTATATCTTATAAAATCTGTAAAAATCATAGTCTCTGTGAGTACAAAGCAAAAAAATAATTCAGAGCTCAAAATTCAGTCAACTTTGTGAATAATAGTGCATACTAATTTCTACGTTTTTATAAAAATAAAAGCGGACCTTGGAATATGTCAATAACTCTTATCTACATGTACATGTTCTGAAATTTTCATCATAATCGAGCCATAAATAGCTAGTTTACAGCCAGTTGAATATTTAAAATTTACAGCAATAACAACTTATGACACTAGGGAGTTACCCATTTGCGACGTACATAGACATGATATACTATTTTGATTAAAATTTTAGAAATGGTTTACAACATGGATATGTTATAAAGACTACTCAAACAATGAGGTCAATACACTGAAAACAAAATGGCCCCAAATTGGAATACATAATAATCATGATTTAATTTCTCGAACTCAATTTATAGGATATATGTAGGTATATGATATGTGGGTTGCCTCTGTGGTGTGGTGATTATAGTTATCGTCGCGTAAGCCGAGGGTCCCTGATTTAAATCCCCAGGTTGATAGCGAGATTTGTTTCGAGACCAAGTAAAAGGACAGTCGAGTTCAAGTCGAGCAGTCGTTGATTCAGGGCGGATCGAGCAGGATAAGATTTTCGAAGGATTTTTATGAAAAATTTATGAAAATTGAAATTTGGAAATAATTGGAACTTTCAGGGATTACGAAGTTTTGAAGGAATTTCGGAGAACTCACGGAATTTTGGAGGAAAAAGAAGAAAAGGAGTTAAAGCGCCTGGGTAAGGCGCGTAGAGTAAGCACGAGTAGGAAAACAAGTGGAATGAAAGGAGTGAACAGAGGGAGTTGAATTGGAATTGGAGTTTTTCGAAAAAAAAACACAAAATAAGGAAAAGATTATTATTAAAATTTTTTTAAATGTTATTATTATTTTTGTTCACAATAAAATTTATTTAATTTTTGGTCGTTAATCACTAGGCAATACGGGTTTCTGGAATCTGTCGGTATGGGATAAAATAACGAGGATAGCTCCCGATACTCATTATTTGCCCCCATACCGACGGATTCCAAGACAGAAAGCTTTCCGCCGCTAAAACAAGCTGCACGTGGAAAGCGAGGAAAACTTGCAGCTTTTCTGTAAGGAATTTGGGGGACATAAAGGAGAAATTAATTCTGGACTTGCTTGCTAGTTGTAAGATGCAACTGCAAGTGCCGGAAGTTTCTAGTGATATGGAGATGGATGAGGGTGAAAGTTTCATGGTCAGTGCTGACGAGGAGGAGGCTATCGTAAAGCCAGAAGCCAGAAAAAGGCCAACAGGGTCCGCAACTCAGGAGCCTACTTCAAAGATATCGAAGACCCTGGAAGTGAACGAGTGGGATTTTCCCAGCTTAAAAAGGTAACGAAAAAAGCTTCCTCCAGTTTCTCGGGGACCATGCCCAAGCTGGGTGGAAGGCTGTGCCCTGGGGGTAATAAAGGGAAATCGAAGTCCCAGCAGCTCCTATAGTGTGCTTTAGGCTTGACATGAAGGCTTTCAGGGATAGCGTCAAAAGGACATGTGCACGAAACTCTGAGATGGAGCCAGAGCTCAACGTGACTGTGAACAGCTCCTCACAAACTTCGCTTCACCCAAAAATGGCTGAGGATCACACCAGCCTATTTAATTTTCTGAAGTGTGCGAAAGCGGCTTGCTATACCTACACTCTTCCAGAAGAGAGAAAATTGACTCTCCTTTTCAAAGGCATGCACAGCTCATATGACGAGAACGATGTCGTGGCTGAGCTGAAGGAAAATCTCGGATAAGATATCCTTTCAGCAAAAAGGTTCTCCACTATAACCACTAGGAGGGAAAAAAGACCATTTCATCTTTCTTAGTCCAGCTCAAACCGGACTTTGAAGTGAAGAAAGCAATGGACATAAAGTTTTTATAGTACCAAAAGATACAATTGGACCGTCTGCAGAAAAATTTCACTTCCCAGTGCTTCAATTGCCAAGGATTTGGCCACGTCGTTCCAAACTGTGGACTTGAAGTTAGATGTATGAAATACGAAAAGCAACATAAGTAAGTGAGATCTTCTGTATGAACTGCAATGCTAAGGGACACCCTGTGAGCTTCGAAGGTTGGCCTAAAGCAAAAGAAGTTGAAGAGGGGAGGAAGAATCTCTAAAAGAAAAAAGAGGAAAAGAGGGATTTCATCACCGCCTCTATAAAAAATACTGTACATGAAGGGGGGTGTACGACTTTGAGCACTGGCTGCTAACAATCTTTCGGGCGTGACTTGTTCACACTCATTCGAAAAGTGGACTTTTTCATCCCCCACTATAAAAAAATCACTAATCCTAGTGAGAAAAAGCTGCATACTTAGAATTCACCTTCAAAGTATGTTGTCGTGATGAGTTCCATCAAACTCTCCATCCTTAACATATTGTCGCGTGTTATGGTTCGCGGCTAATAATTTTAATGTTCCGGGAAAGTGAAAATGTACTGTCTTTTAAATTAAGTTTAAAGAGTTTATTTACTAAGAATGCACAATCATCAATTTCACTTTTTTACAATTTTGCTTTCCACTTGTCTATCAATTTTTATTTTAACTGTCTGTATCACAAAAATCACTCAACTCCATTAATTAATATCGCCTTTACTTCACGCTTCACTCTATCGCAGTTTTACTATCGCGGTTTTACTATTCCCCCCATTCATTCAGCTCAGCTTTATATAGGGTCTCTAGTCATTCAACCCATTTCTCGTACATTGGCGAATGTTCTGACGAGAACTACCTGGGATATTCGAGCAATACTGAATGGCCGTAGTGACGTCACTTTCAGATATTGATCATGCTTGGTGGGTTTTTGTGCTTTCGAGTACATTCGTTTATTGATCATGATGTTATTCTTCTTCGTAGCCCTACAGTCCCTTTCGGGCCTTCACTTAAAGATAGTTAGAGTTCTCAGTATCATGATCTAATGTATTGGCACTCCACAAGGTGATATGATCATTATCACGCTTTTTGGCCGTGTGTCCGTCCACCCAGCTGCGATACGTTCTGATTTTTAAACCAGCACGTATCATAACTGAACAGGCTTATATTCCGTCCGAAGAACCACTCGAACTAAATCTCAATGACGCCAACGAAACTTGAACCAGAGACCTTCAGCTTACGGGCTTAATGATGTTATTAGTAGTTGCAAAAACTATTGGGACAGTAGATGTGTCGCCAGTTGTAGTCAAGTCTTCCTGGATGTAATATGGGGCAAGACGATCCAGGCGCACGATTTTCATTTTGGATCTCGGCTTGCAGTGTTCCTGTATGTGATATACGACGTCGTTGATTCGCTCTGTAACCCGGGATAGTACCTCCCAATTATGATACCACTTCGGAGACCTACCCTTCCGCCGTTGTGGGTTGTATAGCTACAAGTTATCTTGCTGGAAGCCAGTAGCCGATTCGAGGTGTTTTCGCACTGTCCGATGTATTTGGTTCAATCGTTGCCTGAGTTCACTTACGTACTCCTAGATCGTTTAGGGTTTCTCAGGAGGTGTTCCGAACTTTATATCAGCTGACAGACGAACATTCTTTCCAAAAATGACTTTGGCTGGGGCTTGGCCGGTCGATGCATGTCCGGCAGCTCTATACGCCATCAAGAATAATGGAATGTGCCGGTCCCAGTCCCTTTGGTTCTCGTCAACCATCTTGGTCAGGTGTTTATTAAGTGTGCCGTTGAAACGTTCGACCATTCCATCAGATTGGGGATGCAGTGGTATTGTCCTCGTTTTCCGTATTCCTAGCAGCTCACACATTTCGCCAAAAACTAGTGACTCAAAGTTTCGGTCTTGATCCGGATGAAGTTCGCAAGGTACGCCATACCTACTGACCCAATTTAATACTAGCTGTTCGGCTACAGTAGTTGCTACCTGGTTGGGAATGGGGTAGACCTCGGGCCACTTGTTGAAATCATCGGCATCAACCAGCGTGTTTCGATTTGCATTTGTCCTCTCAGTCGTCGCTTTGTACCTTTGACGGAAACGCAAATTGTGCATCTACGGCACCAGTCCTCTACGTCTTCTTAAGCGTGGAGCCAGTAGAACCTCTCCCACAATTTTGCCAAGGTCTTGTTAACACCAAAGTGGCCTCCCGAGGATCCTTCAAGCATTTCCTTAACCACATCGTGAGTTCAGCATTTGCGAAGTATAGTTTGTGTTTCCATTGTGCCCAATAGCTTTTGTGCCCAATAGCTTTTGTGCCATGCATCGAAACGTCCCTCCACTCAGGTCGCCCAGTCGTCTCCTCCTATACGAGCAATGGTCCGATGTCTTCATCGGTTAACTGGGCGTTTCGAATCTCCTCCAATGACCAACCCTCATCGGATTCAGCCGTTAGCACTCGCAGATCCACGGTCGGCTCCTTTTCCTCAATCCGTCGACAATGCTTGCAGTTAGCTGGACATGCACGACGAGATAGGGTGTCAGCATTTCCATGAACTCCGCCCTTCCTATGAACAATTTTGTAATTATATCACTGCAATCTTTTGATCCATCTCGTAACTGGGGGTTTAAGAAGCTATGCAGCCATCTCATTGATGCATGGTCTGTTCGAAAAACAAATTTCTGGCTATATAGGTACTTGTGGAGTTGCTTGGTGGCCTCTATTATAGCCAATAGCTCCATCCTGGTCACGCAGTAGTTCCTCTCACTTTTTGAGAGAACTCAACTGTAATACGAAAGGACTCTTCCTTCGCCATCGATCTGCTGGGAGCGTACAACTCCAATCTCGCCTTTGTTCGCATCGGTGTCAACTACGAACATTTTCCCGGGTTTCGGATATAGCAGCACGGGTGATTCACACAGCTTCTCCTTCAAGGTCTCAAAGGCTGCCTGGCATTGTTCATTCCAGACATGCGGACGATTTTTCTCGGTTAGCTGATGAAGACACTTAGCTATTTTGGCAAAGTCTTTAATGAACCTTCGTAGGTCGCCAGACCCAGAAAACTTCGTAGTTGGCGCTTGTTGTTTGGGTTTGGCCACCTTTTCACGGCTTCAATTTTCTCAGGGTCTGTTTTGACCCCTTCTGCTGATACGACGTGTCCAAGGTTTTTTACTTCAGCTGCGAAAAGGGTACACTTGTCGGGACTGAGTTTCAAATTCGCCAACCGCAATTGATTGAAAACCTCTTATAAGTTTCGCACATGCTCTTCAAACGTTCTCTCAATAACAATGATATCCACCAAGCAGGTCTTCTAGTTTAGGCCTCGCACCACGTATTCCATCAGGCGTTCGAAGGTGGCTGAAGCATTGCAAAGCCCAAATGAAATCACCACGAATCGCCACAAGCCGGTCCCAACTGAAAATCCGGTCTTCTCTCGGTGCTTCTTGTCGATTTCTACCTGCCAGTAGCCACTCTTGAGATCGAGTGTAGAAAAGCATTTTGCATCGGCCAAATTATCCATGATGTCGTCGAAAGGTGGAAGCGGGTAACTATCTTTCTTAGTGACGTCGTTAAGCTGCCTATAGTCGGCACAAAAACGAGTGCTATCATCCTTTTTCTTTACTAGAACCACTGGCGCGGCCCATGAACTGATAGAAGGCTCGATAACACTTTGTTTTCCCATGTCCGAGATCAGTATGCTCACTTCTCCTTGTTTGGCTATAGGAAGACGTCTCGGTGCTTGTCGAATTGTGTATCTTTGACGTGAGTTACCATACTCGTTCGGCCTTGGTCATCTGGGCTTGTTGAGAAGATTTCACTGATTTCACTGTAGATCAGAGGCTCGCTTGAATAGTGGCACTGGCAATTTGATCCGCTTGAATATTGCAAACGTGAATTCCCGGGCTTTGTCTCTAACTGGCATGTATCCATTCTATAGAGATCTTACAAGGCTTCGTCCTACAATCAAACTGCGCAATGCGGACGTCTTCGTTGGCTCTATTAGATAAGATCGGTGGTCGCGTACAATGCTTTTGGAAGAATTCGGTACATCAGTGTCGGTACATACTACTACATTCATCTTGGGAATTTGGACGCTGGGATTCTCCATCAACACTTCGACATTCCACCATTTCAATACCTGTTTGCCCAAATCCAACGTGATTCCATGTGGTCACAGAAATCCATGTTCGCGACCAGAAAATTATGTCGGAATGAATGATCTCCCAACTATATCTCGAGGTTGACCTCTCCATGGACAGGTGCAGTTTCTCCCGTAGCTGTCCATAGTGAGAAAATTTTGCTCTTGTGAAGTATTGTTGCCTCACATGGTCTGGTCAGATGATCGATTGGGTTGCACCAGTGTCGATTGTTATGGTGCAATGTTATCCATCAACTTGTCTCGGGAGGCATAAGTCAGCTTCTCCACGATGTAGTCTTGACACAGTGATGGTGTTGCTGGGGACGTCGATCCTCCTAGCCAATCTCTGCCCCACGAAGTTGGCTCTTACATGTTTCCCGGCCCCTCTGTTTGAAGGGCTTCCATTCTGGGCTCCTGACTCGGTCTAGATCTTCTCCTAGCTGCACACCCTGGACAATAGCTCGGTTTTCTTCGCTTCTTGCAGTCTCTTTGCAGGTGCCCCTTCTCTCCGCAATCCCAGCATCTAGGCGCACCATTTACCTGCGGCTATCGCATAATTTCCACGCGCTCACACCTGCTATCGTCTGCCACTACCTCGCGAGCCTGGGCAGTGGTACGAGTCACATTTTCGCTGTCTCAAAGTTCAGACTATAAGCCAATGTATCCTTAACCGTTTGCTTTTGGGCTAAACGCACGGCTCGTTGCAATTCCTGGTCCTTTAATGCACTGATGAATGCTTCTGTCGCTTCGTCATCTCGATGTTCTGGGTCGTAAGCTGGGTAAGCCAAAAGTGCCAATCGCTCAATGTCTTGGGCTAGCTGCTGTAAGGTTTCGCCAGACTTCTGCATCCAATGCCGTAGCTGTGACCGATAAATCTGCTGCAGATGGTCATCTCCATAACGCATGTCGAGCGCGTTGATTATAGCAGCCGGTTTTGAGCGCTACTCAACGGGGATCGTCTGCAAAAGCTCGGCAGTTGGGCTTCTTAGAGCAAGGATTAATGCAGTTGCTCGTTCCTGCGGCTTCAAGCTGGATTTTGTAAATAGTCCAAACCGATTGCCCGTCGAATATTGATGCTTGCACATTTCTGGATGAGCTTTGTGCTGCGGTTATAAGCGAGGCTGGGGAGGTGGTTACTACTACTTTCGCTGCTTCCAATTCCTTTTCCACTTTTTCCATCTCACGGTTCATTCTCTCCTCGACCTGGCTGATCTCATGGTTGAGTCTCTCCTCGACCTGGTATATCTTTCACTCGACGCATTTAATTTATTTGTTCAGACTACCGAGCTCCACTTTTATTTTGCTTGACTGTTTTTGCAAATCTGCTTTCAAATCAGTTGACTGTTTCTCCAGCTTCTGTGTGATGTCTGCCTTGATTTTTAACGTTTGTTGTCGCTGCTCTTGCTGCATCAGCATCAACATTTGCATCAGCGCATTTTCGGGTTCCTTTGATTTTTGTGTTTCTGCTTCTCCACCTTCAGCGCCTTTTTTCGCGTCTGAGGGCTCACCCGAATCCAAATACGCACCTTACGACTCGATCGTGTCCCGCAATCGTGCAATCAGTATGGCCTTTGTATCTTGTGTAGCCAGATTTCGCTTGTCCAACTCCTCTTTAAGCTCCGATATGTTCAATTCATTAACTTTTAGATGTAAGTTTCCTGGCATTTTTTTTTACTTTTCACTTTCTATCAATTTTTAATTCCAACTGTCTATTACTAAAATCACTTCACAATCAATCAATATCGCCTTTACTTCGCGCTCCACACATATCGCAGTTTTACTATCGCGTTTTTACTATATCTCCCCATTCATTCAGCTCGGCTTTATATAGGCTCTCTAGTCATTCAACCCATTTCTCGTACATTGGCGAATGTTCTGACGAGAACTACCTGGAATATTCGAGCAATACTGAATGCCCGTAGTGACGTCACTTTCATATATTGATCATGTTCAGTGGGTTCTTGTGCTTTCGAGTACATTCGTTTATTGATCATCATGTTCTTAATAGTTGCGAAAACCATTGCGACAGTCGCTCGCAGAATTATTTGCGTATATAACAATTTTATAAATAAAAAAAAAAAACATTTTAAAAAAACACTCTTTTTTATACTTAAGTGTGTCTGTTACTTACCTTGGATACCAAAAACAGGTAAAAATTAATGGTTTGACTTAATTTCAATAATAATTTTTAAAAAATCACTTTGGATTATCCAAATATTACTCATTTATTGCAAAAACCACCTAAGTGCAATTTTTTCAAAAGTTTATAACACAAAAACATGAAGGAAGAAAAAAAATTAAAAATTTGATTATCCCAATAGCATGTTTTTGATTTGATAAAAAAATATTTCAAGGAGACTATACCTATACTTTAGCTGCAAAATAGTTTTTTTTAGTTTTCCCAAAGTTGGAAAAAGTGCACTTAGGTGGTTTCTGAAATAAACGATTCAACTATAAAGTGTGTTTTCTTCTTAAGTGTAAAAAAAATTTCTTTTTCTAAAAGGTTCGTTCATGTTTGAATGCCCTTCGTATGTCAAGCAGAAGGCATTCAAAATGTGAATGATATCTTAGATACTAATAATTTATTATTCCCACGGGAATCGTCATTCACACAAAAAAGTGTTTTCATTGTTTACGTGCATTTGGCCGTATCCTGTACTTAAATTTGTTTATCAAACAGTTTTATCATTCTTATCATTAATGGAGTTTCCAGGTTGGTGAATGATATCTTATCAATAATGGCAAAAAACTTAAATATTTGCTGAAGCGCGAAAAGTGATAAATTATCATTAAACCGTATACACAATTCCATTCACATATGTATGTACATTTCAATATGCACAGCAGTTGAGCGTGCCTTATTTTAATTTGCGGTTCACTACAAAACAGCGACTGATAGTATATGCCTGAATTTTTATTGAAGTATTAAACGGTTTCGATCATTATAAATGACGTCAAAATCAGTAAACAATTTGAAAGTAAATTTTAGACTCAAAGAATTATTATCGTAACAATTTAGTTTTCATCAAAGGAAGGAATCAATATAGTAGCAAAAATTAAGAAAATAAAGGAAACTGCGTTGTTTGTAAACAATTTAATTCACATGTTACATTTAAATGAATGAAACGGATTTAGCAAAATGCTAGGGAAATTCTAGTCAGGAAGGATTTATGAGAACAAGCACCTTGTGGTCTAATCAGCTATTTTCAGTACTAGAGATAATTTTTCTTTATTCAAAAAGAAAATGATTTCTCCGAACATGGAACAAGACCTAACATAAACCATAGGTTATAAAACTCAATCTTGTGCAAGCTCATTAATTCTTACTGATGTTCGGACTCCCATTTCCACCATTTGTTCTCCAGTCACATGTTTCAAGCGGACTGCAGGTAGGAATATATCACATGCAAACCTGCGTCATTCTGATAAACGTGAGATAAATTACGTATTATTTTCTCGTGCTCATGTTTCCCATCCACGTGCACTTCGCTTTTTCTCCACCGCTGGAACAGTCATTTCTGCTTGAAAAAAAATTCTAGTTAAAAACAAAAGCTTTGCAATCCCAAACCGACTACAAAACTTGATGAATTTTTCAGTGCCTCTTCCTTGTGTAAGGAACCCCACTTTTGGGGGGATAAAACGCTTTAACTTTTCCCAAGTACTGCAGGCGCTCCCTGCTTGGATGACCTACGCATTGCACAAACAGCACGACCGGAGGACGTTGAACCCAAAGTGGAACACAAACAACGATTGCTGTACGCAAGCCTCCCACGAGCTCCCGGGACAATAAATCTGAAAGGTACATTCAAACGATTGTGTAGAGTTCATCCAAATAGGGCATGGTATTAAATACTATATGTTCGTACAATATGGGATGTTGTGATGAGAATTTCACTAGGATTTCAAAGTCTGTATATGAGATTTTGTTAGAACAAAGTAGATCAATTGAAGCCAAATGTAGATTGCATATTTACTGAGGCAGAAATCGGTCCAATTATTGTTGGATTTTTGATGGCGAATTCCGTAACAGCAGCAGAAATTGGTGAAGATTTTCAAATTAGGCGCGAATGCACTCGTATTATTGCCTCCACGCTTGTTTTCAAACTTAATTCTATTCTTTAAATTTGGCTCATGCTTTAATTCATTGCAAAAAACATGAATTCGGTGACAGTAGTCACATCGAACACGTGGTTTCGTTTGTGTCAATTATAATAATAAAACTATTCAAATATTTTATTCGAGAATTGTAAATGAGGAAATTAGCATTCCCCGATTGGACGAAGGGAGAAATTTCTGCAATTTTTGCATGACTAGGAATTTACCCTATGCGATTTCATTTTCCTTATGTAGAAGAAAGTTCGGAACCATTGCGATCGAGGACAACGATTTCATTTTTCTTGTGAGAAATAAAATATTGTCGCGTGTTCTGGTTCGCGGCCAATAATTTAAATGTTCCGGGAAAGTGAAAACGCACTGTCTTTTAAATTAAGTTAGAAGAGTTTTTTTACTGAAAATGCACAATCATTAATTAATTTAACTATTTCACAATCCAACTTTCACTGTCTATCTATTATTGATCCCAACTGTCTGTTACTACAATCACTTCACAATCAATCAATATCGTCTTTAGTTCACGCATAGGGTCTCTAGTCATTCAATCCATTTTTCGTACATTGGCGAACTACCTGAAATATTCGAGCAATTCTGAATGGCGCAGTGACGCCACTTTCAGATGTTGATCATGCTAGGTAGATTCTTGTGCTTTCGAGTACATTCATTTGTTGATCATGATGTTACAATAACAATTGCGACAGTAGCTCGCAGAATTATTGGCACATGTAACACTGCCCCCACCTCAGTTCTTTTTGCCTCGAAAATATGTGTCGCTAGTTGTAGCCAAGTCTCCCTGGATGTAATATGGGGCAAGACGGTCCAGGTGCACGGTTTTCATTTTGGCTCTCGGCTTACGGTGTTCCTGTATGCGATATACGACGTCGTTGATTCGCTTTGTAACTCGGAATGGCCCCTCTCAATTATGCTGCAATTTCGGAGACCTACCCTTCCGCCGTTGTGGGCTATATAGCCACACCAAGTCATCTTGCTGGAAGCCAGTAGAATTTGCCTTTAGATCATACATGGTCCTCATGCGGTCAGTAGCCAATTCGATGTATTTTCGCACTGTCCAATGTATCTGGTTCAACCGTTGCCTTAGCTTACTTGTGTACTCCGAGATCGTTTGGGGCTTCTCAGGAGGAGTTCCGAACTTTATATCAGCTGACAGACGAATAGTCTTTCCAAAAATGGATTTGGCTAGGGCTTGGCCCGTCGATGCGCGTTCGGCACCTCTGTATGTCATCAAAAATAGTAGGATGTGTCGGTCCCAGTCCCTTTGGTTCTCGTCAACCATCTTGGCTAGGTGTTTATTGAGTGTGCCGTTGGAACGTTCGACCATTCCATTGGATTGGAGATGCAGCGGTGTTGTCCTTGTTTCCAGTATTCCCAGCAGCTCGTACATTTCGCCAAAAACCAGTGACTCAAAGATTCGGCCTTGATCCGAATGTAGTTCACAAAGTACACCGTACCTACTGACCCAATTTAACACCAGCTGTTCAGATACAATAGTTGCTTCCTGGTTGGGAATGGGATAGACCTTGGGCCACTTGCTGAAATAATCGGCCACAATCAGCGTGTATCGATTTCCCCACTCGGATTCAGGAAAGGGTCCTGCAATGTCAACAGCAATCCTTTCAAACGGTACACCCACGTTGTAGGTTTGCGTTTGTCCTCTCAGTCGTCACTTTGAACCTTTGACGGAAGCGCCAATTGTGCATATACAACACCAGTCCTCTACGTCTTCTCGAGCGTGGAACCAGTAAAACCTTTCCCGCAATTTCGCTAAGGTCTTGTTAACACCAAGGTGGCCTCCCGAGGGTCCTTCATACATTTCCTTAACCATATCGTGGATTCGGCTTTTGGGAAGTTTAGTTTGCATCCAATAGGAGCTGCCATCTGCCGTATCCCATATCCGCTTGAGTATGCCACCCTCCACCTGAAGAGAGTTTCATTGTGCCCAATAGCTTTTCAGGGTAGCGCCATGCATTGAAACGTCTTTCCACTCAGGTCGCCTAGTTGTCTCCTTCCATACGAGCAATGGTCCAATGTTTTCATCGGCTAGCTGGGCATTTCGAATCTCTTCCGATGACCAACCTTCATCGAATTCGGCCATTATCACTTGTAGATCAACGGTCAGCTACTTTTCCTCAATCCGTCGGCAATGCTTGCAGTTAGCTGGATATGGACGACGAGATAGGGTGTCAGCATTTCCATGAACTCCGCCCGTCTGATGAACAACTGTGTAATTGTATGAATGCAATTTTTCGATCCATCTCGCAACTTGTCCCTCGGGGTTTTTGAAGCTAAGTAGCCATCTCAGCGATGCATGGTCCGTTCGAAGAACAAATTTCTGGCCATTTAGGTACTTGTGGAATTGCCTGGTGGCCTCTATTATAGCCAATAGCTCCTTCCTAGTCACGCAGTAGTTCCTCTCACTTTTTGAGAGAACTCAACTGTAATAAAAGAGGACTCTTTCTTTGCCATCAATCTGCTGGGAGAGTACAGCTCCAATACCGCTGTTGCTCGCATTGGTATCAACTACAAACATTTTTCTGGGTTTTGAATATGCCAGCACGGGTGATTCACACAGTTCTCCTTCAAGGTCTCAAAAGCTACCTGGCATTGTTCATTCCAGACATACGGCCGATTTTTCTCGGTTAACTTAACTATTTTGGCAAAGTCTTTGACGAGTCTTCGATAGTAGGTTGCCAGACCCAGAAAACTTTGTAGTTGGCGCTTGTTGTTTGGTGTTGCCCAGCACTTCACGGCTTCAATTTTCTCAGGATCTGTTTTGACCCCTTCTGCTGATACGACGTGTCCAAGGTATTTTACTTCAGCTGCGAAAAGGGTACACTTGTCGGGACTGAGTTTCAAACTCGCCAGCCGCAATCGGGAAAACACCTCTTCTAAGTACGGCACATGCTCTTCGAACATTTTCCCAATAACAATGATGTCATCTAGGTACACCAAGCAGGCTTTCCAGGTTAGGCCTCGTAGCACGTATTCCATCAGGTGTTCGAAAGTGGCTGGAGCATTGAAAAGCCCAAATGGCATCACCACGAATTGCCACAATCCGGTCCCAACTGAAAATGCGGTTTTCTTTCGGTCCTTCTTGTCGATTTCTACCTGCCAGTAGCCACTCTTGAGATCGAGTGCAGAAAACCATTTTGCGTCGGCTAAAGTATCCATGATGTCATCGATGCGTGGGAGCGAGTAACTATCTTTCTTAGTGACGTCGTTAAGCTGCCTATAGTCGACACAAAAACGAGTGCTACCATCCTTTGCCTTACTAGAACTACTGGCGCGGCCCATGGACTGACAGAAGGTTCGATAACGCCTGGTTTTTCCATGTCCGAGTTAGTGCGCTCACTTCGCCTTATTTGGCTATAGGAAGACGTCTCGGTGCTTGTCGGATTGGCTTGGCTCCCTGTGTATCTATGACGTGAGCTACCATACTTGTTCGGCCTTGGTCATCCGGGCTTGTTGAGAAGATGTCACTGTACTTCGTGACCAGATCAGAGGCTTGCTTGAATAGCTGCACTGGCAATTTGACCTACTTCAATATTGCAAACGGGGACTCCCGGGCTTTGTCTGCGTCTTGCGTCCTTTTCCAATGATGGTCGTGAGTGGCTTCCAAGGAGGTGATGGTTGAAACAGGCTGGCAGCTGCCGATGACTTCTCTCGCTTTGATGCTCGTGGTTGAGTCTGCGGTGTTAAGAACTCTAACTGGCACGTATCCGTTCCTTAAAGATCTTACAAGGCTTCGTTCTACAGTCAAACTGCGCAATGCGGATGTCTTCGTTGGCTCTATCAGATAAGATCGCTGGTCTCCAAAATCACCATCAGGCTTGGCCCATACAATGCTTTCAGTAGAATTCGGTACATCAGTCTCGGCACATACTACTACATTCATCTTGGGAATTTGAACGCTGGGATCCTCCATCAACACTTCAACGTTCTGCCATTTCAATATCCGTACGCCCAAATCCAACGTGATTCCATGTGATCGCAGAAAATCCATTCCGAGAATGCAGTCATCCATAATGTTCCCGACCAGAAAATTATGTCGGAACGCAAGGTCTCCCAACTGTATCTGGAGGTTGACCTCTCCATGGACAGGTGCAGTTTCTCCCGTAGCTGTCCATAGTGAGAAAATCCTGCCCTTATGAAGTAGTTGTTGCCTCACTAGGTCTGGTCAGATAATCGATCGGGTTGCACCAGTGTCGATTGTTATGGTGCAATGTTCTCCATCAACTTGACCCGGAAGGCATAAGTCTGCTTCTCCACAATGTAGTCTTGACACGGTGATGGTGGTACTGTGGACGTCGATCCTCCTAGCCAACCTCTGCCCCATGAAGTTGGCTCTTACATGTTTCCCGACCCCTCAGCTTGAAGGGCTTCCATTCTGGACCCCTGATTCGGTCTAGGTATTTATCTAGCTGCACACCCTGGGCAATAGCTCGTTTTTCTTCGCTTCTTGCAGTCCCTTTGCAGGTGCCCCTTCTCTCCGCAATTCCAGCATCTAGGCGCACCATTTACATGCGGATCTCGCTCAATTTCCACGCGCTCACACCTGCACTCGTCTGCCACTACCTCGCGAATCCAGGCAGTGGTACGGCTCACATTTTTCGCTGCCTCAAAATTCAGACTATAAGCCAATGCGTCCTTAACTGTTTGCTTTTGAGCTAAACGCACGGCTTGCTGCGATTCCTGGTCTTTTAATGCACTGATGAATGCTTCTGTTGCTACGTCATCTCGATGTTCTGGGTCATAAGCTGGGTAAGCCAAACGTGCCAGTCGCTCAATGTCTTGCGCTAGCTGCTGTAAGGCTTCGCCAGGCTTCTGCATCCGATGCCGTAGCTGTAACCGATAAATCTGCTTCAGATTACGTCTCCATAACGCATGTCGAGTTCATTCATTATAGCAGCCAGGTTTGAATGCAACTCAACGGGGATGGTCTGCAACGGCTCAGAAGTTGGGCTTCTTAGAGCAAGAATCAATGCAGTTGCTTGTTCCTGCTCATTCCAGTGATTTATCTGCTGCTTCAAACTGGGTTTTGTAAATAGTCCAGACTGTTTGCCCATCGAATATTGGTGCTTGCACATTTCTGGATGTGCTTTGTACTGCGGTTATAAGCGAGGCTGGTGAGTGGTTACTATTGCCTTTGCTGCTTCAAATTCCTTTTTCATGTTCCCCATCTCATGGTTGATTCTCTCCTCGACCTGGTTGATATCATGGTTTATTCTCTCCTCGACCTGGCTGATCACATCGTTAATTCTCTCCTCGACCTAGTAAACATTTTCTTCGACGCATTTAATTTATTTGTTCAGACTACCGAGCTCCGCTTTTATTTCGGTTGACTATTTTTGAAAATCTGCTTTCATTTTGATCGCTTGTTGATCCAGCTTCGCTGATTGTTCATCTAGCTTCGCTGATTGTTCATTTAGCTTCACTGATTATTCATCTAGCAGTTAAACTGGATGTTAAGTTGAAAGACTGTTGTCGCTGCTGTTGCTGCATCAGCATCAAAATTTGCATCAGCCCATTTTCGGGCTCCTTTGATGTTTGTGTTTCTGCTTCTCCACCATCTGCGCCTTTTTTTTATCGCGGTTGTAATGAATGAATCCCCGCATTCATTCAGCTCGCCTTTATATAGGGTCTCTAGCCATTCAACCCATTTCTCGTACATTGGCGAATGTTCTGTCGAGAGGTACCTAGTATATTCGAGCAGCTCAAGGAATGGAGTGACGTCATTTCAGATGTTGATCATGCTTGGTGGGTTCTCGTAGTTTCGAGTAAATTCACTTTGTTGATCATGAGGTTCTTAATGGTTGTGAAAACAATTGCAACAGTAGCTCGCAGAATTATTCGTGCATGTAACAATATTAATGAACGAAAAGACTTTATTATTAAACAACAACGTTGTTTCTATTGTTTCCGCAAACATCTAAATAAAGAGTGTACATCAAAGTATAATTGCCATTGTTGCCATAAGAGGCACCACTTATTGTTACATATCCATAAATCTAAAGGCCAACCTGAATCAAAAACTCAACAGTCTTCAGTTGATGATTCGGATAAAAACCGTGTGCTTCAAAAATCACAAGATGTAAGGGACGACTCGTCTTCATTTTCCAATCACACGGCAATCAAGGGCTCGCACAATGTTACTAGGTCCGCTGGCGTTTTGCTAGCTACGGCCCTGATACGAATATAGGGGAACAATGGGTTAGAAGTTAAAGCTCGAGCTGTCATCGACCCATGCTCCCAAATCTCACTTATCACAGAATCTTTATGTTAGAGATTGCAATTGAAACTTCCACGTGGGCTCATAGGTCTCAAGGTCACCGGCGGCTCTGTTGCCCCCACCATACGCAATTTGGCTTATGTTACTATCAAACCTCATTTCACATCATCTTATTCAAGTAAGATTGAAGTACTCGTAATTTCCAAGGTATCGTCTTCACTGCCCCTCCAATGTACACTTCTCAAGTGTTACTCATTTTGAGGGACTTGTTTTAGCGGATCCGTAATACATGGATCCCAATCACATTGATATGTTATTAAGTGCATCGGTTCACGCTGAAATCGTGGAAGGCACTTTAATAAAAGGATAACGTAATGAACCTATCGCCACCAAATCAAGATTAGGGTGGTACTTATCGGACGATACTCCGAGCCCTCGTAATACGTCTTCGCACGTTATCTCTCTCCACATCTGCAATGATGTTGATCTTGGCAAGACTTTACAAAAGTTTTGGGTACAAGAAGAAGTACCCAAGGCACCCATGCTTACGCCTGATGAGTAAGAGCTTACAGCTCACTTCGAGCAAACTCACTGTCGTACTGATGTAGGTCAATATGTGCTGGGGCTACCATTCAAAAAGTCACTATCTCACAATGAAATAGATTTTACTTCTTCGTACATGTTGCAGAAAATGGAAACTCGTTTTCAAAACAATCTCAAACTCAAAGGAATGTATCATGGCTTTTTGAATGAGTATGAAACCATAGGTCACATAACCAACGTATCATTTGATATATCTCTACAGCGTAACTTTATACCGCATCATGGTATTTGGAAGGAGAAAAGTACATCCACTAAATAACGTACGGTGTTTAACGGACCTTCGAATTTAAAATGTGGTGTATCATTGAATGATCTACTCCAAGTAGATCCCGATCTGTTGCCCATGCTGACAGATTTGATCATAGGGTGGCAAAATTATCGTTATGTCTTCGTCGCCGACAAAGAAATGATGTATCGTCAGATACTGATACATCCGGACGATCGCCATTACCAATGCATTCTATGGAGATGCAAACCATCTGAGCAAAGCTGACGTTAGATAGGAATAACGTTATGGTAGAAATTTGCATATGTATTAGTCGGCCTACTATGGGCAAGCTTCCGTGAGCTGTCAGCCAACTGCGGCATTAGCAAATGCTTATATCGCGTAATATGTACTATTTCCGAATGTAAAACGAAACCTCGAATTTTCATTGGCACCTCCATAATTCTTCATATACCGCCATGTAAGTTAGCCAGCAAAGTCGGCCTACTAATGGTCATGTGTGTGGTAGTAAGCGTTGCTGCCATATGGCTTCCTATCTAACGTCAGTTTTGGTCTGAGCCCATCTCGGCTTCTGAGTTGAATACGGTAAGTTATGGCTTAGCTTCATCGCGTTGTAAAGCCATCTTGACTATCAAGCAACTAGCCAAAGACCACATGATAAATCATCCATGGGGTGCATCAGTTCTTCATGATGAAATTTACATGGATGATGTTTTATCTGGTGGGCATACTGTCCAAGAAGCTAAGGACAAACAGAATGATTGCACTGCAATTCTAATTAAGTGAGGTTTTCCTGTGAGAAAATATTAATCGAATAATCACGCAATTCTCCAGGGTATCGTTGATGATTAACTTACAGAAAGATCAAAATCATTCGAAAATTTCGAGATAAAAACATCAGTTTTGGGTTTGTCATGGAATCCCTGTGAAGATAATTTTTAATTCAATATTCTTCAGTTTGGAAACACCCCAAAATTGACTAAACAAGTCATTTTATCTCGCATAGCCAAGCTATTTGATCCACTTGGATGGTTAGCTCTTATCATTTTCCATGCAAAAATATTAATACAGCTTTTATGGCAAGAAAAGAAAGGATGGGATGAAGCAATTTCATCTGAACATCAAAATTTTTGTTTGAAATGTGAACCTGAGTTTTCTCAAATAAATTGTATTAAATCCCACGTTGGAACAGCTAATCGCCTCAAGCAGAAATCGTTGAAATTCATGGGTTTGCCGATGCGTCGAAGCTCGCATATGGCGCTTGTTTATATCTCAGAGTTGTGCATGAAAATCAAGCTTTTGTAACACTAGTAACTGCCAAGAGTAAGGTAGCCCATTAAAACAATTATCCATCCCACGTTTAGAACTCTCAGCTGCCTACTTGCTAGCCAAATTGGCGAAACAATATCTGAAAACTTCTAAAATTGGTATTACGTGTTCGCATTTATGGAGTGATTCCACTGATGTACCTCAGTTGCTTAAAGGTCATCCTTCATATTGGAAGCCTTTTGTAGCGAACTGATGCTCTAGCATCCATGACAATATGCCTGAAGCTCGATGGATTACGTAAAATCCAAGGATAATCCCACTGACATATTATCGCGGAGTTGTACAGTTACTCTACTAACTCCTAATGATCTATGGTGAAAAGGACCATCTGGGTTATCTCCACCCACAAAATCATGGGTATCGTCTCAAAATGAACCCCTAGAATCAAGAGAACCCCCTCCTGAAGAAAACACTTCAAAACCTGTAGTCCATTTAATCACCCGACCTCACTATAAATTCAATTTGATTCATCGTTTTTCGTCTGTCAATAAACTCTTGAGAGTCACCTCGTATTGTCTAGGATTTATCGTGTGCCTTTTAAGTCGCGTGACTAACAAAAGAAAAGAGCAAATCAAAAGCTTCTTAGAGCATCTAAAGAATTATGTCACAGTGTTGCAAGGCTTCAAAAGAAACACTTTGATGTCTAACGTCGAAACTCGTCTGACAAAAAATCTATCGTCTCAATTTTTATGGTATCGATCATGAAACCTCCTTCGTTTATTCATCAAAAGCCTGATGAGTTAAATAGTGCTCGCTTAATTATTGTCTGTCTTCATCAGAGTCTTCATTTTGCTGAAGCGCGATCTTCACTGAGAAAAGGGTTGCGATTGGCCAATTCCAGCCCAATTTTAAGGTTGAATCCGTTCATGAATGGTGATTTAATCAAAGTGGGAGGTCAAATAGTAAACTCTCAACTACCACATGAGAATAAATTTCCCCTTTTACCGCATCATAATGACGACTCCACTAAAATGCTGATTCGTCAAACGCATTTAGACACCTTTCACGGTGGAATCCAGTTAGCCCTCGGCGCATTGCGTTTACAATATTGGATCTTAAAAAGACGCGCAGCTGTGTAATCATGCATTAAAACCTGTCATAAGTGCATACTTTACTCAAAAAAGGGTTGTAGGCAACTAATGGGAAATTTACCTCTAAATCGTACATTACCATCCAAAACCTTTAATATCTCTGGTATCGATTATGTTGGACCGATAAAAGTTCGTTTAGCCAAAGTTAGAGGCAATGTCACTCAAAAGGGCTACATTGCTATTTTTGTCTGTTTCTCTACTCATGCCGTTCACATTGAAGTAGTCGAAGACTACAGTAGTGCTGCATTCATTGCTGCATTTCCTCGTTTCACATCTCGCAAAGATCAATGCTCTGAATTACATAGTGACCAGGGAACTACTTTAGTCGGCGCTGATTCAGAGCTCACCAATATGTTTCAAGGTGCCTTAGAATGGTCTGAAAGGGTAGAAAACCAACTATCCATAAGTGGCACTAAATGGCATTTCCACCCTCCAGGCGCCCCTCACTTCGGTCGTTTGTGGGAAATCCATGAAGTACCATGTGTACCAAATGATTGGAGATCAAGTTTTGACTTTTATCGAATGCTCTACCTTGCTTTGTCGTATTGAAGCGGTCTTGAATTCGAGACCCTTGTTACCACTCAGTGATGACATAAGCGATTTAAATCCATTGACCCCAGCTCATTTGTTGATACAACGATCTTCATATCTTATTCCTGAGCCTAACAGACGCAATGATAGGATCCCAGTGAGTAAACGCTGTGAGCATTTAGCTCAAATAACCCAATATTTCTGGGATAGATTGTCAGCTGAGTATCTAACTTCATTTCAAAATTGTACTAAATAGACTCAAAGGAAAGATTCTATTCAGACCGGAGATTTAGTTCGTATAAAGAGCGATACAACCTTCCCTCAGAAATGGCCTGTAGGAATCGTTAAAAAAGTACATCCTGGCACCGATGACCTGGTTAGAACTGCTACGATCAAGACCGTCGACACCGAGCTTAAGCGCCCCATCGTCAAGCTCGTGTTACTGAAACGCGCGGTTTCGAGTACAAAATGCACAAGTTCAATAATTATCAATAAAAAATTTATGAATTTATCACACTATTCAAAATATTCAAGAATTGAAACTATGAAATTCATTAATTTTAATGTACAATCATCTTTATGTATTACAGCTATTAGTCCTAATAGTCGAGTGCTCCCTCACCTATAGAATTTCAGAGCCTTTAATTTTTATTTTTGTTCATCCTCCGACGGATGAAAAGGGGGAGAATGTTCAAGATTTTTGCTTTTCAGTATTATAGTTACTATTAGTCATAAGACATTTTTTATTACTGCGCCTGTAAATCATTTAAAAGAGGAAAGCCACCTGCGTGGCATCTCTATGTCAAGGCAAGAATAACAGCTGTTTGACGTTTGTCTAAGAAGAAATTTCGAATTGACCATTCCTGTACATATCAGTCTTGCTAACACACCGTAATTACTCAGCACGTAATAAACTACATAAAAATACAGTCCACGTTTTTTCATTTGCATTAGTAATGTTTACTTCTTACCTTTTAATCGTAAACAAGCTGGATTCAGCAAAATCAAGATCCGAGAATGCAAGATTCTCACAAATAAATATTTCAAGAAATCCATCGAAAAGGAACTTTAATAAATAAAAACAGACAAGAACTTAGTTACAATGTCAGTTGCAGATAATTGTATACATACATGCTCGCCAAATGAAACCATGCCAGAAATGGAAAGCTCTTCAAAACAAGCCTTAGACATAGCGATTGAACATGATATTAGCAAGTTCAAAAAAGCAACCGGTAAATTAGTTTGTAAACCTATTAATAGTTATAAATTTGATATTAATAGTAATAAATTTACCTCTAATAATTTTGGCATGCGAAATAGCTAAATTAGTTTGTAAACCGATTAATAGTTATAAATTTGATGTAAATAGTAATAAATTTACCTCTAATAATTTTGGCATGCGAAATAGCTCTCACCCTTAGCAAGTGTAGTGAAATAAATATGTTAAATGTCCGTGCAGGACTGCAGCGATGTTCTGCTACCTCAGCGGAAGAGGATGGTAGTATCCGCCGAGAATTGGCCTTGTCTAGGGACGTGTGAATTCGCTTGGAGGCTAGCGTTGTGGTGTTGTGGGGCGTATTCTTTTCCCCAGTATAAGACCCACTACAAAAATATTCATTCGCATCCACGAATTTATATCATTATCGACCCGAATCGAGAAAGGAGGTAACCTGCTAAGGACTATGAACTTGCTGGTTCGGAGGCCAAATAGGGCCTTGAGAAAACGAACGGGGACTTCATCGTTACCGACGATACTTATGGCCTACAAATAAGAGTGGTGCATCCAAATGGAAGTGGTGCCCCTCGTACCCCCCCGCGGATCAAGATCCAAATGTAGACGTTGCCAAATATTTCTCATTTGAGTGAAAAACTCATACAATTATAATTTGCATAATTTTTTTCATCCAATGAGGAATAAAAACGTGGTACTATGCGATGAAATCACATAAAACTATACCATAAAAGGGCACATGAGTGGAAGGCCACTCTACCCGGCAAAGAGCACCTGAAACGCAATAAAAGAGGAGAGCTCGCCCGATGGCCAGCTTATTTTAGTGGAGTGCCCTGCCATTGTTGCGGGTCCCATACCTAGTCAAGATTTCAAGGGAAGTGGAAAGACCAAGTTTTCAATTTAAAAATTAATTTTCATTTCTTTTCGAATTACTTTTATAATTTCTTTTACCTGATTTTCTTTTGATTTTTAATGGAAATTTCTCTAAACACTATTTTTGGTGCAAGTATGTAAGTTGAAGAGAGATTTAAAAATATTTCATTTGTACGGTTCTTAATACTGTGATAATGGAGGGATTGTGTAAAAAAATAACATAAAAATAAGAAAGAAAGAGATATAGAGATGAAGCGGTCGACCGCAACACGAGAATCAGGACAGTCTGGACCTGGCCGTTGGTGCGCGTGGTTACAATAAACAAATATAAAGTATACAACTAAGACATAACTAAGTGTTTTTATTTAGTGGTACCCATTTCATTTTTTCATAAACTTATTTTCCTACATGGGGGCTCAACCGGGATATTGAGAAGTTTTATGTGAAAATTAACAGGTGTTCGACATATTAAAATATTAAAGCAAAATCCCTTAGTCTATTAAAAGCAAAAGACCTTAGTCGATCGGGAAATAAAGCCGAATAAGTGAAACGCATTGCCACAGCAAATTCGTCAAAACACTGGATGGTTGAATTTCGAGAAGTGGCGGAAAACAATTCAGTGAACGGTGCGTCGGGCGGAAAGATGGCATTAAAGGAAGTGTGTTAGTGGCGGAGACTGTCTGTGAGCGCGAAATCGTTTTATATAAGCGTGAGAAGGAGTTAGCCGAACGGGAACTTGCCTTAGCGCGTTGTGAAATAGAGATGTTACGGCGAAGCCAATCAGTTGGTGATAGTGTTAGTGGTGGTAGTCGTACCAAGAACAATGCAGACGTACCAAGAACAATGCAGACGTGCATGCCGACATAGAACATTCGCGGGTAGTGCGCTCGAGTTCGGTGGTGCACACTACACCCAAGATAAATGTTGCGACGCTAGCAGACCTTTTTAATGTTTTCGATGGAAAGATGGATATCTACGAAACATGGGAGAAGCAGGTTTTGTTTTTACAACGGGCGTATAAACTCGACGATGATATGATGAAAATATTGATACGAGCACGGCTAAAGGGAAAAGCAATGGAGTGGTTTCACTCGAAGCCGGAGTATATTGCGTTCTCCCCTGACGAACTTTTACGCGAAATGAAGAAGATGTTTTATTGTCGAACAAATAAAATTATAATGCAACAACAATTCGAAGATCGGATTTGGAAATGAAATGAGACGTTTTGTGACTACGTATATGAAAAAACAATTCTCGCGAATCACCTTGACCTGGATGAAGAGGAAACTGTAAGCTATGCTATTGACGGTATTCCGGATTTAAAATTGCGTGACGTGGCTCGTTTACAGGGTTTTGGGTCAATGCCTGCTTTACTACTTGCATTTGAGGAAATATCTTTCCAAGATCGGAAAGGCTCGGTGAAATCGAACGAAAATGCTGGTGGCGAAAAACGTCCAAGTGGTATAGTTTTGAAGCGAAGTTACAACTGCGGCGGTAAAACACACTTGAGCCGTGTGTGTCCGGATAAGTTAAAGGGGTTTAAGTGTTTTTGGTGCAACAAGTTTGGACACACTAAAGCACAATGCTAAGGAGCACAACAATGAATTGAATGGGAGGCAGATAGAAAACACTGTAATACATTTAAGACAGCGGACAGAAAAGCGTACAAAATAGTGAAGGTGTGTGGAAAGGATATTAAAGCTATGTTCGACTCTGGCAGTGATCTTCACTTAATGACGAGCAGCACCTACAAAAGTCTGGATGCACCTGCTTTGAAGGCGTCAACAGTACTCTTCGAAGGCATATGTTCAGTTGGTTGGAGAACGCTTGGTAGCTTCATGCACCGGTATGTGTGGATGGATTTAATTTTGTTTTGCAGATGCACGTTGTTCCAGATGATTATGTGGGATACGATATTTTGCTCGGAGCAGAGCTAACAAACTCCGTTGAGGTACGTCTAAGAAATTGCATTGCTTTATTGGTAGAGCTCAACGCTGAATCTCATACGGATAAGCTCGAAGCAAACAACAACTTCCACGACGCAGTGAAAGAGATTATGCGCATAAACGTCGTTGAAGGGCTTAGTATGCAGTTGCCACACATTAAAAACCAAACGTTAGGCCGTTCATTAAGAGATTTGATTGAATGCTACAAACTGCTACCGACAAAGAATACCAGTCTGGAAATGAAAATTATCCTAAAGGACGATATTCCAATACAACAAATCCAAGATGCTTGTCAGCGGAGCAGCGCGATATTGTGAGCGATCTAGTCAATGATTTGATCGAAAAGGGTGTGGTGAGACCTAGTTCATCTGAATATTCTAGCTCAATAGTACTAGCAACGAAAAAAAAAATGGTAAGATGAGATTGTGTGTAGACTATCGTCTACTAAATAAGAAGATAATAAGGGACCGTTTTTCGTTGACTTTGATCGAGGATAGATTGCAGGACGCCACCGTATGTACTACTCTAGATTTAGAAAATGGATTCTATTATGTGCCAGTTGAAAAGAACAGCGCAAAGTATGCGGCATTCGTTACACCGGATGGGCAGTTCGAATTCTTGCACGTTCCTTTTGGTATCTGCAACTCACCGGCAGTTTTTCAACGACAAATCGCAACAGTATTTAAAGACGGGTTGGCGGATGGAATCGTATTATCTTATTAGGATGATTCGATATCTCCAGCCAAAGATGAACGAGATGGCTTTTGAGAAACTTCAAAGAGTGTTCAAGGTCGCAAATGAACACAACGTAAAGTTTAACTGAGGAAAGTGTATATTCCTGGAAAGAGAGTGGAGTACTTACATTGTCGAAAATGGCACTATTATGCCAGAAAAGGAAAAAAAGATGGCTGTAACAGAGTTCGAACGACCAAAAACAGCGAAGGACGTACAAAATTTTTTAGGGCTGACCAGCTATTTCCGTAAGTTTATCAAAGGGTTTTGGACTATAGCTCGCTCTCTCTCTCTAATCCGTTAAAAGACGGAATAAAGTTTGAATTCGCAGAAGACCAGGCTAAAGTGTTTCAACAGCTAAAGGACATACTCGCACAGGGTTCCGTTCTCAAGTTGTATCGAGTCAGATCCGAACCAGAAGTACATACGGACGCGTTTAAGCAAGGACTCGGTGCCATACTTTTGCAGGGAGGCTATGAAGATGGAAAGTTACATCCAGTTTACTACCTGAGTTGGAAGACGACGCCTGCAGAAGAGAAGTATATGAGCTATGAATTGGAGATTTTAGCCGTTGTGAAAGCATTGAATAAGTTTCACATTTATTTGTTGGGTAACCCGGTGAAGATTGTTACAGACTCTCAAGCTCTTGTGGCACGTTGGGCGTTGTTAATTGACGAATTTAATTTTAACTTTGAACATCGGCCTGGCAGGGCTATGAAGCACATGCATGCTTCAAGCCGATATTCGGCATCAGTATATCTTATCGAGAAGAGAGTAGACGCATTAATGGAACGAGTGCACCAAGCCCAGCAGAGCGATAGTGAACTACAAAAAATCATTCAAGATATAAACGACGAGAAACAAAAGGACTTCAAACGTTATAAGAAGTGCGCACGAACGTGGTCATTTCGGCGTGAGGAAAGCCAAATATGATCTTGGACAGGAATTTTGGTTCCCGCATATGCAAGCCCGCATAAGGAAATTCATCGATACAGGCGTAGTCTATATATTAGCCGAGAAACTGGAGGGCTTGTTACATCCGATTGACAAAGGTGGTGGGCCACTAGATACCTATCATGTTGATCATCTTGGACCGATCCCGTCGACCAGGAAGTGTTTCAAACACATATTCGCTGTTACGGATGCATTCACCAAGTTTGTGTGGCTGTATCCAACGAACTCGACGACAACGGAGGAAGTTATATCGCTGTTGCAGAAACGAGCCACTGTTTTCGGAAATCCAAGCAGAATTGTTTCAGACCGAGGGACCGCATTCACTTCGAATGTTTCGCTAAATATTGCAGAGATGAGGGAATAGAACACATTCCCATCACGATGGGTGTGCCACGTGGTAATGGTCAAGTAGAGAGGCTAAGCCGAGTTATTATCCCAGTGTTAACGAAGCTGTCTATAGAAAATCCAGCAGAGTAGTTTAATTTCATTGACAAAGTCCAACAGAGCATTAATTCTTTGTTTAATCGTAGATACTGATTGGAACAGCTTTACGTACTGAAGACGAATCGAAGCTGCGTGTAATAATTGAAGCTGAAATCGTAGAAATCTTTCGGAAGGAATGATCGGAACTGAAAAGCGGAACTATGGACAACATGAAGAAAGTTCAAGAAGAAAATTGCAAAACGTTCAATCGATGGCGTAAAGCTGCAAGCCCGTACGATGTCGGCGATATCATAGCTATTAAAAGGACTCAGTTTGGAGGAGGTCTGAAAGTCCAGGGAAAGTTTTTGGGCCCTTATCGGGTTGTGACAGTTAAGCCTAATGAACGGTATGGAGCTGAAAAAATCGGTGACCACATATCCAGAATGTCAAGATGCAGGTATGACCCTTGAGACTTCATTCGAGGATTCGTCGTCTGAGGAGGAAGTAGGTATCGGGGACGATGCAGCCATCAAAAAGGCCGAGTGTAGGAAAGAAAGAGATATAGAGATGACGCGGTCGACCTAAATACGGAATCACGACTGTCTCGATCTGGCCGTCGGCAAGCGTGGTTATAATAAACAGAAATAAAGTATACAACTAAGACAGAACAAGTGTTTTTATTCACTGGTGCCCATTTCATTTTCGATAACTCGATAGCTCGTGTAAGGAATACAGTAGAAAAAATACTAGAGAGTAAGTGTGCGGCTTTGCGATCACCCACGATTTCTGGTTTTAAATAAAATTTCTCTTATTCTATTAAATTTGCCAATGATAATATTGAATAAAGTTAAAAAGTAATTAACGCATTTGTTGACTTATTTTTATGTTTCCATTTATAGAGAAGCTTATACCTTATAAACAAAAATATGGTACCATACTAAGTCTATGTCGGTAAAAAACGCACGAAATATCGTCCAAAATTGTATGTTTCACCCGTCAATTTTATCGTTACTAGAGTAGGAACGATCGGCAGCATTTACACTAAATTTTATTTTTATATTTTAAATTTTTTTGATTGTTCAAAAAAAAAGGAAACATCAAGTCTTTGGACTCCGCTGACTGTCACCCAAAAGACCAAATTTCAACCTAATGCACATTTTATATATTATTATACAATTGAGTAATGTAGTCTTTGTAAATAAGGCTAACCTGATCCAATGGTTGATAATGTGATCGTATCAACAGCATATATTCATACTCAAATCCGAATCTTTATTGATATTGTCTTGGTCTCGATCCTATGCTTAGTATTTAGAAAAGCCTTATCTTCTCGTCTAAGTACGTCACATAAATTTGTCTAAGCATTTGCAATATCTCCACTTCTAATTATAATTTCTTATGCTCCACACTGTAATTATCAGTTATTGATCCCGAATTCCCATTTAAATCACAAACTAACTTTCTAAAACATTCATCCAATGTGACCGATAGCTTGCTGAGTTTATCATATCATAATAACAACTGTTGACCACATTTCCAAGCACTAAAATCGAATTTTTTAATATCCTTTTAAGCCGGCTGCAGGTCGTTGTAATATCCTTGCAATAATAAATATCCTATGCCTCTACACGTTTGTAAGCATGCTAATAAGTTTGTACTTTCGAAGTTCCATTCTAGCGTGCAATAATTATTTTTTTTTTTCAAACAACTCTCATATTCAGAAAGAGACAACATCTCATATGCCTATCAAGATTGGGGCCACAAAATCACTCAAACGATTTCCTCCAAAAAATTTGACTATCCAAGTTGGTTAGGGCCCTAACCTTTTAGAAGCATGGCACTCCACTCCAAAAATCTCATACGCTGCGGGCAATCAACACATCACCACCGTCTCTTGTACTAGAATATCTCTTCGAATAACTTATTTCGTACTTTTTCAATCGCACTGATTCATAAAAATTTTACTAACACCTTGCCTTTCTAAAAGTTCTCTTCTCACTTGACACTGATTTATTTCCGTTCAAATAAATTTCCCCGTTCCAAACACATTTACGGTCTTTCCGTCATTAAACCAACGCGCAACCAAGAATTATTTTCTAGATTTTGGCCACTATTGGTTTAAAGTAGTCCCCGTTCAGCTAATGAAATCTCTTCAACAAGGTGACGTTGGACGACACAGAGAACCCCGTGTAAAAGTTTCACCATTGTGAACCTTCTTGTGCAAAATTCTAACAATCGGCTCCCAGATTCCCTATGTGAACATAGTGAAAACCTTCGCCAGGTATTTAATTCGCTTAATTTCGTCCTACTAACTGCACACATAACTGTCAAACTTTTTGTTCAGCAAATAACAATGTAACGAAGTACACAACTCAAGACTCAAGTGATCCTCGCCAGTTTACATTAATTTCTAATCCATTTCCGCACGTTTCCCGGATAAATCATATTGTCTTTAGCTCATCATATTGTCTTTAGCCAGCGATGTCAGCAATGAGTTGATTACTTCGCGCGTTTCAATGCATAAGGTAATATGCGGTTCAATTTTTTCATTTGATACTTCACTATGTTCTAAACTAATTCAACATACAATCAACCGAGCGGCATGAGCGGGAAAATTTCTTGACATTGGTCATTCAAGTTTTCTTGATACGCCTAACGGACTGAGAGGTCCAAGTAATATGATGGGAAAGCACGGATAATTTTTCTCACAAATAGTCGCGTAATGCCATCTCGTTGACATCAGTCTTAACCTTCCGATATCCTCGCCCGAGCTCTAAAACATAACTCCCCGTTGTTGCTTCATGTCCCTTGCGGGACCCATCCAACGACAGTTAACGGGCCTTCTACTCATTCCGCTGACCACTTGCCTTCGCCAATGCGATACGTGCATGTGCAACAGGAAAAGAGTTGCCACATCCGCATTTTACTTACAGATTTGAATTACAGTCAAACTTGGATAAGTCGAACTTCGATAACTCGAATTTTTGATAAGTCGGACCAAATTGGTTGTCAGAACTAGGGAATGTGAGTTAATTTGTCTTGACTACTCGAATATCTTGATAACTCGAACGAAATATTTCGCCGCTACTTCGTTAAGTTGAATTTTCTGGGGGAATCCTCTCATTATGGTTGCTTTTAACAGATTAAGGTCAACAGTAATTAGGGAATTCCCCCAGGAAATTCACTGGTCTTTTTGACATGCTAGTTACTTTCTACTTAGTAAAAAGTACTGTTTCATTTATTCCATTGAAGACATTTTTGCGTGACTTCATATGTCATCGAAACGTACTTTGAAAATATTGTCGATTGAGCAAAAATTTAAGCTTATAAAGGAAGTGGAAAGTGGCTCAAGAAATAAAGATGTGGCAGTGAAGTACGGTATTCCAGCAAGTACAGTGTCAACTTTTTGAAAAAATAAGCACTCAATTATCACCGCAATAGAAAGAAGTGAAAGTGGGACAATCAAGCGACTAAAAAAGCCTATGTATGAAAATGTAGACAAAGCAGTTTTTGAGTGGTTTAAATCGGCAAGAAGGCAGAATTTACCTATTTCCGGAGGATTAATTACAGAAAAGGCATTGAAGTTTAGTGAAAAACTAGGACAACCAAGCTTTAAGGCACCCACTGGTTGGCTCGATAATTGGAAACGCTGGTATGGTACATATAGAAATTTATACAGTGATTAGGCTTTAAACTTCGGTCTTTTTAATGTTAGATCTGGCGTATGTCATAAAGAAGCTTGTGGAGAAAGCAGTGAAGTGAGTGACGAAGACTATAATAAATGGAGACGTGATGTTTTACCTCATTTATTAGAAGGTTATCAAGCACGGGACGTGTTAAATGCCCATGAGACGATTATTTTTCAAATGCCTCCCAGATAACACCTTAACTTTTAAAAATTAGAAGTGCCATGGAGGTAAACATAGTAAACAGAGAGTTATATTGATGCTTCTTGCAAACATCGATGGATCAAAAAAAAGGAAATTTGCTTTTGATAGGTAAAAGTAATAAACCTCGCTGTTTTCAAAGTGTTAAGTGGTTGCCCCTTGAATATAAAGCAAATTCAAAGGCTTGGATGACGGGCGCACTTTTTGAAGAACGGCTATTGAAATTAGATAAACAATTTAAAAAACCAGGGAAGGAAAATTATTCTATTTATTGACAACTGTCCGGCCTATCCTAAAAACATCCAGAAAAATTAAAATGCATTAAACTTGCTTTTTTCCCGCCGAATATGACATCTAAGTTACAACCACTTGACCAGGGTATCATACAATGTTTAAAATAGAAGAGAACAAAAACAATAACATTACGTTAATGGATTGTGTTGACGATATAACTAACGCATGGAATATCAACGTCAAACCTGATACCATTTCTAACTGTTTTCAAGAAGCCGGTTTTGGTGAGTATAGCACATGGGAAGAAGAGTATGAAATTCCCTGAATTTTCATAAGTGAATGGCTAAAAGAAAAGAGTGAAGATGAAATCCAACTGCAAATAGAGTACGAAGCTTGGGCAAATATTAAAAGTATAGAAGAAGGTAGCACCATTCACGATTTTATACACGTAGATGACGATATTGTTACTTCGAAGTTTCCTACCGATGAAGATATTATCGATTCTTGTAGATCCGAACCGGTACAGTTGAACAACAAAGTTGACTGCCAAAGTGACACGACGGAGGAAGAATGGGAAGATGATTTCCAGCAACCACCTTCAAACGAATTGGTTGAAAATTCGTTGAGTGTCTTGCGTTCCTATTAAAAACCCAATGAATATACAACCGATTCCCTGTATAATAGTTTGAATAAAATTGAAGCTTTTTTTGAAAACCAAAGTATGAAATCCAGTTGTTAGTCAAAAATAACTGACTTTTTCACAGTAAAATAGTAAATATGTATATACATAAATATGGGAACATAGATATTTACACATGTACGAGTACTTATATGTACATATATGTTGAACGTACTGTTTCAAATTTTATGTTATTTTTTCAAAAACTTAGATATGAAGGCACTTATGTAACATACCTTTACTGAAATAAATACATCAATGTTTATTCAAAAAAAGTACACGCATATGCTCAGTTATTATTGATAACTCGAAGTCTTGATAACTCGAAATTTTTATGAGTCACATCGCAGTTTGGACTTATCGAAGTTCGATTGTATTTTTTTTTGGAATTTGAAAATTAATATTATGGGAAAATTTAAGTAATAATAGGAAAAGATAAAACCCATGAAGATTAAAACTGTAACGCAAAGTCTAAATTTAATACATAAAAACAAAATGATCTAAAATTGTTATTTAATAAAAGTAAAGAGAAATAAAAAAAAATGTTCGTCTCATAATTATAATTTGAAATAGTAAAAAAAAAATGTCTTTTTCGAATCTGCAAGTAAAATTCTAGATAGGTGTTAGAAGGATTTTTGAGCAGTTTGCTTAGGTGACAGCTCGATTATTACACAAGAGGTAACGTTACTCAGGATAATCCTGATATCGTTTGAAAAAACCTCATAGCTTCCACCCATTTATATTAACAATATTAACACTTTAACGGTAAAACTTATTTTTAAATAAGGATTAAGTCAGTTTTGGACTCATTCCACAAAGTTATTGTCGGCAAAATTGAGACGATTGACTTTATTCTTAAGTTAATGAAGGAAAAAAAACTAGGAGGACATTCTTTTACGCCTTCGATCAGACGTAACTCCATAGTGATCCACAAGGGATTGAGCACTTTGTTGTCTTTTCACAAAATAAAAAATGATGTCTTTTCACAAAATCCGGAACTAAATAATTTCAAGATAACAAATTCATTTACCCATGGGGACACTGAACGTTCTACAGTTGCGTTTTCCGCGATATGTAGGAATATTCAAAAAAAAGTGACACAGAAAACCAGAGTCTTATACGATCCTTCTCAGACCTTCGTTTCCTGCAGTAAGTGGCTCCAACTGTCTGAATTGGGCTTAGAAAGTTCAAATTCAGTATCATGTAGATGCAAAAATCATTTAATCAGGCTCATAATTTTGACTCGGGTAGCAATGCAAATGCTTTTATCTCAGATTAGCTTTCAAAAATAATACCCAGAAACGCAATGGGTGACTTCAATTTCTGATAAGCATGCTCAGAGGACATTTCCCCTTTGAAAACTGTACTAAAAAGTAAATTTTCGTTGATGGCCCTTGAAGTTTGATTAGCCTGAAAGAAACACATCTCCTTCTTCTTATTCGTGGCACTACAGCCCCTCTCTGGCCTTGACTTCCTGCAAATAGTGCCTCCAATTGTCTCGGTCTATTGACCGCGTTCACCAACTTTGAAGTCCAAACAGCAATGAACTGTCTTCGTCGACCGAGTCAAACCAGCGTTTCCTCGGTTTTCCCACTGGTCTCGGTCCTTCAGTTCTCCCAACGAATACCTTTTTGGGTATCCATTGTTCGTCCATACGATTCATGTGACCAGCTTATTGCAGCTTCCGCAGTCTTACAACCGTTGAGACCTCCGGCTCGTCAAAAGCTTGATACGGCCCCTGACAAGCCTTGAATTTTCCACCCTCCAGTACTTATTTTCTAATGGGAGAATAGAAACGATAATACAACTTTGGAAGTCTTATTTAATATTTTATAAGAAAAGAAATAAACAAATACCGATCAAAAATAGCACAACCACAAATTTTTTATTAATATGTTTCAATTTATAGTAAAAAAAAAATTGACTTTTCTGACTTATTCGATCTACATCTATACTTTTTGCAATTTCGTACTCAATTGATAATATGGCAAGATTGCTTAAACGTTCCTGGCCAATCTGTGATCGTGAGTAATTTTTATTAGTTTCAATTTGCTGAAAGATCTTTCACAACTTACAGAAGTGAGCTAGGTGAAAGGCAATCCGTATGTTGAGATATGTAGTTACTAAGCCATATTCTTCATGACAGTTCAGAAGTGCAATATATCCTGCATTTTTTAAATCAGGCAGCAATGATTTTATTTGGTGTTTATAGCTTTCAATCTCTAAACATAATTCATTGGCATTTAAATCATCTTTTTACTTTAATGCGAGGTCAGTTGCAGATTTTTTAAGTTCTTCAGTGGATGTATCGTTTAACGAAAGTCCTGGTAGGAACTCAAAGTTAGAAGCTACGCTTGCTAAACTTTGTAATCTCCATTCCATTTGCTGAATAAGGCACTAGACGTGCACAGTAAAGCTAAACCTTAAATTTTTGATGAGGAGTCATTATAGCCGCTTCATCCTTGGCCTTTTCGTCGTACATTATTTTAACCTTTCGTTTACGTTTTTCAGAAAATTCTGGTTCTATCAACAACTCATTTGCTATTTTTTCTTGCGGAAGTATTACACGGCTCTATCTGATTATTTGTGAAATCGTTAAAATCAACAAGCACCTGCAAATGTTTTGATGCAACCTCAATGGAAACGGGTTTCTCCTGTAAAATGCAATTAACGTTATCTATACTTCTAAGAAGATGATCCCATACGACCGATAAATAGATAAATTCGAAATTAATCATTTTTAAAATGATTTTTGCTGAGGATACAGCATCAGCTGTATATGTCGTGTTTTCATCAGTACCATCTGTAATGGTATTTAATGTTTTCATTATCTGCGGTAGTTAAGTAAGCAATGCGTGAATTGAATTATATGTTGATGATCATCTCGTGTCAGAATGGCCCTTGAGACCATCAGACCATCTTGACTTAGTTTGTTTACGATTTTGTCAGTAAGTCCACCGCCGGATTTATTCTCAATATTTATAAAAGCTAAAAAGCTTTCTTCAACAGTACACTTTCCATTATTTGTATCTATTTAGCGTACAATTTCTAACATTTGTTCTTGGTAGCTGATATCCGGGGTACAATCAAATGAGAAACTGTAATATTTTACTGGCAGAATTTTTGTCACAATTTTATTTTTGACTTCTGATCCTAGTGCTGAAATTATTTCATTTTGTACAGTTGGTGAGAAGCACGAAAGGCTTCCTTTGGTAATAGAGGACACGTTTTCCTTCATTTGTGGATTGTGTTTGGCCAGGAGCTCCACAATATTCAAAAATATACCAGATTTACGATGTCCAATTTGTTCAACCCCTCCTCTCAGTGCCAGATTGTTTTGGCACAAAACATTACTACGTCTATGACTACCTTTAGAATGTACCTCCACTTTTCTTTTTCTGCAGATATTCCACATTCTGATTCTCTGTCTAAAGTTTTACCTCTCATTAATCGCATTTCCATTTCTTTCAATGTTACATAACATTTACGATGTTCTGTGCTATCATCAGTCATTGAAAGCCTTAAATCGCAGTCTTTCACCTGCTCTGGTCCACGTTCAATGAGACAACATCAAACGTTGTCATATATTTTGGGCCATGACATGGGGTCATTATAATTTATGCATGCAGGATTTTCAAAGTCAGCATTTTCCGACTCCAAAGGATTTAATGTCGTTACATCACCTGAAAAAAAGCAATTGCATGACCGTCATAATGAACTACGTATCCTCGTGAAGACATTTCACTCATCGAAATTGATTGCAAAGCACAATCGGCGCTAAATGCTTGCCAGTCAACCTGTTCAATAGGCTAGATTTTATTAAATAAACAAAAAGTTAGTAATAAAGCGCGTCGAGCTATTTTCCACTCGTAGGAAGTTGAAGGTACAGTCTATATCCATAATTTATCAATTCAAAAATTCTGATGACAATGAAGCCTCGCAGCGGCTGGCGAGCAAACTATTCAATAACACTTATACGAAACAAAAAATCAATTGCTAAAAAAATAAACTACATTCGATTAAAACAAATAAAATATTAAGCAGAGTAAAGAGTGTGTCAAACCTGCGCCTATTGGTTGTCATAAATGAGACCATTAAGACAACTAGGTACCTTTTCCCGCTCGCACTGCGTGGTTCCTGCTATAATTGAACCCCGCACACTTGTTGTTTGGATTAACTATGAACACTGTGAATGTGATTTGACACAACACGACAGTATAAAATAAGACATTTTTTGAAGCACCCATCTAAACTAATACTAAATATCAGCAACAATAGGCATACCGTGGATAACGTTTTTATCTGAAGCTGTTTCATTATTAGTGTTATCTTTTTTTCGTCTTTATCAAGTAGCTCAAAAATATTTTCTGTAGAAGTTGTGTTACTTTCGTACAGCGATCTAATTGTCATGTCACATTGTTCTCGATTCGGCGATATCTACTTACTTAATATGTGGGCTGATTTTATGTATTCTACTTTGTGTGTACTTCTGATCTTTAAAAATTGGGATCCAGACAGCTTTTTCGGTGGTGGCATTCTTAAAAGACAATCACAATAACTGAAATACCTTGACTAGAATTGTAATACTTAACAATGACGTTTTGTGCTGATTTCACAAATAACTTAATAATAAAATATTCAACTGAAATACAGCCTATCCTTATGGCACTGTATAACAATAGGTATTTACTGTCTTCTCCACTGATTGATGAATGATGGCTCGAACTTTTTCTCGGAAAAACTGAGTCACTGTTAACAACGATACCGAGGTGGGTTTTCTTACTTAGAGTGACTTGTTCGGCTTGTTCGATAAGATTGATTGACATTCTGTTCAAAGATACCAGGCGCATGCAACATTTATGGTGGCATTCATGTTATGCCCCGTTTAGGTACTGGCCGAGAACAGATGAATAGACACGAGCACGAATATGTAAACGACTTTCAGGTTTTTCGAGAGCCAAACAGTTACTTTCGATTTTCCAAACCGGTTTCAAGAGCATGTCATGTGTTCCAATGTGGTTTCGATGCGCCCCGGATACGAACGAAATGCAGTTTTATGATTATGACTAGAACAATTTAGCAGAGATGATAAAGAAAAGCTATTTCAATTTTTTTTTTGTTTTCTGTAAGTCATTATTTAAGTTTATCATTTCAACCTAGTTGTCCTCATGACTTTCCAGTGACATTACACTTAATGATCATTTCAAATGCTAAAAAATGCAATATATTTTTGGTTTCCTTAAAAAAATCAACAATTTTTTGCACACAGAATGAATGACAATAAATTGTGCACATAGGGTATAGTCAGCTGAGCTACACATTATGTTAGTTTGTATGTAAAATCAATTTTTTAGGATTCGACAAAAATAGTTTGTGCAAGTTAAGTGCGCGTTTATAATCTGCATGTTTATTTTAGCTGCCCTTCTGCGCAGTCCCGGGTTGAAGAAATGCGCTCCAAAAGTTTGCACCCCTGGCGGCCGCCCACCTGGCCAGCGCCTAGCTACGACACTGCATGGTTGTATCGACTTCGCCATCGGTTCCTGTTTAGCTTCACTCCGATTTTTCATCGCAGGGTCCGTCGCTCAAAGGCATTCAATATATTTGCAGATTCTTGGGTTAGGGTCCATGTTTCAAACCCATAGCACATCATAGGTTTTATCACAGATTTGTATACTTGTAGCTTTGTTTTCCTGTGTATGCAGCTGATCTTCAAGATCATCAATACTGAATAAAATATTTTATTTGCGAGCTGTATTTTTCAACGTATTTCGTCTCTTTCATTACCCGTCTTCAGTATTTTGACCACTAGATACACAAATTCGCCCACATTTACGATACTGTATTCGCCAAGTATAATATTTTGTATATTTGAGGTATTTTTCCTCGACTGTGTCATGAGGTTTGTTTTATTCTCATTGATCTGTAGCCCTACTGGTTTTGCTTCGCTGTCGAAATTCAGCAAGAGTTCTTTGGTGGCTGCTAATGACCGTGACAAAATGATGAGGTCGTCGGCATAGGCTACTGTACTCGTATATCGACTGGTAGCTTCCGTATGACGCACCCTAAAGCCAAATTGAATAGCAATGGGGCCAGCCCATCTCCCTGTTTTAGTCCGATATTTGTGTCAAAGCATCGGTGAGTTGGGTATTGATGCAGACTTGGGAGGTCGTCGATGTCATTGTCATTTTGATGGGACGGACTAATTTGGCTGGCATGCCAAAGCAAAGCATTACTTGATACAGTACGCTACGATCAATACTGTCGTATACTTGCTTAAAGTCAACGAAAATTTAGTGTACGTCTATGTTGATTTCCCAGCATTTTTCAAGTACTTGCTTACCTGTGAACAATTGGTCTGTTGTCGATCTACATGCTCTAAAACCACGTTGATACTTCCCAATAAAACTGTTGGCATATGATCCGATTTTATTTTCTAAGATCTTAGAAAATATTTTGAACGCCCTACAAAGTAATGATATGCCTCTATAATGTTCGCACTGTAGCATGTTTGTGGATAGGGAATATAATTGATTGGCTCCCTTCTTTCGGCATATGTTCTTGTTGCCAGATGTGCTGGATGACTTTGTGAATAACTTTCTGAACGGTACTGCCACTATATCGAGGTGAGCATGTGCTTCATCGCTAAAAAGAAAAATAATTGAATTATTAACCGATCAACCATATGCATCAACATGCTTAGAGAATATTTGCACGAGAAATGTCACAAATAACCTCTAAGCATGGGGAGAACATAAAATGGAAATATTCTTATATAATTGAAAAACGAGTACATTATCTTTTAGCTTAGTGTCTTCGAATTCCCCGAAAAGTTCAACTATTTAACAGATTTAAATATCGTCGATGATGAATAATCATTGATTATTAAAGGCTATAATCTCGAAAATACTATGAACTTTCATTTCAGATATTTTACATTTCAAGGAACTCTAGAAATACATGATTAAACTCCAAACACCATTTACAGATATAAAGAAAAATAATTTCCAAAGTAGTTTATTCGACATTCATAAAAAAATATTTTTTATATTTATTTTGTTAAAATTCCATACAGTTTTTTGATCGTATTATTTAAACATTATTTCAGTTTAGTAGATTATTTATTTAATCTGCTGTTTACAAGATCAGACCATTCTTTTGACGACTCCTTGTCTGCACATGCTTATCAAATATATTGTTATCGAAGCGTATGTTATTTATGTTTTTTGCTACAATTATCGCGTATTTACGTCAATGAGCGGATATTGAGGTGCTAGTCCATTCTCGTATTCGCGAAAAAAAATTCAATCGAATTGAAAAAAAAAATTCAACAGTCGAATATTAAGAAAAAATTGCACTTGTGATTGGATTTGTTTGAATAATAAAACAATTACGTTTCAAATTAAATGAACAAATTGTGGGCTGATTTATATTCTGCGGATGTGTGGGTGATGTTTTCGATTTTTAAAAGTCAACTAATTATAGAAATTGTAGTTTGCGAAAATTTGACTTTCAACTTGACTTTGCATGAGTAAATATTTACATTTGAAATGTTTAAGTAATTTTCCAGATAATACCAGAATGATTACGTTGGCTGGTGAACTAGCATTATTCTATTTTTGGTAAAATTGCTTAATTAAAAGATAGGCAGTTACAAATACTAGAGAATATTAAGTTTTTTATGGTTTCGTCTGTGCATCCAAGGAAAATTTCTCACAAACCGCATAAGCTAGAAGCATGCAATTTTATGTAGATGAAAAGTGGTGCCCTCTTCAAAATCGATGTACAAAAAAATTGATAAGGTTTTTAAGACCCTCCAACCATATAGAGAGGGCCCGATCTAAGGAGGAGCTGGTTGGGCAAATGCCAAGAGTGGTAAATATGAGGGAGGCAAAATTGAGGTTAAGTTTACGGAGAGACAAATCTTAAAACCATTACAGTGCTCCTCACTGTAGTCAAACGAAGTCAAGTCGAAAGCGCTTTATTCAATACTAATCGTTATAAATTTTAAAAGAATACAAAGCAAATTCCAAACAATAATAATATGAAAATTTAATGGCCTAAATGGCTCTATAAATTGATACGGTACCAGTTAAACACATTTGATCAAAAAATAAAAAATAAACTAGGCAAAATTAAGACTATGTTATTACATATTTTATGATTTGATTGGAAAAAGGAGAAAAACCCAACCAACACTATTCCAAAATTATCTATAATTTTAACACAACAGTGAACTTTTATCCTACACCAAATATTTTATAACCCAATTCTAATAAAAATTCAATCAAAAAACTTTATCTTATACTAAAAATTCTATCACAATATTCCTAACCTACGCGTTTAACCTTATCTCTAAACCTAATGTCATAAACATAACATATACCAAACCTGTCCCTAATTTTTAACATAAATGAACAACAGCAACAATGAGCTGAAATGTTACAATGCACCGTATACATTCTTCACTTTTCAGCTTAAATTAAAATCAGCGTAAAATTAAATTGCTTACCTCCGAATTTCTTACACGCGCGTTTTCCCAATAATTTTACCTGTTCATTAAAGAGATCCGATTGCGACGAATGCATTTCCGGCACGCGCATTTTTATAGCCCAGTCATATTAGGTAAAAAAAGGGGTCAACCTCGGAATGAAAGATAATAAGCTGCAAATTGGTATGAACCTTTGTTTTGTCATTCTAAATGTTGTCTCAAAAGTCACAATCGTTATCGTGTTCGCGTCTCAAGATATTCAAGGTCAAAGGTCACAAAAATCGGTTTTTCGCGAATATCTGGCTTCCTATCGGTTAAATGAGATTTGCATTTATTATAAAAGTTGTAGGCTATAAAATTCCCTACAACTTTTGTTTAAACTTTTTTTTCATACGACCAACCGTTTTGAAGGTAGAGCGCGAAGAGTGCACATCGTACAGTCATATACGGCCTAATGCAAGGTCAAGCGTGAGTTATGGTTATCAGTACGTTATAAAGTCAATTATTTACTTGGAAATTATAATTATTAAACAATGCCTATTATTTATGTACTAACTATTAATTATTTATATTTAATTAAAGTAAGTAACTTGATTATTTATATATAATTATTCATATTTAACTATTTAAGTATAAAATATTATTAATTCTGGATTATATATTTTAGTTTTATTTTAAGTTAAAATGATAGTAAGAGTATATATTTTACACATATTTTTATTTATTATTAAATACGGCATAATATACATTTATCAAAATGTGAGTTCAAATATCAAAAGTATCTTTGTTGATTTTAATTGTAATGAAATTGGAAATGGAAGCTAATTATCTTCTTCTTGTTCGTCGTCTTCTTCTTCTTGTCGCTCAAAAATGTTCGATTCATTGTCATCATCCTCATTATCTGTCATGTTCATCTCCAAACCTTCCAGAATATCGGGATCATATGTATTTTCTTCATCGGGATTACTTGGATACAGTGAAGCGTTGAGGCAAGCTTGTCCGTTGCACTGGCCGCAAGCTAAAGAACATTGTAGCCCTGATTTTCTGCATCCACAGCGGGAACCACAACCATTTTTGCAATTGCAAAATATTACGTTTAGTAGTTCGGCTGGTGCTGGAGGTAATAACGTTCGTATGGGCTCCAGGATTTCATTTTCAAGCATCCAGCCCCATTCTTTAGGTTCTAAGTCCTTCCCTAACCACGTTTGAATCTGGTAGTAGACACGTTTTATGTGTTGATGAGCTGCTACACTTGTTGGTGGAAGTGTTGACAGTTGTACAGGTTTATTTAGTTTTGTAAATTTGATGAATTGCGTGTAGCGGAAATGATCAATGTTGTCCTCAGATTTTGGAGCATTATATAATGCCAACAAGATGCGCACTCCATTTTCTAATAATGTTTGTTTTGGGCAGTTTTCTTGTTGAAATACTTCCACCAGTTTATCTAAATCCGGAATTATTTCCAATGCTCTAGTAACAGTTTTTTTTCCTTTTTTAAATAGCGCAGAAGTCGTGTCACAGCCACTGAATGCGTGTAAAAATAAAATGTGCTTTTTAGTACGAGGATATTGGTCAAAACTTTTAGTAGAATAATTATATATAAATAATCAAGTTACTTACTTTAATTAAATATAAATAATTAATAGTTAGTACATAAATAATAGGCATTGTTTAATAATTATAATTTCCAAGTAAATAATTGACTTTATAACGTACTGATAACCATAACTCACGCTTGACCTTGCATTAGGCCGTATATGACTGTACGATGTGCACTCTTCGCGCTCTACCTTCAAAACGGTTGGTCGTATGAAAAAAAAGTTTAAACAAAAGTTGTAGGGAATTTTATAGCCTACAACTTTTATAATAAATGCAAATCTCATTTAACCGATAGGAAGCCAGATATTCGCGAAAAACCGATTTTTGTGACCTTTGACCTTGAATATCTTGAGACGCGAACACGATAACGATTGTGACTTTTGAGACAACATTTAAAATGACAAAACAAAGGTTCATACCAATTTGCAGCTTATTATCTTTCATTCCGAGGTGAAAGCCCTAATATGACTGGGCTATATGCATAGAACCGATAGCATATGCAAAGGTGTCATATGCATACCTGTTCTATTTTTCTGTTGCAACAATTAGCAAGGCCTTATTATTGCAACATATCAGCATATTAAAGGTATAAATGTAAAGGTAACAAAGGACTGAGCTGGATTAGTTTTTCAAGTTAACAGAGTACGGGCAAGCCTTAATACCCGACGTTCTCAGTGTGAGGCTGCATTGGGGTACTCTTGTTCCGGTTAAGGTGCGGTAAGGTTTGCGAAAAAGGATAATTTTTAAGTGTGCGATAAAGATATTGTGCAGTAAATTATAAGTTAAGTGAAAAGTGTTAGCTTAAAAGTAAAATAAAGTGTTTATAGAGGACAATCATTGTTTTTTTAAGTTCCGAAGCCGCGGGAAAAATAGATCTGAAACTCAAAAACTAAGTAACGAAAAAATCCCCGTTGGCAGCACCACCCAGAAAGGTAAATTTCTCGTATGTAGCGTAAAGTTTCGAAAAAGAAATTGGCTTATCTTCTACTGGACTTCTTACTGCAATTTTTGTAGCACTACATGGGTATTTATTAACAGAAAGGATCTGCCGCCGTTCGTATTTAGAGACCCTTCATAGAAGCGCAAATATTTTGCTAATTAAATTGAGTTGCACACGTATGGATCACATATCGAAAATCGGCGGGTAATAAATTGTTATAAACATATTTATATTCGTTTCACCCTTCTCGCATTTGCTGTTTATACATTTGACAGTGGTTATCCAACAAAGGTGATAACTTTTTGGCTTAAATAGCTCGAATAGTTAATTTCAAAAGATTTCCATAAAAGTTTAATCGGCACTTGTATTGCCATTAATATATACATTTTCGATTCTTTTCTGAACCATCAGGGGCCGTTATTTTGAATTTTTTTTTAAAACGGCTGCTAAAATTATTAAGCTGTAAATTTTCCAATTTTTTATTTGTCATCCGATTTGCATAATTAAATTAAATTAACTTGCCTTAATAACTTATAATTTCAAGTTTTATCGGAATCTGTTGAGAAACTTGGCTGCTAGAGGGCTACAGAAATAAAAAAAATGTTTATGTCACCCCCCTGTATGGGGAGACCCCCTTAAACACTTTAAAATATTTTCTTACACTGCAAATTTCAAGAGGCACCACTTTTGACCTACGTAGAACATTTCCTCATTCTAGCTCATGTGGTTTGCTAGAAAACTTGTGTCACACAAACAAATGGACGGACGGACAGACAGACAAGTCGCGATTTGATAATTTTTTAGGGTATTGTTAAAAATATTTTACAATATTTAAAAAATATTCTGATTTATAAATACGTTCAAGATAAGTCATTTAAAACGTTTCCATGAAAAAATTCATTATTTCAGTTGCTACTAAAATAGCGAACAATTTTAAATCTCTGTGGGCTAGGACCTCATCAATCAATGTGCCAAATCTCGTTCAAATCGGAGTTTCACTCTAGACAGGGCAAAATAATTCAATTTTTAGTGAAAATGGCAGGTTAAAAATATTGGGTTTTAAATTTTCGACTTTTTTATTTTTCATTCAATTTTAATAATTTTCTGCACAATACAAGAACATAGCTCTGAAATCCATAATCTCAAGTTTCATCAAAATCCGCTGGAAAATGTGACGCTAGAGGGCCACAACAACCTGAAAAAAACGCATATGTAAAACGTCGCCATTTTGAAATTTGCCCATGCATGATCACCAAAATATTAAAAACTGTAGATCTAAGCAATGCCTATCTTAAAACCAAGTTTCATATATACCAAATTAAAATTGCGACTTTTAGAAGCCTTTGAAGTTTTGAGTTTCAACTGACCGCCATTTCGTTTTTTGTGACCTGACCTCCAAATTTTTCACGCAATACTTTAGATACTCATAATTTCTATCTAAATACCGAATTTCATGAAAATCTGTTGAAAGCTTTGACCACTATTACAACAACAAAATTTCGCACGTTTTCCGACCTTTGAGCGGCCGCCATATTGTTTCTGCTGAACCGACTTTGGATTTTTTATTGTGAGATTCATCACATACATCAGTAAACCTATGTACCAAATTTCATCCAAATCCGAGCTACACTATGGTCAGAACAGAAATCACGATTTTTCGTCTAAAATGGCCGCCATTTTGTTTTTGCTCGGCCGATATAGCTGGTTCACAAACTCAACTAAGACATTAACCCAATACACCTTTTCTGCAAATTTGGTGAAAATCGGAGCAAAATTGCAACCTCTAGCGTATTCACAAATTTCGTTATATCCCATATATAAATATATATATATATATATATATATATATATATATATATATATATATATATATATATATATATATATATATATATATATATATATATATATATATATATATATATATATATATGCGGTTTGCAAAATTGCAACCTCTAGCGTGTTCACAAATTTCGTCATATCCCATATATAAATATATAAATATATATATATATATATATATATATATATATATATATATATATATATATATATATATATATATATATATGTATATATATATATATATATATATATATATATATATATATATATATATATATATATATGATGTCTCTCGAGAAATTTCCCTAAAAATACAAAAACTGAAAATAAACACGAATAATTTAGACATCGTCATTCAGCCACCAATACCTAGATTGCTCAGTCTCAGCTCGACCAGCCTCAACGAATCTAGCAAATGAGTATCTCTTTTGAAATTGTTGACTTAAGTTTTTCCTATTTAAAGAAAAAAAATATAAAACACTATATACTTTTACGAGGAATACCGCTCCTCTGATTACACTGTATTACTTAAAAAATAGGTGAGTTCGTTTTAAGATTTATTTTAATTTCCGTTTTCGTCTAAACAATATGAGCGCCGATATACTAACTAACTGTAATAAGTTGGGTAGACAGACCTATGCTCATGTCAAAAGGGTTTTGCAGTCAACTTACAAAATGCAGTAACCAGCAACGAATAAAATCAAGAAACATGTCAAAGACAATTTTATTGGGGAAAATATGAAATTCGAAGATCATACTATTATTAACAAAGTTGAACGAATTTTGACTTCTGAGGTATTTGTTACTGTTATACTCATAAATATCTTCCTTGATAATTTTTTCAGATTTTTTAGGTCACAGGTGTTCATTCGCGAGGGAGGAAACACATTTTCCGTGTATTTTCCGCTGTGCCCCCACTGAAGCAAAAACTGTCAGTTTAAGAACTGTTTTGAAAAGCGTTTATAAAGAACTTACATTTGATCCTCATATCGGCTACCTTTGATGAAATTTTTTTTCATTGGTCACTCCCCTGTGCTGTAATCATCGATTCATGGCCAATTTTTTGAATCCTAGAATGATTACAAAGCCCCTTTGCCAGGAGCTCTCTCCTGCCTCCTCGGCTTGTTTCACCTATGAGTATTAATTGTAGGTACTTGCCTTCAATTATTCGTTGAATTGAATGAAGTGTTGAAGGCATGTACCTTAAACGTTGAAGTTGGCGAAAAATCACTCAAAATTATTCAATCTTCGCATTTAAAACAGCCACCATTTTGTTTTACGATTATTGATACCACAAATCCTAGCAAAGCTATAGTGTCTGAGTCGGTAAAAAGCGCATATTGTTCCATAGCCATATGCTTCCATAATAATGCAGCGCATATTGTTCCATAGTAATACAGGAAAATTCAAATCGCTATAACTTCATTAAATACCATTCGATCTTTTTGAAACTTTTATAATTTCATTAGCGTCTTTAATTTGAATTGTCAGCACTTTCTCTTTCAACAATTTCACTTCCGTTGACAATCTTTATGCATCGCAATCACTACTTCCAAATCTAGTGGTCAGCATTATTCCATCTTAAGAATATTATTTCTCTTTACAAAGTTGATTAAACTATCGAATTTCATTTTTTCAAAGAATCTTTAGTTTTGGACTTTGTTTATAATTTAGCTGATCTAGAAAATTGTGCTGGCTCCACAGTTTGGGTTAACTGGAGTGGGTTGGGCTCTAACACAACACCTCCCATTTTTTAGGTAAATTTCTCGAGAGAAATTTATTAGGTAAATTTCTCGAGAGAAATTTACATATTGCGGAGAGCATCATATATATATATATATATATATATATATATATATATATATATATATATATATATATATATATATATATATATATATATATATATATATATATATATATATATATATGGGATATAACGAAATTTGTGACCACGCTAGAGGTTGCAATTTTGCTTCGATTTTCACCAGATTTTCAGGAAAAGTGTATTGGGTAATTGTCTCGGTTAAGTTCGTGAACCAGCTACATCGGCCGGGCAAAAACAAAATGGCGGCCATTTTAGACGAAAAATCGTGATTTCTGTGCTGACCAAAGTATAGCTCCGATTCGGATGAAATTTGGTACAAAGGTTCATTGATGTATATGATGAATCTCACAATAAAAAATCCAAAGTCGGTAGGGCAGAAACAAAATGGCGGCTGCTCAAAGGTCGAAAAACTTGCAAAATTTTGTTGTTGTAATAGTGGTCAAAGCTTACAACAGATTTTCATGAAATGCGGTAGTTTGATAGAAATTGTAAGTATCTAGATAATTGCGTAAAAAAACTGGAGGTCAAGTTGCAAAAAACAAAATCGCGGCCAGTTGAAAGTCAAAATTCCAAAGGCTTTTAAAAGTCGCAATTTTGATCCGACATGTATGAAACTTGGTTTCAAGATAGACATTACTAACACCTACAGTTTTTGATATTTTGGTGATCATGCATGTGCGGATTTCAAAATGGCGGCCGTTTAAATATGCGTTTTTTTCATGTTTTTGTGGCCCTCTAGCGGTCACATTTTCCAACGGATTTTGATGAAACTTGAGATTATGAATCTCTGTACTATGTTCTTGTATTTTACAGGAAATTATTAAAATTGAATGAAAAATAAAAAAGTCGAAAATTTAAAGCCTAATATTTTTAGCTGCCATTTTCTTTAAAAATTAAATTATTTTGCCCTGTCTTTAGTGAAACTCCGATTTGAACGAGATAGTACATTGATTGATGAGGTCCTAGCAAACAAAGATTTAAAATAATCCAAAATCAAATGCATGCATTCAAAATGGCGGCCCCCAAAGGTCTGAAGGCAAGCGCAATTCGCTATTTTAGTGCCAACTGAAATAATGAATATTTTTCATGGAAACGTTTTAAATGATTTTACTTGAAAGAACTTATAAACCAGATCATTTTTAAGATATTGTAAAATATTTTTAACAAAACCCTAAAAAATTATAAAATCGCGACTTGTCTGTATGTCCGTCCGTCCGCCCGTTTGTTCGTGCGTCATAACAAGTTTTCTCGCAAACCACATGTGCTAGAATGAGGAAATTTTCTACGTGGGTCAAAAGTGGTGCCTCTTGAAATTTGCAGTGCAAGAAAATATTTTAAGGTATTTAAGGGGGGTCTCCCCATACAGGCGGGTCTCCCCATACAGGGGGGTGGCATGCAATGTTTTTTATTTCTGTAGCCCTCTAGCAGCCAAGATTCTCAACAGATTCCGTTGAAACTTGAAATTATAAGTTATTAAGGCAAGTTAATTTAATTTAACTATGCAAATCGAATGACAAATAAAACGGTCGAAAATTTACAGCTTAATAGTTTTAGCAGCCGATTTCAATAAAAATCGAAATGACGCCCCTCATAGTTCAGAAAAAAATTGGAAACGTATACGAGTATATTAATGGCAATGCAAGTGCTGATTAAACTTTTCTGGAAATCTTTTCAAATTAACTATTCGAGCTATTTAAGCCTTTGTGTGGTTACCACTGTGAATTGTGTAAACAGCAAATGCGAGAAGGGCGAAACCGGAATTTATATGTTTACAACAATTTATGATCCGCCGATTTTCAATATGTAATCCATACGCGTGCAACTCAATTTAACTAGCAAAATATTTGCGCCCCGATAAATGGTCTCTAAAAACGAACGTAGCCAGATTTTTTTTATGTTAATAAATACCTTTGTGGTACTACGAAAATTGCAGAAAGAAGTTTAGTAGTAGGCAAGTCAAATTCTTTTTCGAAACTTTACGCTACATACGAGAAATTTACCTTTCCGGCTGGTGCTGCCAACGGTGATTTTTTTTTGTTTAAATTTGTCCTGGAATTTATTTTTGATACTATTGATTTCTAATGCAAACCTTTTTCTTTTTAAATAAAGGTAAGTAAAAATGATTATGAGGACGATTACAATAATTAAAGTTATTGTATTTTATTTTTTGAATGTTTTTATAATTATCAATTCCAACTTCATTCAATTCTGTCCATGTTGAACGTTTATATATTTCGGAAAAATTTAAATTTGGAATGATTACTCTAGCTTTGTATTCAGATAATTTATCATGAAAGGTTATATTATTTACTGTAATTGAACAATTGTTAAAAGTGAAAAGATAATTGCCCTTAAGATAATGTTTTCTTTCATCACAAGTGCTTGACCAATATATTTCTGAGTTAATAATCAATAAAGTTCCAATAACCAATTCTCTAACAGACCCTTCCTCTCGTTTTGTTTTGAGGCAAGTGGTATTGATAAAGAAACACAATTGAGTTTGCTTTAAATTCATGATATTATTTTCGTTATTGTACACAGTGTGTGCTATGGTAAAAGAAACTTTTTCAAAACATCGATTTATATTGGCCCCACCTATTGGTGGATCTTAGCAATGGAAAGGTCCATTCTTAACTGACATCCGGTCAAAATTGTATGACATTTGGTTCATAGGAAACCAAAATATCGCACTCAAAGTGACAGTGTATTTGTGGCATCGGTCGAAAAATGAACTTCGAACAAAGAGCAAATATTGAGTTCAACATTGTAAGGATTTGATTAAAGAGTCAAAAAAGGACCCAAAAGTAAAAAATATTATTTTTTTTTGATTATATTTTCTGTCTCAAATTTAATTTCATAATTGTCTTTATCTGGTAATGGTACAACTATATACTTAAAAACAATGATAATTACATGAGGTACTTTTATGACAAACATTAGTTCCTTCGGATTTTTATTATTGATTCCAACTGCTATTTCTAAATGTTTTACTTTATTTATATATATTTCAAATGTAATAATCTCCTCTTTAGTGAGGACGACTCATTAAACCAAATCTAGATGACATTAGGTTATCTTGTATAGTTTCCAACTCATGACGAATTATCTGAATGTTTAAAATTGCGAGATATTTCTGTTTTCCACTTTTGTATGGTACTATTTAAACTTTTTTCTATGATCAAGCGACCAATTTTAACTGTTTCAATTACTTTTTGCATCGTTTTCTCTAGTCTGCTATTTATTGTTATTTGTCTGTTGATTCTGTCTATTATTTCGTGATTGTTTCGATTTATAGCTTTAAAATGTTCCTCAATGTTCTGCCTAGCGTTAGAATCCATTAGTCCAACAATCCAATTATAAATATTCTCTACTGGGTCTAATAATCCTCTTTTTCTTCGATTCTTTATGTTTTGACAAATTTCGATATAGCCTGGTATTTTTCCTAAAGTCAGTCAAAGTCAAAAGCGCTTTATTCAATACCAATCGTTATAAAAAAAACATAAAGCAAATTCCAAACAATAAAATTATGAGAAACTTAATGCTCCGAATGGCTCTCTAAATTCATACGTTATCAAAGAAACACATTTAATGAAAAACAACAATAGCAAATTTAAATAAATTAAGATTATTACATACTTTTTGATTCAATTGGAAAAAGGAGAAAAATCCAACCAGCATTATTCAAAAATTACTTATACTACTAACACCACAGTGAACTTTTATCCTATACCTAATACGTTACACCCTTATTCTAAATAAGTTCAATCAAACAAAAAACGTTACTTTATACTGGAACCTATCCCTAATTAATAATACAAATAAACAACAACACTAGATGTAGCAATGATGAGATGAAACTAAAAACTAAGTAACGAGAAAAAAACACAAAAATAGAAAATATACATGAATAATTCAGACATTGTCATTCAGCCATCAATACCTAGATTGTTCCATCTTAGCTCGACCAGCCTCAACGAATCTAGCAAATGAATATCTCCATTGGAATTGTTGGTCTCGAACTCAGATTCGGAGGATATTTAATCTTCTTATCGGTGGCCCGTCTATGTATGTGATATATGATTAGGACGCCGTCAGAATCAAAAACATATCGAATCATGTCCAAATACACGTATGCTTCTGGAGGAACGAAGCCATTAGTGAGGCAAGTCAAGGCAAGTCTGTAGGGTGGAACGGCTGTGAAATCCAGGGGTTTTCACTCACAGTTACAGATTTTACGATATGATTCCGGAAAAGTTTCAATATGAAGATATCGACTCTTTTCACTTTAGCGGTTTGATAAATTTTTCTATTCGATATATAGTGCTTCCAATCCATATCAGGCTTTCTATACAAACCAGTACATGCACGAAGACATTACCTTTCGAAAACTCTTAATCTTTCCATTGTACTAGCACTCTGGTTGTACCAGATCTGACATCCGTATGTCAAAACTGGTCTAACCAGGGTCTTGTAACAAATAACTTTGACTTTTTGTTCAATGTATCTGCAATGAAAGAGTCGCCGAAAGGCCATGACTACTTTTAGTGCTTTACTGAGCATGATTTTGACATTTTCAGTATAGTACAGATACTGGTCGAGATGAACACCGAGGTATCGAACACAGGATTTATGTGGAACCCGTACTGGACTACCCTCACCAGCCATAATGTGGAAATCCTTCCAATTACGTTTCAGGTCTTGACTGGCCCCCTGCAGCGTTGTTCGAAACAAAATGGTTTCGCACTTCTGCGCATTGATTTTCATTCGCTAATTGTCGGTGCAGAGCTGCACATCATTGAACCTTTTTTGAAGATTGCACTGAACTATTGAAGCTTTTCGGTCTGCCGTATTGATGATCAGATCATCAGCAAACCCTACCAATGATCGCGTTGGGGCGACGTTAAAATCAAAGCTGTTCCATAGCTTGCGAATGAAGATTGAGAAGAGCAGAGGCGCAGTAACTGTTCCCTGCTGTAGACCATTCAAGACCTTTAACTCGCGAATTGGTGTCAGATTTCCATCAGTTACAACAAATGATTTCCCGTTTAACATATTGCACATCATGGCGACAAGATATCTGGGGAACCTGTCCTGAAGAAGTTTGAAAAGTAGTCCATCTGACCACACTGTATCGAAGACTTTCTCCATATCAATGAGACATGCTCCAACACATTCTTTGTTGTTTAGTTTCCAACAGATGTCTGAGGTTACTTTCGTTATTGCATGTGTGGTCGAATGCCTGGTACGAAAACCAAATTGGCAATTCGGCATCAACTCATATTTCTCAATGTGGGCATTTAATGCTCTGTTGAGTATCACTTTAAAAATGTTAGGCAGCAAGCTGATTGAGCGATAGCTTTTCGGGTTCGAAGATTCTTTTCCTGTCTTCAAGATCGGAAATACCTTAGCCTTTTTCCACTCAATTGGGAAATATAAATTGTTCAACATGTTGTTGAACAATATGCAATAATTCCTAATAGCAACCTCAGGCAAATGTCGGAGAACTATATTTGGAATACCGTCAGTACCACATGATTTCTTGTTGTTTATTCTGCGAAATATGAAACACATAGCTGACAAAATAATCAATGAGCTTCAAGCTCGGTATGAGGTCAGACGTTAATGTTTCATTGAAATGAAGAATTGATTCACCGGTCAGGCTTGATTTGAAGTCGGAAACTTTTGCTTCAACGACCTCTGAAAATATTTCATTCCCTCTCTCTGGGTTTGGCAGATGAACCAATTCAAAATGTGTTCCAATCAGGCAAAGTTTCTGCAATCCATCACATATAATTCTGTTTCCATTTCTATCCGGAGTCGTACTATCAATTTCGAGACAAGCCCTATCGAGAAGATTTATCTCATCACTAGCGACTTCAAGATTTGATACCTCACTTACTAGAATAAACAATTGGTGACCTCGACGTCGAGGGACGCACAAGGACCTACTACAACACACATTCACGATTTCGAAGCGATCTAGTGCTGATCGACGGGTGTCGAGGCCGAGGTAACCTACCAACGATTGAACTAGTTTTTAGCCAGTAACAAACTGGTCCGGGAGAAGACAGATGGACTTAGGAACAGATTTCGTCGTTACAGACGATGTTTATGGCCCACAAATAAGAGTGGGGCATCCAGATGAAAGCGGTGCCACCTTGCACCCTCCCAACCTTATCAAGATCCAAACGTAGACATGGCCATATATTTCCCATTTGAGTGAAAAACTCATTTAAAAATAATTTGCATGATTTTTTGCATCAAATGAGAAATATAAACGTGGCCAATTTATGTTATAGTATTGTGTGATGGAATCACATAGCACTATATCATAAAAGGCCACGTGAGCGGAAGGCCACTCTACCCTGGCAAGAGCCCCTACAATGCTTTGAAAGGGAATAGTGCGCCCGATGGCTAGCTTATTTCAGTGGAGGGGCCCGCCATCGTTGCGGGTCCCATATCCGGTCAGGTTTGAGCGAAAAGAAAGACCGGATTTTGGGTACCTATTTTTAGTAATTCATTATTGTTTTTAATTCCTTTTTTTGAAATTGTTTTCACTGTATCAAGTTTATGCCTGCATACAATTATTACAATAGTACAGTATTATTCTCACTACGAAAACGCTTATCGACTAGCCTCTCTAATAAGAGCAAGAAATTAATCAAATAATATTACTATTAGTTTTGGTCTGTGTTCATTAACTTTTTTCCCATTTTTCTATAGCGTAGAACTTATTTGGACAATTATATACAACTTAAAAAACGTATCGCTAATGTAATGCTTTCATAGATCCATTATTACTTTGGACGAACAAGGCTAACATATGATTCAAAAAATATTTAAATGCACCATGCGCGTTGGAAATGGAAGTAAAAAGGTACAAAAACATTTTATTTCATTTCATTATTGCAGTATATATTTGACAGCTGAGCCTATGAAATCGTTTCCTTCACTTACGGCCAAAAAAATAGCAAATATAACTATTGGAATTTTTTCCGGTTTTTAAAATCGTTTACCTAGTTTACTGTAAGGTTCATACAATGGGTTTATTGTTCCCATTTTGATTTTATATTGTATTACTATTATTACAAACCGCGGTAGACTACTGTTTTATTTTTAATTTTAAGTTGTACCGTTTTGATTAATTCTTTTTTGTTAGTTAATAAAACAAAACTAGGTATAAAACATGCGCATCTATTAATACTTAATACAAGAAGTATACAAAAAAGGAAACAAAAACGATACTCACCCTCATCCTCGCCAGGCGCCCGCTGGTGATGTGGGTGGTCCTGAAACTGATGTACTATATTACAAAAATTCTCTTGAAATCCAATATTCAGGTAGTAAAAATATTGAATAAAGTGTAGCCTTGTTCCATGCCTAGATAAGAGCCAAAAACATGTTGCTTTACAATTTGGTATGACAGATTGTTCTTCGTATCCATTTCCTTTCACTAATTGATAAGATGTATTACTGGCGTAATGCTTAAGTTGAGGCCGGAAAGTGTCTTTACTGTAACAATATTCTTGACAGCAGTCTCCCGTGAAGTATTTCTCTCGAAAAATCGGAGAATCAACTCATATTGACTTTAGGAAACATATTGGTAATAAACGATTGTTCATATTAGCTACAAAACGTTAGAGACTAGACCAGAGATTTGGAATACGTTTGCACACATCGATTACTGTAACTATTCTACACAATATCCATCATTTTTATATTCACGGCATTTTTTGTGCGTCTTTGCCCGACAAATTCTATTTTTCATCGTTCGTCGGAAATGAGCTTCGACATGTGACGTTCATCATCGCTGTCGGGAGCAACCTTCGACCGTCACCAAGCTCACACACATTTCACGTTGCCGAATGCACGCCAGGGACACACACTCAAGGGTATACGTTGCATACCACTTTCAATATTGGTTTTAAAGAATAACCACGAATGACGGACTGAACCGCGCTCTTTCAATTGATATCTTTGTGTTCCTCCTGGAAAAGAATATCTGGCATTTCATGGCAACATCAATTTGCTGTTTCCGTGTATGTGTCAATAAACAAGTCGCCCATTAAGCGTATGTTTCAACAATTGCTACAGGCAAACTTCATCCAGAACCTTCGCAGCCTGCGTTAGTATGCATCAAATGCAAAAAACGGGGCTCCTACTCCAACAACTGGAACTTGCCAAATGAAAGCACCCCATGTGTACTTTATCCACAAATTCAGTGTGCACTTAATCCACAAATTTCCCTATACACTTCACGTTCAAGTTTGTCGGATATCTTTTGAAATCGATTTTCCGCGTGATAATTACGCTCTTGGCAACTTAGCGAGTCACAATTACGCTCTCCGTTTCTTAATCGCGTACCCTCGAATCGATGTGTTACCATCTACACTTTACGCCTAGAACCGCTGGTGCACAGTCTCGAGCAGACTCCCCGTTGTTGCTCGTTGTCACCTTGCGGGACCCTTGCAAAGGCAGTTGACGGGCGTTTCACTCATTCCTTCGCCAAAGCAATACGTGCATGTGCAGTGAGAAAAGATGTTGCCATATCCGCATTTTACTTGCAAATTTGAATTTTTTTAGAATATGAAAAATAATATTATAGAAAAATTTAAGTGATATTAGAAAAAGGTAAAACTCATAAGGAATATAACTATAACGCAAAGTCTAAATTTAATATAGAAGAACAAAATTATCTAAAATTGATATTTAATAAAGGTAAAGAGAAATCAAAAATGTTTCAAGATTTATAATTATAGATTGGAAATATTAAAAAAAAAATGTCTTTTTCGAATCTGCAAGTAAAATTTCGGATAGGTGTTATGAAGATTTTTGAGCAGTTTCCTTAGGTGACTGCTCGATTATTACAGGAACCTCACCAGAATTCAGTGGATCTTTGGCTGACTTGAAATCAACCAGTGATTTCATTTTGATGGTTGATTTTTCCACATTAACTCTTTTGATCTCGAAATTGGTTCTTTTACTTTCGGCTGCTAATAACCGAACCATATCTTTTCCGCTTTGTTCGAACACGTTGATTGGCGGGACATTTTCTGCTTTTTTGGAAACTTTTTCAGAGGAACCAGCAGAACTGCGAGCTGGTTTCTTCCCCTTATTTTATTTTTTGAATACTGAATAGAATATTCATCATTATTTTGCTTAGAATTTCTTTCGATGATTTCTTTAACTTCCATTTCTTCGGTTAATCCTTCCAGCACTGGAAAATAGTTTTGTCTCTCCTTGGTGCCACCAGCACTTAAAATTTCTTCTGGAGTTGCTTGCTTTCCACTTTTCTTGGCCTTTGTTACCTGTTGACCTTGATTTTGCGGCTGCGTCTTTTGAGGCTTCATCCCTTTCTTGAATAGATCTTTGAGGGACTGTATCTCTAGCCTTAGTTCATCATTTTCTTTTTGCAGTTTGATTATTTGTTGATTGCCTGCTATTATTTGCAGCTTGCATCCGCCATCTGCGGTGTTTTCTTCGTTATGTTTTTTCTTGTTGATTATCGCCAGTTTCGTATTCGTCGTTTCCTCAGGTTGTCCCAACGATGGAAAGCCGTCTGGCACCTCCATACCAGTAAGTCAAAGTCAAGTCAAAAGCGCTTTATTTAATACTAATCGTTATAAATTTTAAAAGAATATAAAGCAAATTCCAAACAATAACAATACAAAACTTAATGGCCCAAATGGCGCTCTAAATTTATACGTTATCATTAACACATTTCATCAAAAAAAACTATAGCAAATTCAATTAATTAAGATTATTACATATTTTTAAAATTTAATTGGAAAAAGGAGAAAAAACCAACCAACACTACCCTAAAATTATTTATAATTTAAACACAACAGTGAAACTTTGATCCTACACCTAATATCTTGTAACTTATTTCTAATTAAATGCAATCAAAAACTTTATCTTATACTAAAAACATACTATAACAATGTTCCTAACCTAAGCGTTTAATTTTATCTCTAACGGAATATAGTAAACATTACATATACCTTACCTATACCTAATTTTTAACACAAATAAACAACAACACTAAATGTACCAATAATGAGCTGAAACTCAAAAAACGAAATAACGAAAAACACCAGAACTGAAAATAAACACGAATAATTTAGACATTAGCATTCAGCCACCAATACCTGGATTGCGCCGTCTCAACTCGTTCAGCTTCAACGAATCTAGCAAATAAGTATCTCCATTGAAATCGTTGGTCTCGTGAACTCAGATTCGGAGGATATTTTATCTTCTTATCGGTGGCCCGTCGATATATGTGATATATGACTGGGACGCCGTCAGAATCAAAAACATATCGATTCATGTCCAAATACACGAATGCTTCTGGAGGAACGAAGCCAGTAGCGAGGCAAGTCGCTATATACCCGTCTGTTGGGTGGAACGGCTGTGAAATCCAAGGGTTTTCACTCACAGTCACAGATCTTGCGATATGATTCCGAAGAAGTTTCAATATGAAGATATCGACCCTCGTCACTTCAGCAGTTTGATAAATTCTTCCATTCGATATATAATGTTTCCAATCCGTCTCAGGCTTTCTGTACGAACCAGTACATGCACGAAGACATTTTCTTTCGAAAACTCTTAATTTTTCCATAGTACTAGCACTCTGGTTGTACCAGATCTGACATCCATATGTCAAAACTGGTCTAACCAGTGTCTTGTAACAGATAATTTTGACCTTTTGTTCAATGTATTTGGAATGAAAGAGTTTTTGAAGGGCCATGACTACTTTAAGTGCTTTACTGAGCATGATTTTCACATGTTCAGTATAGTACAGATACTGATCGAGATAAACACCGAGGTATCGAACACAGGATTTCGTTCTAGACTACTCTCACCAGCCATGATGTGGAAATCTTTCCATTTACGTTTCAGGTCTTAACTGACCCCCTGCAGCGTTGTCCGAAACAAGATTGTTTCACACTTCTGCGCATTGATTTTCATTCGCCAATTGTCAGTGTACAGCTGTACATCATTGAACATTTTTTGGAGATCGCTCTGAAGTATTGTAGCTTTTCGGTCTGTCTTATAGATGATCAGATCATCAGCAAACGCTACCAATGATCGTGTTGGCGAGACGTTAAAATCAAAGCCGTTCAATAGCTTGCGAATGAAGATTGAGAAAAGCAGAGGCGCAGTAACTGTTCCCTGCTGTAGATAATTCAAGACCTTGAACTCGCGCCTAATTGTCAGATTTCCATCAATTACAACAAACGATTTCCCGTATAACATATTGCACATCATGGCGACAAGGTGTCTGGGGAACTTGTCTTGAAGGAGCTTAAAAATTAGTCCATCTAACCACACCGTATCGAAGGCTTTCTCCATATCAATGAGACATGCTCCAAAACATTGTCTATCATTTAGATTCCTACAGATGTCTGAGGTTACTTTCGTTATTGCATGTGTAGCCGAATGCCTGGCACGAAAACCAAATTGGCAATTGGGCGTTTAATGCTCTGTTGAGTATCACTTCAAACACCTTGCTGATGTTAGGCAGCAAGCTGATTGGGCGATAGCTTTTAGGGCATGAAGATTCTTTTCCTTTCTTCAAGACCGGAAATACCTTAGCCTTTTTCCACTCATTTGGGAAATATGAATTGCTCAACATGTTATTGAACAATATGCAATAATTCCTAATAGCGACCTCAGGCAAATGTCGGAGAACTACATTTGGAATACCATCAGTACCACATGATTTCTTGTTGTTTATCTTGCGAAATATGAAACACAAGTCTTCATAGCTGACAAAATAATCAATTAGATTCAAGCTCGGTATGAGGTCAGATGTTAATGTTTCATTGAAATGAAGAATTGATTGGCCGTTCAGGCTTGATTTGAAGTCGGAAACTTTTGCTTCAACGGCCTCTGAAAATATTTCATTCCCTCTCTCAGGGTTTGGTAGATGAACCAATTCAAAATGTGTTCCAATCAGGGCAAGTTTATCCAATCCTTCACAAATAATCCTGTTTCCATTTCTATCCGGAGTCGTACTATCAATTTCGATACCAGCCCTATCGAGAAGATTTATCTCATCACTAGTGACTTCAAGATTCGATACCTTCACTCGAGACTTCTTGCGGAATATGCTATTGACTTTCGCAAACATGCCGTCTGGGTCCTGTGGGCTAATGCCCCTCAATTTTCCCGCCCATTGATTGCTGACCTTACTCCTAAAGTATGACCGGATTAAGTTCCGGACATTCTTCAGATGTAATTTCAACAAAGCCAACGAGGGATGGTTGTAGTCCAAAAATCGTCGATAAATATTGTTGACGCGTGTGAGAAGAAGGCTTTTCAATCTTTTCAACCTTGCGATGGTTGGTGTTTCATATCCTTCCATATTGTTTCGATGTTTTATCTTGGGAACTACTTTCGCAATCGTTTCCAACGTCAGCTTCTCTAACTTCGACAAATAGACATCTATTTCATCGTTAGTTAGATTCCTGTCATTAGGAACCATTGAGCAAGAGTTGCCACCATCAGAAGGGGGACTTTGCTTCTGGTACTCGCGATTAAACTTCTTTTGAAACTTTCCCCAATCTGTTTTTTTGAAATTCAACCGATGATTTTCATGTTGAACTGGAATGAGGAAGAAATCATCCCTGTGATGATTGATTTCCATTACAATTGCGTTATGGTCGCTATCGTAAGGAAGCACCTACAGTTTCCGTTGACGACTATTAAAGCTGAATTCAAGTCTTGCGTCAGCAATGCTGGGTCCAAATATGAATTTGTCCTAGGGTATGTTGGGAACTCCGACCCATATAGATTGCACCTGTATTCAATTTGGTTCTCTGTTATCCAGGATTTCAGGAATACACCTCTTGGATTATTGGTGGCATTCAGTCATGATGTATGCTTGGCGTTCAGGTCACCAGCAAGAATACAAAAGTTATGCAGCCTGTTCAATTCGAGTATTTCGAACAAGGAATTGAGCTCCTCCTTGAGCTTGAGAACAGTTCCGCCAGTTGCATGGGCAGAGATAACGAAGAGGTTATCTCCACCTGGCAGTGAGATTTTGATAACGGACACTTCAAGAGATTCAAAGCTTTTGAATTCGACTTTTTCAATATTTTGGAAACGATAGGGTCTTCGAACCAATATCCCGGTGCCACCTCCCCCATCACCTGTTACCCTATCGTTTCTTACGAACTCAAAATCCTTGAATCTCAAGGAGTGCCATGAACTGAGGTGGGTTTCGGTGAGAAGCACGATGTCAGGCTTTTGTCTGGCAATGAATTCAAGGAGATAATCACGCCGATGTAAAGTAACAATGGAGTTGACGTTGATCGAGATGAGACGAATCCTATCCGTGGGAATGTGGCTGGATGACAACTTATTTTGAGGCATTTGAAAGCCCTAAACGCTGAAAAACAATGTTAATTTCCGACTCTTGTTTATCGATTCGCTCCGATAAGGAATTTAATTGCTGATAAATTTTAAGGAGCAGCTCATTATTATTTTATTTACATTGTCTGCTGGTCCTCTCGCAGCAAGTGCAAATGACACCCCGGGCTTGACGAAGTTGGTAGGTATCACACTGCGGTGTGTTTGACTTTGTTTCGGAGTGACTTTAACCTTTGCATCTTGATACCGGGGGCATCCTCGATATGATGCTGGATGACCAAAGGCACCGCAGTTCACACAATATAATTTTTCTTTTGGCTCCGCCTGAGCCAATTTGCACTCGCCGGGAGCATCATGAATGTCTTTGCATTTAACACACCTATATTTCATGGCGCAATTGGCAGCCGAATGCCCGAATCTTTGACACCTGTAGCGCTGGTTGACCTCACTTTTCTGGAGGCGTTCCCACCTCACCACGCGGAAGTTCAAGTACCTTTTTTTCTGCAGGGCACTCGAACTACTTTTGCTGGAAATGTGGACTAAGTAATGAGGCAAGTTTTTGCGCTCCACAATCGATCTTCTCGTTGCAAAGTTTTTAACTGAAATAAATTGTATTTCTGGTGCAACTTCTTAGAGCACCTGATGGAGATCGACTGTGTCCCCACCACAGTCCAGACCCTTCAATAAAAAGGTTTGGTTCTTTTCGCTTTTCGGGGTGTACGTGAAATGCGGAACATCTCCAGAATTTAAGGCACTTTTTTTGCCTGGAAATCAACCAGCGACTAAGTCCTTATTGTCAATTTATCGGCATTGACTCTTTTTATCTCAAAATCTTTTAGCTTATTTTCGTCTGCCAAAAGCCGAACCATATCTTTGCACGTTTGCCCAAATACATTGATTGGTGGGACTTTTTCTTTTTTTTTTAAATAATCTTAACGGACGGACCAGCAGACAATCCTTTTGGTTTTTTCTTCCCATTTTTAATTTTAAGGTATTCAATGAACTCATTATCTAACTTAGACGTTTTACCTGGATCCTCTTCAATGTTCATCGTTTCTTCAAGACCAGCTAGCGCTGCATAGTAATTTCTGCTGTCGTTTGCGCCCCCTGCGCTGAGGACATCCTCTTGATTAGCTTCTTCCTTTGGCCTTTTAGTTTTCTTGTCTTCGGTTTCTGAATTTGCTTGTCGGCCTTTCTTGGTTTCTTTATCTTTGTTGAACGTTAACGTTCCAACAAGTGCTTCTAACGATTTAACTCGAAGCTTGAGTTCTTCATTTTCTTTTTCAATTTTTCCAGCTTTCTCTTTTTCTTGGATCAGCTGCTCGATTTCGATGACCGATAGGATTGTCGGTTTTTCTTCTTTATTCTTGTAACTTCTTTTAAGCTTTTTTTCGCCCGTCATCATTGGCGATGGGCATGATCCTTCTGATTGATGGCTGAAGCCATCGGGCTCCTCCATCCCGTTGCTTTTGCAGCGAGACTAGAGGGAATGTTCTCCGACCGGGACTTCCCTTGAACGTATTTCCACTTTTGATATTTCTTCAGGAAATGAATTTCAGGTATTTGATAAATGCTCGAATAATTCGACGGTGATGGTTTTCCCAATAAATTTGCTTTTGACTGGCTCGTAAAAACATATTGCAATTGTTTGAAACTGACTTTTGTGAAAAATTCACCTCCATACCAGTGGTCCTGAAGTTTTCTTGGGTTCTTCGCTATTTTTTACTAATTGAAGTAAAATAAAATTAGTTAAAAATTCCCTGAGTCGATTGCTTCGACAATATAAGCTTTTTCCAATAAAAATCAACTTCAGACTGACGTTTTTTAAAAAATTGATTTAACTTTTGGAAACTTTTGACAGAAACGATTTAAAAAACGTTTATACGCAAAGATTGCTACGATCTCACTTCGAGTTATTCTTCGGACGGACTATAAGCTCATTCACTTATGATACGTACTGGTTTATAATCAGAACGTATCGTAGCTGGGTGGACGAACCCACGGCCAAAGCGTAGTACTGACCATATCGCCTTCTCGAGTGCTGAAACATACGATCAAAATAACGAGATAGTCTATTTCCCAGCGAAGGCCCGAAAGGGGGATTACAACTAAAACAAAGAGAGTTTAACATGAAAATTCTACGTCTAGCACTCGATGCGTGTAGACGTGTTTTTAATCGCTCCTGTCATTAATTTTAAAAATTAATTAATTTTTCACAAAAGTCAGTTTCAAACAATTGAATTATTTTTGTACGAGTCAGTCAAAAGCAAGTTTTGATTTTATTGGGGAAGAATTAATCGTCGAAGGCATCGACCAACCATACCAATAAATCAAGAAAAGCAACAAACCAAAGACAGCTCGGGACTGCTGTATGGAGGAGCCCGACGGCTTCCCTCCGTTGGGGGGCCCCGGGGAGAGTGACGGTGTGAAATTGGCAAGTGTCAACAAGCGGAGACACACGAGCACCCAGGATACCGCAGATGCCGGTCGCAAAACACAAGTGCTCGAGGATAGACAGGAAGTGTGCCGCCTTCGAAGTGAAATCGAAGAGCTAAAGGCAAGAATTCAAACGTATGAAGAAATGTTCAAGACGGTAAAACAAGTTCAAGAGAGTGGCCCGATACGAAAAATCGAAAAACAGAAGAAAGCTGCAACTCCAATAATAACTGAAGAGGTATTAAGTGCTGGTGGCACGAACGAAAGCCAGAACTACTTTGCGGCGCTGGATGGACTCCAGCAGGACATGGAGGTAGACGAAGGTAACAAAGACGATAATTTTATCTTATATTTAAAAAATAAAAATAATGAAAGTAGAAATAGGGAGAAGAAACCAGCCCGTAGTTCTGCTGGTCCTCCTCAAAAAGTAGCCAAGAATACCGAGAAAGTTCCGCCGATTAATGTCTTCGGGCAAAGCGGAAAAGACATGGTTCGGCTGTTGGCAGCCGAAAACAAATTGACAAATTTCGAAATCAAACGAGTAAATTCTGAGAAGCTGTCAATTAGAACGAAATCACTGGTTGATTTCAAATCAGCGAAAGATGCTTTGAATTCTGGGGAGGTTCCGCACTTCACCTATACCCCCAAGAGCGAGAAGAACCAGACGTTCTTGCTGAAGGGCTTGGACTGCGGAGAAGATACCGTCGATCTTCTTCAGGTTCTCAAGGAAACGGTGCCACAAATCGAGTTTATCTCAGTGAAAACATTCGCGACAAGAAGGTCGACGGTAGAAAAAAAAAACTTACCACTTTATTTGGTACAAATAACAAATAAGAGCAGTCCAAGCGCTCTTCAGCAAATCAGGTATTTAAATTTTCGAGTGGGAACGCCTCCAGAAGCGAGAAATCAACCAGTGCTATCGCTGCCAACGATTTGGGCATTCGGCTGCCAACTGCGCCATGCATTACCGATGCGTTAAATGCAAAGACGTGCATGCTCCCGGTGAGTGCAAATTGGCTCAGACGGAGCCAAAAGAGAAGTTATATTGTGTGAACTGCGGTGTTTTTGGTCACCCGGCATCATATCGAGGATGCTCCCGATATCAGGATGCAAGATTGAAATCTGCCCCAAAACAAACACAAATACACCGCAGTGTCTTAGCTCCGAACTTCGTCAAGCCCGGAGTATCATTTGCACTCGCCGCTAGAGGACCAGCAGAAAATGCGGAAAATAGGGTAAATAATGTAAGTGGCAATAATGAGCTGCTTCTCAAAATTTATCAACAATTAAATTCCTTATCAGAGCGAATCGATAAACAAGATTCGAAAATTAACATTGTTTTTCAGCGTTTAGGACTTTCAAATGCCTCAAAATAAGTTGTCATCCAGCCACATTCCCACGGATAGGATTCGTCTCATCTCGATCAACGTCAACTCCATTGTTACTTTACATCGGCGTGATTATCTCCTTGAATTCATTGCCAGACAAAAGCCTGACATCCTGCTTCTAACCGAAACCCACCTCAATTCATGGCACTTCATGACATTCAAGGATTTTGAATTCGTAAGAAACGATAGGGTAATAGGTGATGGGGGAGGTGGCACCGGGATATTGGTTCGAAGACCCTATCGTTTCCAAAGTATTGAAAAAGTCGAATTCAAAAGCTTTGAATCTCTTGAAGTGTCCGTTATCAAAATCTCACTGCCAGGTGGGGATAACCTCATCGTTATCTCTGCCTATGCAACTGGTGGAACTGTTCTCAAGCTCAAGGAGGAACTCAATTCCTTGTTTGAAATACTCGAATTGAACAGGCTGCACAACTACTATATTCTTGCCGGTGACCTGAACGCCAAGCATACATCATGGCTGAACGCCACCAATAATCCAAGAGGTGTATTCCTGAAATCATGGATAACAGAGAACCAAATTGAATACAGGTGCAATCTTTATGGGTCGGAGTTCCCAACATACCCTAGGACAAATTCATATTTGGACCTTTGCATTGCTGACGCAAGACTCGAATTCAACTTTAATAGTCCCCAACGGAAACTGCAGGTGCTTCCTTATGATAGCGACCATAACGCAATCGTAATGGAAGTCAATCATCACAGGGATGATTTCTTCCTCATTCCAGTTCAACACGAAAATCATCGGTTGAACTTCAAAAAAACAGACTGGGGAAAGTTTCAAAAGAAGTTTAATCGGGAGTACCAGAAGCAATGTCCCCCTTCTGATGGCGGCAACTCTTGCTCAATGGTTCCTAATGACAGAAATCTAACTAACGATGAAATAGATGTCTATTTGTCGAAGTTAGCGAAGCTGACGTTGGAAACGATTGAGAAAGTAGTTCCCAAGATTAAACATCGAAACAATATGGAAGGATATGAAACACCAACCATCGCAAGGTTGAAAAGATTGAAAAGCCTTCTTCTCACACGCGTCAACAATATTTATCGACGATTTTTGGACTACAACCATCCCTCGTTGTCTTTGTTGAAATTACATCTGAAGAATGTCCGGAACTTAATCCGGTCATACTTCAGGAGTGAGGTCAGCAATCAATGGGCGGAAAAATTGAGGGGTATTAGCCCACAGGACCCAGACGGCGTGTTCGCGAAAGTGAATAGCATATTCCGCAAGAAGTCTCGAGTGAAGGTATCGAATCTTGAAGTCACTAGTGATGAGATAAATCTTCTCGATAGGGCTGGTATCGAAATTGATAGTACGACTCCGGATAGAAATGGAAACAGGATTATTTGTGAAGGATTGGATAAACTTGCCCTGATTGGAACACATTTTGAGTTGGTTCATCTACCAAACCCTGAGAGAGGGAACGAAATTTTTTCAGAGGTCGTTGAAGCAAAAGTTTCCGACTTCAAATCAAGCCTGAACGGCCAATCAATTCTTCATTTCAATGAAACATTAACATCTGACCTCATACCGAGCTTGAATCTAATTGATTATTTTGTCAGCTATGAAGACTTGTGTTTCATATTTCGCAAGATAAACAACAAGAAATCATGTGGTACTGATGGTATTCCAAATGTAGTTCTCCGACATTTGCCTGAGGTTGCTATTAGGAACTATTGCATATTGTTCAACAACATGTTGAGCAATTCATATTTCCCAAATGAGTGGAAAAAGGCTAAGGTATTTCCGATCTTGAAGAAAGGAAAAGAATCTTCATGCCCGAAAAGCTATCGCCCAATCAGCTTGCTGCCTAACATCAGCAAGGTGTTTGAAGTGATACTCAACAGAGCATTAAACGCCCATATTGAGGAAAATGAGTTGATGCCGAATTGCCAATTTGGTTTTCGTTCCAGGCATTCGACCACACATGCAATAACGAAAGTAACCTCAGACATCTGTTGGAAACTAAATGATAGACAATGTGTTGGAGCATGTCTCATTGATATGGAGAAAGCCTTTGATACGGTGTGGTTAGATGGACTTATTTTTAAACTTCTTCAGAACAAGTTCCCCAGACACCTTGTCGCCATGATGTGTAATATGTTATACGGAAAATCGTTTGTTGTAACCGATGGAAATCTGACAACAATGCGCGAGTTCAAGGTCTTGAATGGTCTACAGCAGGGAACAGTTACTGCACCTCTGCTCTTCTCAATCTTTATTCGCAAGCTATTGAACGGCTTTGATTTTAACGTCTCGCCAAAGCGATCATTGGTAGCGTTTGCTGATGATCTGATCATCTACACGGCTGACCGAAAAGCTACAATAGTTCAGAGCAATCTCCAAAAAATGTTCAATGATGTACAGCTGTACACTGACAATTGGCGAATGAAAATCAATGCGCAGAAGTGTGAAACAATCTTGTTTCGGACGACGCTGCAGGGGGTCAGTCAAGACCTGAAACGTAATTGGAAAGACTTCCACATCATGGCTGGCGAGGGTAGTTCAGAACGAATTCCACATAAATCCTGTGTTCGATACCTCGGTGTTTATCTCGATCAGTATCTGTACTATACTGAACATGTCAAAATCATGCTCAGTAAAGCACTTAAAGTAGTCATGGCCCTTCGAAAACTCTTTCATTCCAGATACATTGATCAAAAGGTCAAAATTATCTGTTACAAGACACTGGTTAGACCAGTTTTGACCTATGGATGTCAGATCTGGTACAACCAGAGTGCTAGTACTATGGAAAAATTAAGAGTTTTCGAAAGGAAATGTCTTCGTGCATGTACTGGTTTGTACAGAAAGCCTGAGACGGATTGGAAACATTATATATCGAATAGAAGAATTTATCAAACTGCTGAAGTGACTAGAGTCGATATCTTCATATTGAAGCTTCTTCGGAATCATATCGCAAGATCTGTGACTGTGAGTGAAAACCCTTGGATTTCACAGCCGTTCCACCCTACAGACGGGTATATAGCGACTTGCCTCGCTACTGGCTTCGTTCCTCCAGAAGCATTCGTGTATTTGGACATGAATGGATATGTTTTTGATTCTGACGGCGTCCCAGTGATATATCACATATATCGACGGGCCACCGATAAGAAGATAAAATATCCTCCGAATTTGAGTTCACGAGACCAACGATTTCAATGGAGATACTCATTTGCTAGATTCGTTGAAGCTGATCGAGTTGAGACGGCGCAATCCAGGTATTGGTGGCTGAATGACAATGTCTAAATTTTTCGTGTTTGTTTTCAGTTTTGGTGTTTTTCGTTATTTAGTTTTTGAGTTTCAGCTCATTATTGCTACATTTAGTATTGTTATATATTTTTGTTAAAATCAGGTATAGGTTAGGTATATGTAATGTTTACTATATTCCGTTAGAGATAAGATTAAACACTTAGGTTAGGAACATTGTTATAGTATTTTTAGTATAAGATAAAGTTTTTTTGATTGTATTTTATTAGAAATAAGTTACAACATATTAGGTGTAGGATCAAAGTTTCACTGTTGTGTATTAATTATAAATAATTTTTGGATAGTGTTGGTTGGTTTTTTCTCCTTTTTCCAATTGAATTGTAAAAATATGTAATAATCGTAATTAATTGCATTTGCTATAGTTTTTTTTTTTTTGATGAAATGAGTTTATTATAACGTACAAATTTAGAGAGCCATTTGGGCCATTAACTTTTTTGATTGTTATTATTTGGAATTTGCTTTATATTCTTTTAAAATTTATAACGATGAGTACTAAATAAAGCGCTTTTGACTTTGACTCTGAGAGTTTAACATGCAGGTTAGTTGAGGCATCCATTGGGATGGTTTCTCCTGGACTTTATGAAGGAAACAGCTCTGACTTTCTCTCCGGACATTATAATTTTCCACCAACATATGCTGTAAGTTATCAGATAAAGCATATAAGGAACAAATTAATCATTTGACTAAATAGGATGAAAACCCATAATGAGGAACCAAAACAAAAAATAAAACTTAAAAAACTGATTGATAAATTTTATTGTTTCCATTATTTTCCAACGTTGTTATGAATTTTTCGCTGATTTATTCCAATAAATTATTTCATTTTTGCTGCTTTATATCAATTAAACTGCATTCAAATAAATGCGCCGATAACAAAAAACAGAATACAAATAGAACTTATCAGTTATCAAGGGAATTGACACCAATTATTATCAACATAATTAAATTTCAAACTTCAATTAACAGATAGCGTCCAATAAACAAATCGATAACATAATATTATTTTTAGCTGACTAGATATCAATCAGAACTCGATCTGACATGGAATATCATTTGACAGATAAGAAATGATACTTAAAATATTGTATTTAAGTGCATGGGAATAAAAACACAATTGCCTTTTGGAGATAGTGGAAAAATAACAGGATTATAATATCACACCACTCATTCCTGCCTCATTTGCAATCATGGTACACACATACCTACTATATGTATAATGAAAACAAAATAGGTAATATCGATCCGACGTGAGTCCTGTTCCCATCGGCTATAAACAGATAGCAGAACTCGTATTTCATTTCGCCCCGCGAAGCGTTAGGTGCAACGCAAACAACGCCGAATACCGGCTCAACGTGGCACACCCATTTAAAGTGATAACTTGCGAAGCTTTTTTTTCGTCGGCACAAGAATTCTATTCCATCAGTTTGGTATTAAACACTTTAATAAACTTTCCTCTCGAAATTGCGCAGTTTCCCCAAGTTATTATTTGCCGTGCCATTTTGCGATGATGCGAAACGCACGTAGACGCTACTCCCTGCCAACATTCATATACAATATGGCGATATACGAGTACAGTTCTAGTCACATGTAAGCTTGATATTGATAAATACACCCCACATTCCGGCTTGAATAAGCGTGAACGCCATAATCCATGGCTACTTGTAGATGCTGCTCTATAGCTAGGACTACAGATTCCTTAAACGTGCTGGGAAAGAAAATAATAAAAAAGCAGGTTTTGTTTATAATGAAGAAATGGCTCCGAGATGATGCGGTCTGCGTACTAAATTTAGGCGAAAAGTGTATTTTTGAATATATTGGGGGCTTGCGGCGATTACAAGCTGAAAAACATGCAGACATAAATGGAGTGGATTCAAAAGAATTAATGGATACATAGAGATCCAAAATGAAAGCTTATTCGATGACAACATGATATGCTGATCAGCATAAAGCAAGAAATAACTCTCATGTCACTTCACACAGCAAGTTGCTGAAAGAATATTTACTTACCTAAATGGATATTCTCAGAAGGATAAACAAACTGTGACCTTGATGGGATGGCAAGTGGCAAATGAAATTGCTATGTTCATTGATGAAGCACACACGGATGGGACCAAGAGCCTCTGTAAATGAAATATCAGCTTTGATTGATCCATCAAGGAAATTAATTTTTTGTTTTCCGAAAACAGAAAAGAATAGAAATTATGATTTATATGTCCTGTTTGTGATATGACACCAAAATATGTATGTAGTGCATTCAAGATGTATATCAGTTAAATCATAAAGACTTTTACGTCTATTAAAAAAATATATATGCGAGACGGTTGTCACGCGGTCTTTATTCGACTAATTTATAACATAGAATTCAAACTTAAATTCTAACATTTCATTTTTATGGAATAAGATTGCTGTATCAGCATCTGCTAGACCGTGGGACCATTTCGCCATGGGAAATGCAGAACAAGCATTTCCCGTTTTTCAGTAAATATGATGACACCAAGTCACGTTGTCTGGTCAGGTGTTAACTCCTCCGCCCTTAGATTCGCTCGTCCTCGAGCGTCAAAAATAAGGTATGTTATTGAAGCGGGTGACGGGTACATTGAACTTGGGCTGTGCTGTGATCAATGGCTTGCGGGATTCTTCGTGATTGGTCATTGATTAATCTGTGAAAACCTGTGGGGCTTGTTTTGCTTCTTTAATGGAAATATAGACTTTAGTTTCTTTTCTAGGTTTCAAATATTTTTTTAAACAAAATAAATTCAGAATTGTTATTGCCAGAACAAATAAAATGATGCCGTAATTTGTGTACTGGTGATAACTCCAATAGTTAGGAAGAAGAGATAAATTTTGTGTATTGTTGATACGTATTTCCGCTAATTCCTGCATGTCGATAATTTTCAGAATGTTTGACTTCTCAGCTGATGGTTGTAGTATAGCAGGTAGGATGCCAATGGTCGATTCCTCTTGTTAGAAAAGTAGTTGAATGTTTTGCATTTATTTTTAAGTCCAAATATTTGGTTTTCTTTACGTAAAATTTTTTCAAAATTAATTTCATTAACAAATCCATTTTTCTTTATTGGTTTGAGTAATAACGTTTCGTATGCTTCATTTTTAGGGTTTCGTACTAAAATACAAAACCCTATTGCAATCACGACCTGTGTCCGTCTGTCCGTCCGTCCGTCTGTATGTCACAGAACTTTTTTTCCGAAACTATAGAGGCTACAGCAATGAAACTTTGTGGACAGGTCAGAAGTGGTGACTTCTTGAAAGTTCAAGGGTGGAAAAATTTTTCAAAGGGGTTTAAGGGGGGTCTCCCCATATAGGGAGGTGACCCTTTAACATTTTTTTTTCACCATTGGTAGTCGAGCAGGGTGTCGTTGGAAAGGTCTTAATGAGATCCTTTCAAAACAAGTCTTAAATTTGCCTTATCGGTACGGGGGGGGGGGCAGGGGAAGGGGTAATGTACGGACTTTTCGCGTACCCCCCCTCGCAATTGGACGCCTTTCATCCGAAAAATCTGGGAAAAGTCATGGATGTAGACCTTTATGAGTACAACAACAACAAATACATGAGAAGTCGAAATTCACTCAACTTTGTTAGTAATAGTATGATTTATCAATTTTATGTTTTCTTTAATAAATTTTTAACGGTACCCTTAAATTCAAAAAAATTCGGTTTATTTGTCCTGAAAGTTTCATAAAGATCAAATGGTATTTAATGAAGTTATAGCGCTTTGAATTTTCCTGTATTACTACGGAACAATATGCGCTGTATTATTATGGAAGCATATGGCTATGGAACAATATGCGCTTTTTACCGACTCAGACACTATAGCTTTGCTAGGATTTGCATGAAAATTTCAGGACTGATAGGCATCATGAATATCTTTGAGAATTGGTTCAGCTTGTGGTATCAGTAATCGTAAAACAAAATGGTGGCTGTTTTAAATGCGAAGCTTGAATAATTTTGAGTGATTTTTCCCCAACTTCAACGTTTAAGGTACATGCCTTTAACACTTCATTCAAATTAACGAATAACTGAAGATGAGTACCTACAATTAATACTCATAGGTGAAACAAGCCGAGGAGGCAGGAGAGAGCTCCTAGCAAAAGGGCTTTGTAATCATTCTAGGATTCAAAAAATTGGCCATGAATCGATGATTACAGCACAGGGGAGTGACCCCTGAAAAAAAAAATCATCAAAGGTAGCCGATATGAGTATCAAATGAAAGTTCTTTATAAACGCTTTTCAAAACATCTCTTAAACTGACAGTTTTTGCTTCAGTGGGGGCACAGGGGGAAATACATGGAAAATGTGTTTCCTCCCTCGCGAATGAACACCTGTGATTTAAAAAATCTGAAAAAATTATCAAGGAAGATATTTATGAGTATAACAGTAACAAATACCTCAGAAGTCAAAATTCGTTCAACTTTGTTACTAATAGTATGATCTTCGAATTTCATATTTTCCCCAATAAAATTGTCTTTGACATGTTTCTTGATTTTATTCGTTGTTGGTTACTGCATTTTGTAAGTTGAGTACAAAACCCTTCTGACATGAGCATAGGTCTGTCTACCCAACTTGTTCACAATAGGTATATTAATTATATATAAAATTGCTGTGCCATTTGTAATTAATTTAATATTAGCAATATCTAACGCCTCTTCTATCGTGGCATATGGAAGATTATCTTTATCAATTAGGTCTGTAGCCATTTTTATGTCTTTCATTGACAATACTAGTGAGTTTACAATTCCTACTTTAGTCCAATGAATTGCAAAATTTATATTGCTCAACTCTTCTTTTATTAATTTTATTTTAAATTGAATTTCATGTATAATTTCATCATTAATTCGGTGGTCTCTTTTAACTAGGTCTAATAATTCATTATTGATTTTGGTTATAATATTATGCATTCTTTCGATGTAAAATTCATTAATAATAACTTGTTTGTTAGAATTCTTTAACATATCATTGATCGTTTCTGTAATAGTAGTGAAATCTTCATGATCAGGACTGCCTGCTAACCATTTCCAGGCAGTTCCGATAAAATTTAAGGATCTTTTGACCTTCTTGGATTACAAGTTATGAATAAGGGTTTCTATTCGTTTTACTTCATGCGTTAAATACTTTGAGAGGGGATTTCGTTGTATGATAGAAGAATTAATAAATCTCTCAGTCTCTAATAGGAAGTTTTCGTACTGCTGCAGGTTAATTTTGTGTATAAGTTTTAAATTTCCGTTTTGAATCCTTGTCTGTCCTAAATGTAACGTTATGATTTGAGAGTTGCTGAAGTCGAGTATTTGTACCTTAGCGTGGGCCAGAACGAAGGTGGAGCTGAAAAATTAATTGCGGATTTTATCTTTATGGGTAACTTTTCCGGGCTCTGTTAGTACAGTAATATGGTTATTTTCTTTGACTTTTTCCTCCCTATAGCGTGAGGTAAGTTTTGAGCCTTGACGCTTATTTTGCTTTACAAAGATTGTTTCACCTATCTCGTAGTCTTTCGTTGGTTGCCTAATTTCGTTGTGAAATCTAAGGTCTTTATCTTGCTTGATTTTAAGTTTTTCTATGTTTTCCTTTCTAATATTTTCTACTTCTTCAGGTGTGGCATTAGGGAAACGGCTGAAGAACAAATCTACTGGCTTTCTACCAGTTACAGAATGAATTGAATAATTATATTCCTTTACTGCCCTTTCTAAAAGTTGTTCAAAAGGACACTGTGGCGACAACACAACGCATGCATTGCAACATTGCCCAAAAGCTTCGCACTGGCATGCAACCTTGTATGCGGCGCAACATTGTCCTGTTGTTTCAGCCACCGCGATAATCATGCGATATCAGTTTACATGACCAGAGCTCCACTCAGCATGTCTGCTGGTTGCGCGTGTGCATGGTCAGCGGTTATGCTGTGATTGGGAACGCTCTGTTGGAGATTGTATCGCGTCGACGAGTTGCGCGTGTGCATGCTCAGCAAAATAGCAGTATTTAAAGCAGCGTGTGAGGACGACTCGCTCTCTTGCTCTTGTTCGGTTCTCAACGTCATGACGCCGAGTCGACAATCTAAATTACATTCTTATTCTCGTTGTTTGTTTAAGAATTGATTAAAACAAATATTTTATATGTTCGAGAAGCGTTTTACTTTCACATCTTCCTATAACTGGCGATCCTAACCAATGAACGGACCTTCAAGGACCTCGAACATTTCGACCTAACAGGAGCCCCACGAACGACATCACCGCTGACGATCCACGAACGAACAACAGGACCACTAGTGAGCAGGACATCAAAATCGGACGCCTGGAGGAACTATCGCCCCACTGTGTCAGAAGCGCAACGATGGCATCCCCAACACGACCAGTGAAACCACAGCTATCAACGAAGACTACAACGGAGCGTGTCCGTCGCCGCTCGCTTTCGGACACGGCCGATCGACATCCAGGACTTCATCCAACACTGGATCTCCTCACCACTGGTAATCGATGCGTCCTGATGTCGAGCCCACAGCGGGACCCACAACCAACACCCGCCGCCCCAGCCGGATCCGCGCTGCACGAAAGGATCCCCGACGCGAAGCGAGCGGCAGCCATTCCGACAATCAGCCTCCCACCAGTCTGGCATGACGATTTGGACCTGTGGCTGGCCCGCGTCAACGCGACGCTAGCAACAAACGGCGTCACGCAGGACGACGCCAAATTCAATTGGTTGGTGGCAAGCCTCGACAGGGAGGCACTACGACAAGTGCGTCAGGCAGTCACCAACCCGCCGCCTAAGAACAAGTATGGCGGCCTCACCAACGCACTGTTGGCCGCCCACGACATCCAACGCAGGCGAGCTACACTCCCAGTCAACGCCGCGACAAGCAGTAGCCCGCACCCCGGTAACACGCGTTCCATCGCCAGCATCTCAACGCTAATCGAGTCGACGGACCGACCGAGTCGGACTGACGAATTCCGCGATCTCGCCAACAGGGTCTCCAACCTCGAGGACGCCGTTGCGGTTTTATCGACTCAACATGAACGAGATGATCGATCGTCGGAAGATGGCGAAGTCGCCACGCTCCGTCCTCAGCAGTGTTGGTTCCACCAACATTACGGGCCGCAGGCCAGGAAATGCCGGCCCCCGTGCACTTATTAAACACCCGACACGATAGACGCCCGCCAGGATGATGTCCAAACCCCGCGCTAAGAGGCGCACCGTGACATTCACCCTGGCACCCAACGACCAACGCCCTGAACGATCGACACACGCCAGCGCAACGCCAACATGGCACAACTGGAAAGCAACGACCAGCACGCCCAACAGCGACATTATCAAAGAAACGTTTATAAGTTCTGATCCAGGAATGTGGTCGTTTCCCTTAACCGATTCTCAGCGTCATGATATTGTTCAAAGTTGTCCAATGCAGTCATCAAATAACAGCGGTGCCTACGATCATCATCCAAAAGATGATGATCGTAGGCACTTTTCTTATTTTTATTTTTTAAGGAGGCTCAGCAATGGTGAAACTCAACATCGTCGCTGGCTGGTTTATTCTAGTTATCAAAACAAAGTTTACTGTTTCCTGTGAAGACTTTATAGCATTTCTCAAACTCAGATAATTCAGGGAGGATGCTGTGACTGGAAACACTTAGCAAATACTATATTTTACCAACAGAGAACATATGTCATATATGTTTCAATGGGCAATATTTGAGAAGGGAATTAAGCATGGGAAAACAATAGATAAAGAAAATGAAAGGCCAATTCATGAATCAGTCTGTGTGGTCTAGTGGTTAGAGCATGAACGCATAAGTCGAAGGTCCCAGGTTCAAATCTCGTTGGAAGCAACGTGATTTAGTTCAGGGGATTTTTTGGACAGACTACGAGTGTTCCCTCAGTGGTGATATGTACTGATTTAATCAAATCATATCATAGCTGAGCAGGCACACGGGAGCATGGTACTGACCAAACCAACTTCCGAAAAAATCAATACGGTCATGAAAATGAGATACTCTATCTCTAAGCGAAGGCCCGAGAGGAGCTGTAGTGCTACAAAGAAGAAGAAAGAATTCATGAATCTTAAAAACATTGGTACAATTTATTTGAAAGATTAATTGACATTATTAACACCTTAGCCTCACATAATCTGGCATTCAGAGGTCATAGAGAATCTCTTAAAATAGACTGTAGTGGAAATTTTGGCAACTTTATAGACTCATTCAAATTACTTTTTAAATATGATCCCACAATTCGAGAACACATGAAACGTATTAATGACCAACACCTTGTGAGACATTATCTAAGCCACGATATTTAAAATGATTTGATAAGGCTAATGGCGAAAACAGTGACGAGAGAAGTGATTTGAAGTGTAAAAGAACTGAAGTATTATTCTACTTTGCTTAACTGCACAAGAGACTATAGTCGAGTTGAACAAATGTCTGTCGTATTACGATTTTACACATAATAACCGGTAAAATAAAAGAAAATTTTATTGTGTTTCTTGTTGTCACTGAGTCAAAAAAAAATGAATTAGATATTCATAATTGTCGCAACTAAGGGTACGACAATGGTGCGAATATGATAGGCATAAAAAACGGAGTTAAAACTCGAATTTTCAATATTAATCCGCGGGCATTTTTTACAGCTTGCGGTTGTCATAGTTGGAACCTGCTATTAGTAGATACAGTTAATTGTTCCGTGGTAGCAAAAAAACATTTTTTGGTTCCATTCAAAAAATTTATTTGTTATTTGCAAAGTCAAGCACTTTAAAACCTTTATCAGACACAAGACGGGAAGGCTGGATCGAAGCAGTTAAAGCCATATTATTCTAATTTAATAATGCTGTTGAATGTATCGAGAGCTTACAAAATCACGCAGAAGAATCCGATACACTCAGTGATTGTGATTCAGTTATAAATGAAACTCTCAGCTTAGAGTTTATATCGTTACATTTATGGTATGCGATATTATAAGCAAATTATGGCAATCCGTAGAAGTCAATTTAAGCATTGCCCTTCCTTCATCCTATGTATACGTTCTGTGACTGGCTCAAAGAATATCGTCAAATTGGATTCGAACAATGCTTATCTGACGCTGATCGATTTATTGGAAAAAGTAATTACGACTTGCCAAGAGAATTTAAATATAAAAGATTAGCCAAAAAAATGATATTCACTTATGAAAGTAGTGATGAAGCCATACAGTTTCCCAAAATTTGGTTTGAAACAGATTCTTTAATTCAATAATGAGCAGTATGGATACAAGATTTACATCTTTAAATCAACATTTTGCACATTTCGGTTTCCTCTATGATTTAAGCAAACTCAAAAATATTCGAAAAGAGCATTTATTAAAACATTGTCGAGACTTAGACACAGTCCTACGAGTGATTGGTGAGAGCAGTGACATCCAATCTCATGAATTGTATGAAGAACTGCAAGCAATTATGCCGAATTTACCCGCCTGCATCGGAGAAATAAAATAGCTGCTTCAATACATAACCGAGAATTTCTTAAAGGAAATTTACCCAAACATTCATATTGTATTTCAAATTTTATTAACAATACCTTTAAATACAGCTTCCGCTGAAAAGAGCTTTTCTAAATTAAAGCTTATCAAAAACTTTTTAAGAAATATAATGGGTCAGCAAAGATTTTCAGCGTTAGGAGTGTTATCCAATGAGGCTGATATAGCATCTAAGTTGGACTAGGTGCAATTATTAAGGAGATTAGTAAGACGAAAAGTAGAAAAATTCTGTTTATTTAATTTTCAATGTTAAAATCTAGTCAGCAAGTGGTATCATCTTGAAAGAGCAGGAATAGAATATTCAGATAATAGAATTCCGTTCACCGATTTATAAAAGTAGCATACAGTGTCCAACTAATTATTTTTCAATTTTAACTCACATTGGGAAAACACTTGCTGACAAGACTCTGATTTATTTATGTTAAAGTAAAAATGTGTGCTTTTGTACGAATAAAAAATCTGTTTTAATTGTTGGATTTTCATGATATTCTTCCAGTTGTGTTATTGTAGGGCCTCGCAGAGCTTATCTTGCCCGCATAAATTTTTGGCCTTGCGCCGCCTCTGTTTTTGAGGGTTTACTGGAAGTACGGGGCCTTCCCAGAATTGAGAGCATCTTTGGCTGACTTGAAGTCAACCAGTGATTTCATTTTAATTGTTAATTTTTCTGTGTTTACTTTTTTGACTTCAAAATTGCTTGATTTATTTTCGGCTGCCAATCGCCTAACCATATCTCTCCCGCTTTGTCCGAAAACATTTATTGGCGGAATTTTTTTTGCCTTTTTGCCGGCTTTTTCTGGAGAACCAGCAGAACTGTGAGTTGGTTTCTTCTCCTTGTTCTTATGTTGTAAATATTGAATAAAACTTAAATTAGTATCTTTATCAGAATTGCCGTTGACATCTTATACGATTTTCATTTCTTCTGCCAGTCCTTCCAACGCTTCAAAATAGTTTTGACTTTCATTAGTGCCGTAAGCACTTAGAATTTCTTCTGGAATGGTTTGTTTCACATTTTTCTTCACTTTAGTTTCCTGTTGGACTTGTTTTTGCTGCTGCCGCATTTGAATTTTCGTCCCTTTTTTGACTAGCTCTTCGAAGAACTGTATCCGTAGCTTCAGTTCATCGTTTTCTTCGCGCAATTTAATTATTTCTTTATTATTTGCGATTATTTATAATTTACACCCGACATCTGTGGAATTTTCTCGATGATGCTTTCTTTTCGTGATAATAGTCGCCAGCTTACTTTTTGACGTTTCCCCTGGTTGCTCCAGCGGTGGGAATCCGTCGGGCTCCTCCATACCAGTGGTCTTGCAGCTGTCTTGACATACTTCTTTTTTCTTTATGTATCGAAGTTAAATTATGATATGTATTTGATACAAATTGCTTGACTCAACTGCTTCACCGATTTGATATGCATCGAATACTATACGTAGTCAACTTAATTTCATTTGTAGGCATCAAAAACATGAAGTTGGGCTACCTTTACAATAAACATCTCTTGATATATGGAATTCACTTATTTTCCGTATCACATCAAATATGATACAATTGAACACCAATCACTCGTTCCAAGTTAACTTCGACCTCAATAAATATGCTTCGTTCATGTTTTTCCTCTTGTAAATCAATTATAAATTGAGCAAAAAAATTTAAACAATCTGGGCGAATTACTTGGAAAGGATCCATGCTTTTTTTTCAATAACAAACAAACAAAGCCTTCATTGACGATTTGTACAGTGTACATAGATTCTATTTATATGTAGGAATCCATAATGCATACATCAATATTTGATATTGCGCATGTGTGTTACCCTGCTGTTGGCAATGGAAAAATCGCCTGGAATGGTTTGCTCCCATATTTAGTGGGTGAATACAGGGTTAAACTCCGAGCACCGGATAAATCGATTGAGGCATTCTGAAAATAACCTTTGCCCTTCCAATAACCGAAAGCACCTTTCTCTAACTTAGTACATAGCACAGATAGCAACGGTGCTCTCGATTGCCAGCATGAATAGATGAAGAAGAAAATTACATATAAATATTTCATTTTTATAAATTATATATCTCTGTCTCTTCTTCTCTTTATCAACGTGTATATTTATAGCAAGACATATGACCTTACAGATGCTTACATGAGCACACTCGCCCAAAGTAACGTTTTTTCGTCAGGAGTAATAAATGCTGTAATCTTTTGGCATCCATCGTGTAAACAGCAGCCATTTCCCCCCAGCAGAGATTGCTAGCCGTGATTTATGCTAATAAAAATTCATTGTGGAAAACTCACTGCCCGGTTGGCTTCCGTTGTATGGTACTTATTGTTCTTAAGATCTGGCATCAAATTTATTGGCAGGGAACGTTCAGTCAGCGATTTACATTGTAAGTCCAACATCCACCACCCACCCTGCATGAAGGCCTTCTCGTGCGCAAAATGTACGGGACAAGCATATTTGACTGGGTTGTTTGTTGAGAAAACGCGATAATGTGTATACAACCAACTAAGAGAAGCGTAATGAATAGATGAGGAAACCCCCCGGTAGGCCCCAGCCGAATCCAGTCGTGAAAACAGGTGAGGCCTCATCAAACTATGATAATCTCATTTAAATTCATTTTTTTCTTTCTCCGCATTTTTTTAAGTTTTTGCATAATAATGTACTTCACCGCCGACCGCCTGGATTGGGTTGAACAATCGTCGGTCCAGCAGCGGTCACAGCGTTCTTCTAATCATTTGAAGCTTTTTAGACTTATTGTCGCTTTTGCAATACATGTCTATATGAAGTCGTTATATGCATGCATACGAGTACATGTTCTATTATTCTTTGATTTTACCCAGCAGGAAAAGCCTTAACGCTTAAATAGTCGCGTGGAGTCAAGCAACTTAACAAAATATAAGTAATAATATCCATCACAGTTTGTCCGAATTGTTAACAGCTTTTTGATGGCCTACAACATCCACAAAAGAATCCCAATTAGGGAGTCGACGCGAACGCTTTAGTTTTTAGGGTTTTGTAAAATAATGTTGCAAAACCCTACTAGTTTCGTGACCAGTCTGTCCGTCTGTCCGTCCGTCCGTGTGTCACAGCAGTTTTTCTCGGAAGCTACTTAAGCTATCAACATCAAATTTTGTGTGTAGGTGTAAAGTGATGATCTCTTCAAAGTTCAACTACAAAAAAAATTTATAAGGTATTTAAGGGGGGTCTCCCCATATAGGCGAGTGACCCCCGAAAAAAAATTTCATTTAAGGTAGCCGACATGGGTGTCAAATGAAAGGTCTTGATGAGAACTTTTCAAAACAGGTCTTAGTTTGGCAAAATTTGCTTCAAGGGGCGCACAGGGAGGGGAAATACATGAACAATTTGTGTCCCCCCTCTCGCGATTGGACACCTGTGATCCCAAAAATCTGAAAAAAATCAGGAATGTAGGCCTTAGTGAGTACAACAACAACAAATACGTGAGAAGTCGCAATTCACTCAACTTTGTTAGTAATAGTATGAATTATCGATTTTATGTTTTCTTGAATAAAATCTTAACGGTACCCTTAAATTCAATGAAATTCAATACGTAGATGTCTCTTTATAAGATTGATCTATCCTGAAAGTTTCATGAAGATTGAATTACATTTAGCGAAGTTATAGCGGTTTGAATTTTCCTGTATTACTATGGAACAATATGCGCTGCATTTATTACTATGGCAACATATGGCTATGGAACAACATGGGCTTTTCACCGACTCAGACACTACAGTTTTGCTAGGATTTGCATGAAAATTTCAGGAATGATAGGTGTCATGCATATCTTTGAGAATCGGTTCAGCTAGTGGTATCAGTAATCGTAAAACAAAATAGTGGCTGTTTTCAATGCGAAGACTGAATAATTTTGAGTTATTTTTTCCCAACTTCAACGTTAAAGGTGCATGCTTTGAACACTTGATTCAATTTGATGAATGACTGAAGATGAGTACCTACAATTAATGCCCATAAGTGAAACAAGTCAAGGAGATGGGAGAGAGCTCCTAGCAAAAAGGTTTTGTAACCATTCTAGGATTCGAAAAAATAGGCCATTAATCGATGATAACAGTACAGGAGAGTGGCCCCTGAAAAAAAAATCATCAAAGGTAGCCGATATGAGTATGAAATGAAAGTTTTCATGGGAGCTTTTCAAAACAGTTCTTAAACTGTCAGTTTTTGCTTCAGTGGGGGCACCGGGGGGGAAATACATGAAAATGTGTTTCCTCCGTCGCGGATGGGCATCTGAAATAATTATCAAGGGAGATATTTATGAGTATAATAATACCAAAAACCTCAGAAGTCGAAATTCGTTCAACTTTGTTAATAATAGTATGATCTTCGTGTTTCAGATTTTCTCCAATAAAATCGTCTTTGACATGTTTCTTGATTTGATTCGATCTGGTGACTGCATTTTGTAAATTGAATACAAATCCCTTCTGACATGAGCGTAGGTCTGTTTACCCAACTTGTTTATTATTTATGTGCGACATTCTATTTATTTCACAACACTTTGAGTTTATTTTGATGACAAATGAATCGCTTTGAAAGGGCTTACAACCACGTTAACCTTCGGAAGGCAAGGCTTTTTTTACTCATTAATAACAATAGGGGTGTGCGGTCACCCCACCACTTTTGATTTTAAGTAAAACAATCATTTAATCAAAAAGTGTTCATATTCAGTCTAAAACAACACAATTAAGAAACAAAAATATTTTCTTCATCATAGTTATTAAAATTTAAATTTATTATTTTTGTAGTTAAATACAAGTCAAGCAGACATCTTTACGGTGTTTGAGGCATGCTGGCTGGTGGCATTTTACGCAAAAAGTTTTAACTTTTATATCCCGTTTTCTTGGGCAGAGTGCACATTTGACTGCTTTTGTAGTTTCACTGGGGGGCTCATCTTCAGAAACATTCTGCTTCATACCTAGAATATCACGCAAATTGCTCGCTAATTTGTTAGATTTGCAATTTTAACTTGATCAGAATTTGTCAATTTATGTATTCTAACCTGGCAACCCTTTTATTTTTTACCAAACCATTACATTATTATATTCAATAAAACAACGTCAGTCCATAGCTGATCGTGTGCGCAAACGGTGTCGCGTTATTATTTTACTTCCACGCAACAGTTTATGGGTCCAGACACCCAGCCAACCAGACACAGTCCATGCATTAAAGTGTTTTGTTTTACAGTCGTGAAAAGTGAAAATTCGTACTGGCAGAGTCGACCCATAAAACGAAACTCAATAACACTAATTACCAAACTTGGAAATTCTAATTGAAGCTACTTCTTAAACGGGATGAGCTCTGGGTGGTTGTGAGGGATCCGAAGCACGAGCGCACATCGTTTTTCCGTTGAGGATGATCAGCTCACTCCCATAAGACGGAATGAGACAGCGTTTGAAATGTCGAATGCTCTGAAAGCCTTCCATGAGAAAGCGTCATTGTCAAATAAAGTACAACTTCTTCGTAAATTGCGTCGTCTCACTCTTCAGGAAGATGGTAAAATGCTGCATTTAAACGCCATGAATGAAATCATCGACGAGTTGACAACATTGGGGGAGGCGCTAGCTGGCGTACTGTCTGTTGCTATATACCTGAGTTGCTTGCCTGATAGCTACAGTACATTGATTATAGCGATGAAGTCTAGACCATAGTATACTCAACTAGTAACCACACTCTATCAACCCTCCGGAAAAATTCGAACACTAGCCGAACAGCGAGCCATAAATCTTCGGTAGCAGGTAGGTAGGTAAATGCTGATGCGAGGATTGGCGCGAATATAAACATATGCTTTGATGAGAGATTTCAGGATTACCATATCTCAAAAAATCAATAACTTTGCAGAAAAACAAATTCGTTCCATGCAATCTTTTAGTTTTTTATTAGGATGTGGCAGCACTCCCATGATCTGAAATGCGTAAAAGAACACGTGCGTCAGAAATTTTATTTGCATTTTGCTTTGTTTCTTAAGCGCGCCAAACATGGGATCAGCTCTCATGCCCCGGATCAGCTGACGTGCCCCTAAGAAAATTCAAAAAGTATGCAACACAGGGTAAATGAAAGGTGTGGGTACTAGTTGAGTATACTATGGTCTAGACTGGAGTCTGATTTAACTACTACATATGTAAAAACCAAACTTGTAGAGGAGTACAATCGACGTCTCAATACGCATGGAAGTGCAAGTCTTGATAAGAATGCTGCATTACAAGCAAAATATAAAGGAAAGGGATTAAAGTGTTTCTGCTGCAAGAAATTTGGACATATGAAAACATAATGCAGGAAGTATTTGAAGTGGAAAAAGAAAAACTTGGAGAAGTCTCAAACAAATACAGTACAGAAGTCGCAGACGCATTGTGATGATTGTAGTCTGGTGTGTGTCAACGCACTTGTAAGCTGTTCACGAATAGAATGAGACCGATAAAGGAACAGTTACGTTGGCTGATGGTCACGCATTACCTGTGAAAGGAGTAGACATTGTTAAGATCAGAGTTAAACCAAGTGAAATGAGCAGAACAATAAAACTGAATGACTTTTATGTTGTGCCGGACTTCAATTGCAACTTCGTTTCGGGGAACAAACTGATCAGCAAAGGATGTAAAGTTTTACTGAAGGAAGCTGCTATTATCACCGTAAGTGCCTATAATAACATTTACAGACTCTCAGTGGATCATAACATCGCGAATTCGGTGCAGTCGAACAATCCAAAATGTGTACATGAGTGACGTGAAATATTAGGGTACCGCAACTTAAATGACGTTCGGAAACTGAATTATTTGGCCGGTAGCGTAGCGTTTAACGAATGTAAGCATAATAATGTTAGTGAAGTTTGTTTAATGAATAAATCTACACACATACTCCAAATGAGTCTAAGACTAGAACGAGTGAAATTCTTGAAATAATATATTCAGATGTCTGTGGTCCTCTGCATACTACACCAAGGAGCAATAAGTGCGTTCTTCGTTTGATCGATGATTTAAGTGGGTATACGTGTATATGCATAATGAAACGAAAAGTCGAAGTGTCCCACATCATAAAGAATTTCATTAAAATCATGGAAACTCAATTGAATAAAACGCATCAACGTATCCAATCAGATCGTGGTAGTGAGTACATGGATATCAAATTAAGAAACTATTTTAAGCAAAAGGGTATTTAAACTCAATTAACTATACCCAAGACACCTCAGCAAAATGGTAAAGCTGAGCGGAAGAGCCACACGCTGATTGAAATGACGCGTTATATCCTAATCATTTCTGGGGTGAAGCAATAACAACAGTGAATCACATATTAAATCGTGTTCCTATGAAAAATGCTGTTATAACTCCGTACGAAATATTTAAAAATGAAAAGCCAGATCTAAGTTATTTTCGTGAATTTGGTCAAAAGGTATATGTGCATATCCCAAAGGATCCACGTGGTAAATTAGAATCAACAGCCGAAAAATTAGTTTTCGTAGGCTACAAATTGGGCACCAAAGGTTACAGATTACTAGATGTAAATACTAACAAAGTCAAAATCTCTAGGGATGTTCGCTTCCTAGACGCAGGTCCATCACCTGATTATAACGATGTGGAAATTGAAATTGAAAGGGGAATGGAATCGGTAGCAAATGGATACATAATAAGAAGACTGAACAAGACGGTAATGAAGTTAAACACGAAGCGCGTTTAGTGGCACAGGGATTTTTGCAAAAGTTTGGACGTGATTACGATGACATTTTTGCTCCTGTTGTTAATCATTCAACTCTTAAAATTTTTCTTACTGTGGCGGGAGAAAGTATATGTTTGTACACTATTTCGATGTAGAGACGGCTTAGTTGAATGGTGAACTTTCTCATGAAGTCTACATACATCAACCAAAAGGATATCATATTGGAGGACCCGATAAAGTATGCAAACTAGTACAAAATCAATATGGGCTTAAACAAGGCGCTAAAGAATGGTAGCCAAAATTTGATAAGTTAATGAAAGACAATCAGTTTAAAAATAATGATAATGACCCATGTCTGTACATAAAACAAATCGGCGATGACTGAGCCGGAGATCGAATTGATCGAAAATCAAATACTGGTGACATTTTATTCTATTCCGGTTCACCAATTAGTTGGGCAAGTTGTAAACAACCAATAGTAACATTATCATCCACCGCAGCTGAGTATGTAGCATTCAGCGAAGCCTCTCGTGAATTGATGTGGGTAATGAAACTACTCAAAGACTTCAATCAACATATAGCAACACCTATTTAAGTGTTTGAAGATAACCAAAGCTGCATCTACGGATTATACAACAAAGAAGGCAGTCAACGTACGAAGCACATCGACACTAAGTATAAATTTGTTCGAGAACTAGTATCTAACAATATCATTGAAACAGTTTACTGTCCAGCTAAAATAATGACGGCTGATATTTTGATAAAGCCATTAAATGCTAATAGATTTAATGAATTAATCAAAAATTTAAATCTAGTTAATATTAATTTTAAAATTGAGAGGGGGTGTTAGATCTGCAATTATAACTTGATCAGAATTTATCAATTTAAATTTAAAGTAAATTATTATGAGTTCTAACGTGGCAACCCTTTTATTTTGTACCAAACCATTACATTATTATGTTTAATAAAACAAAGTCGGTCCATAGCTAACCGTGTGCGCAGACGGGGTCTTTTTATTATTTTACTTCCACGTAACATAATTCTCGTGGCAAATTTGAAGTACATATGAGGTGTTGCCATTTGCAGTGCCAGTTCTTTTGAAAAGTTTCTCCAATATTTGCTAATATGGATGCCGGGGTCCTTTCTGTCAACATAAAGCACCATAGAATTTATGCCAGACTGATCCAGCATTCCACAAAAGTCTTGAAGTGGCCATCGCCTGGTGCTTTTAGCTGGACTGAACGAATGCATCATTTTATTGAAGTGTCGATTTCGTAGACGGTTCACTGCAACGTGAGACGTTTATGCTTTGATGCTGCCGTTTGCACGGTTAAATCAGATTGCGGTCACGTACTGAAATTCTTCGGTATGTGGTTTTGACGAATCGCTAAAGTATACAAAGTTAGCGGATTTTTAGAGGATGATACGAGTTCGCGGTAAAAAACAGAAAGATTGAGAACTTCACAATTATTTCAGTAATAAACATGTTTCTTGAAGGCAATTCTATGAAATATGCGGTATAAAGCTTGAACAGGCTGTTACAAAACAACGCAAACATATTAGTTGATTTTCACTATATAGACGAATATTAGCAAAGAAATTATCCACAAATGAAAACAAACATTGCAAACTAACATAACGCTTGCTGATGTACCGACGTGTTCCTGAGGCGATCTAAAGCAGACTTCCCAATCCGTTCAAATGCCACCGCAATCTTCATGCCGGAACAGTGGTTTCTTGCGCCCAAGCAGATTTGCCTCTTCCCTTGTCCGTCGTGCACCGTATCATCACGCTGCAACGGTGGATTCAGACGAGCCTCCAGCTCAGCCACTGTACATTGCATTCGGGAATGCAACCCGTGGATGGCCTGTACTATATCAGTGTTCTCATGTCTGAAATTTTAATTCCAGGTTTGAATTACTAAATGAATGGAAGATAAATTTAAATGATAATAAAAAGATAAATATCATAGAGAATAAAAATTTAAATATAATATAGAAAAATTAGATAATATTGTATAAAATGGACATTTATGGTAAAAAAAAAAATTATAATTTATAAAACTATAAATTGGAATAATTCAATTTTTTAAATTCGGATCAAAGTTATGCCGGTTTTCGATCAGTTTGCTTAGGCGACTGCTCAATTACTACAACTGTACGGTAATTCCGCAAATTTTCCAATACTCTGGCACACATTTCGACCATTTTGTTGGCGATTTCAGGTTGAATATTGTCTTTGAGCTCGCTTGAAGTTGCTAGGTTGTTGGTATAGACCAGTGACTTGATATAGCCCCATAAATAGAAATGCAATGACGATAATTCACACGAACGAGGTAGCTATTCAAACAGACCATTTCTCAAGATAACACGTTCACCAAATTTGCCCTTCAATAAATCGATTGTGAGGCGTACTGTATGGCTAGTGGCACCGTTTCGTTGAAACCACATATTGCTGATTTCAAGTTCATCCAATTTTGGCCACAAATAACCTTCCAACATAACACGATAGTGGTCTTCATTGCCGGTAACATGACGGTTGTTTTTATTCACGAAAAATATGGCCCAATCACACCTTCGGCATGAAAACCGCATCAAACAGTAATTTTTTGTGGCTGCAACGGTGTCTCGAAAAGCACGTGTGGGTTTTTTGCTGACCAATAACGCATATTTCGCTTATTAGCAAAGCCAATGAGCCAGACATGAGCTTCATCGCTGAAGGCGGTTTTTTGATGAAATTCTTAATTTTTTTCAAGCTTTGCCAGAGTCCAATTGGAGAAGTTTCGGCGTTTCGAATGAACAAGGGGCTTTAGTTCTTGAGTCAATTTGATCGTGTAGCTATGTAGGTCAAAATCTCCTCGCGAAATATGCCACAGTGTCATTTGAGCGGGCCCAATTCTGGAGAGCGACGTGGAATTGACTCATCTGGCTCATTTTACGGCTGCGATATTTCCTTCGCTTTGAGCGGTACGACGTCTTTTTGGCAACGAGACATCCAATGGTGAAAATTTGGACTCGAACTTATCCACTATAGTACGCACAGCTTGTCGGATGGGATGATTATGACGGCCGGAAATTGGACTAAGCGATCTGAAAGTTGTAACCACCGACATAGAACTTGGGTCGTGGTTTTTAATGATCGTAAACATTGCTTGTTCGTGAAGTTTTGACATTGTGTAGTAATCAAGCAGTTTGTTAAATTTATTATTTTTTTATTTAAATTATTTGATAATCTTATATAAAATTTAGATTTTATTTTTTTTTGTGTCAAATTTATAGATTTTATATTTTTATACTCAATATAACTAAAAATGTTCGATTCGAATTCGGCGCAGGCAAAGGGTTAAAGAAAATTCCTACATAATATAGGCCAGATCTGCTAAATCACTACACAACCAACAAACCATTTCCATATAGAAAATCCTACTATGACTTGATAGTATGTAAAATACACATTCTCGCATTCCGCTCATCGTACTCCTAGACATGCAAAATATACATTTACACTCATCGAATTGTTAGTAACAACTCTTATCAGTGAACAAGTTACTCAACGCAACTTGCTATTCCATGCATCCCATCCGCGGATGCACGTTTACATTGAGGCGTCGCGATCATCGTCAGGAGCGGAGAGCCTGCCGCGAGACATTTGAGAGGAGTTGAATTCCAATTGTCGCGAAATGAGCAGCTGTGTGGGAATAGCGCGAAGAGTTTGTAATGAATGGGAATTCGTTTGATGAATTCGATCTTTTGGAATTGTGTCGGGACAGTTTTGTGCGGATAGTTTGACTGATTCATGTTTATCGTTTCGACTAACTAAACTAAACGCCATTCAAATATTGTTGCGAGAAGTGGCTCAATCTATTTAGGCATGTGTATTTAAAGTTGGAAAGTGCATTCTTGTATTGGAGTGCGTCAGGCGAGGGGGCCAACAGTGAAGGAAAATTGAAGTGACCACCAGAGAGAGAGGTTGAAATACCGTTAATGACTAGTGCATGCATATCAACGATAAAGTGTGGCAATTCGTTGGAATTCAGGGGAGTCGAAAAAATGGTGATGAGTGTGTTGAGTTCAGATTGAATATGAATTAAGCTGCGGTCTTAGTGCTTAATACTTGACTCTCTAAGTTGGTGGCGCAACAGATAACCGGATAATTGTACTACATATGGGATGTTAAATGAAACCAGAGGATTCATTGGATTCAATGCAATCGATGAGGATTTATGTGAACGTGTCAACAGTGAATAAAGTTCTTCTTAAGTGAATCCTTCCGATGCGTACTATAAAAAAAAAAAAATTTAATGAAAGTGAAACTTAAATTATTAAAATTTTCATTGAATCTGTCGTCACTCTATTTGTCTAATTAGGAGTAATTTGATAAAAACGAATGCATGAAACAGTGCTCTAAAGAATTAAGTAAATCGAATAATAATTTAGTCTTCAAAACCAGTTCTCAGCCATTACCACATCTTCAACGAGCGCTCGTTTAGGAAACCGGTGAGTACCCTTTTGGTTTGTCTAAATGTTATAAAAAAAAGAGAGAAAATTTTTGTTTTAAATTATATAAAAATTTCTTAAATCATTACCCATAAAAATGTCTATTTTTGTTATATACCGTTTTAATGTGCCATCTCTTTAAGATTAATTCTAATGTTAATTACAAAGGCTACGCTATGAAAGATTTGCTAATCACCAAATCAAAATTATATCTGATAACAAAACATAATTAGATGTTGAAATTGCTTTTTCGAATTGAATATCTGGTACGTACATAGAAATGACACACACAAAAATGAATTTTCCTTGCATTTTGTGAAACACCTTGTAACTTTATTGTTTGTATGAATGAACCTTAATATCGCGAGCGCTGAAACAGCCCGAGAAACAACGAGCAGTAGAATAGTGAACAGATTGCGGTATTAGTTATTTAAATGTTTTAACGGCGTTAAGAAACTATTCATATGGAATGTGTAAATTGGTGGATTGTGATGGTGGAATCATAAAAATGTTTTACAGTTGAAATTAAAATTTCGGTCTTTTGTTTTCATCTCTTCTGACCGGGTATAGGACCCGGTACGATGGTAGGCTCTTCACACCACAAATGAGCCAGCCATCAGGCACCAATTAACCTCTTTGTTTCAGGTGACGTCGCGGTTTGAGTGACCCAAGCAAGGTGCCTCTTTATGGCATAGGGTTATGTAATCGAATTGCATAATTCTATGGCATAAATTGGTCACCGGGGTACTTCTCCTCTGATGGGAAGGCTCATGCAAGTTAAGTTGTATGAGTTTTCCACTCAGAAGAGGAATACCTGGCCACTACAACAATTATGGATTTTGATCCGGTTGGGTGGATGCGAGGGGGCTCCATCACCACCCGGTTGCCCCTCTTTCATTTGTGGGCCATGAGCCTCTTCGGATAAGGACAAAGTTAACCTAACTCCGCTCTTTTTACTTGTTTCTCTTGTTCCATGAAGAAGTCATTTACCCCTGTTGTAGTTGCCTACAATTTTTGCGACTTCGGTCGCCTTGCTTTTGTTCAACCCCAGAAATTCGTGAATGCGAAATTCTTTGTAGTGGGTCCTTGTGCTGGGGAATGAACCCGCCCCACGACGCCGCAATGCTAGCCTGCCAGCGCATTCACGCGTCCCCAGACAAGGGCATTCTCGGCGGATATCTCCATCTTCTTCTGCCGAGGCAGCAGACCATCGCTACAGTCCTTCACGGACATTTGAAATAACTATTCACTACAATTGACAGTTTATTGGAAACGTTTGAGGGTGCATTCATATAAAGACACAAAATTGTTATGTCCCTTATGGAAAACCCTATACCTAAGAATTGAGACCGTTGAAAAATACACACATGACGAGGCACTGAAACTCTTTGACACAATTGACAACCATACTAATAGTACCATTGCTTTCTTTCGAACTTTACAAAACAGGAATTAACTCAGGTTAACAATGATTGGCCAAATAACATTGTAAAATGTCCTTTTAAATCACATAATAACTGAAACTGACTTAAGAAGGTGAGTGGGTACTGGAATGCTCACAGACATAATCTACCTTAGTTCTATAAATGTAAACAAAGTGATCCTATAACAGAAATATTTCAACTACGAGTATATTCCTCAACTCATAGAAGTAAGCAGCAAAAGAGCGAATTTTGTTGTATAAATTTGCATATTAGTTCTTTAATTAGCAATCGATTGACATTCATGTCTCTTATATGTCATGGCTCAATTTTTCAGCTTTAAGTTAATAATATTTCTGGACAGATATTTTAGTTTCCCGCTTGCATTTATATGCAAGCAGGATTAGAGCTCGTTTTGTTTTTTTAGTAGCCGTTGAATCCCCACTGGTATGAGTTCGCCTGCGCAAGTGCCACTCCCATTCTCCATCGGCTCCTAGCAGACTATTTTCAACAGGATTGTTTATCAACAACACGGATCCAAATACGAGCCGATTTAGCTATGGAAAAAATAGATGTGGAATATCAGCATTTGCTGACGCACATAGAATTGTATACAAAGTAAGCTCGCCTCGATTTAAACACAAATATGTACATATGTGTGAATGTGTACAAAATGAAATGTACCCATGAACACATAGAATGTTTTCTATTTAGTAGAAAAAAATGTTGAAAGGCAGGAATGCTTTTAAAGATACATAATGTCGCGCTTATCTTGTTTTTATTTCTCATTGTTTTTCTTTCATTCTCGGCCATTTCGCTATCTACCGACTTATTATGTGCAGCTTTTGTTATCAGACATTTTCTATTTACTGGATGTGCTGCGTAGTTTCTTTATGAATGCTTTAAGCGTTCAACATGGAGTACTTGTTTATTTTGGTATGCTTTTTACATTTTTGTTTATATAGCCACTATCTTCGGAATTATCGCTAATGAAATATGAAGCGAATGCAACTTAAAATAAGAAAGTTTCTATGGTGTTTTGTTTGTCAACAAGTAACGTAAGCACTTCATCAAAATTGAAATTAAATTATTTTTGCTATACAGACATAGTTTCCCCTTCATGCTTCGTTGCTAGAGTGCTGATGAGTTCACTAGCTAATCGATTATGTCGATTTGTATGGCTTATGATATAAGATGGAGTTTATCTTCTGCAGATATAATAAAATCTTTAAAAATTATGTATACTATGTGATTGATTGGTGCTTGACATCAATAGGACTGTTATGGAGATTACATGTGTTTATTATTTCACGTAATGAGTGGGTTAAAGC